>JBAMNC010001261.1:0-277074 GCA_037902135.1 Cetoscarus ocellatus
TAATCATCCAGGTAGAAGAAGCTTTTTCAACAATTTGACAAATTAGATATACTTCATACAGGAGTTCTATCATCTATCTATCATCTATCATCAGTTTACTTCATCTTTAAAACACAAACAGGTCACTGCATATTTTTCATCACAGTAATTGAAGAGGTAACGTATATTTTTAACATCATGGAAACTTTATTACCCAATCCTACTCCAAGCAGCTTCTGTTTCCTTCCTGTTTCAACATCATGCAGCCTCCTGCATGAATCCATCCATACTTAATGATCAGGCATTACAGGACTAACCGGTACCGTGATTAATTAACCGTCTAAGTTTCCTTAATTTATGCTCTAATAACTAAACATACCATCAGGAAACATAAACCAGCCCGGGGTATAAGCCTTACATCATTACAGAAGTATTTGAGACACCTGAGTGCAGACATGAGGCAGAGATGAGTTGACAGTCAAACTCTAACCACACCTGAATCACCTTTAAACAGCAATGAACTCGAACCTTTTAAGGAAACATAAGCTCACCGTGAGAACTTTCTGGAGCTTAAGCACCTGTACATCAAAACATATGACGTCCTGTTAGCATGAACATAAACAATACAGAAGCTCAGATATGACTGTGTTCATGCTGATGGAAGAAGAAACTAAAGAAACTAAAGGCAATAAAATGATTGAAAGTAGGTTAAGGTGTGGCTGAAAGAAGGAGGAACATAATTTAGGACACGATGTTCAACATTTATAATAATCAGGTCTGAGAAAATGTCTTCACCGCCTTTTAGTCAGATTTAGTTGTTATGCATTTAAAGAAATGTTAGGTTTTATTTGTTTATGTTAAAGTATAAGAATGCTTACTTTGACTTTGACATATACACTCAATGGCCATTTTATAAGGTACATCTTGGTAGTTCTAGGTTGGACCCTTTACCTTCAGAGCTCCACAATTCTTCATAGGGCTAGACAATATATTGATTAAATTGATTTATTCTGATTATTTTCTGCAGATGATTTAAAAATTATTTGTTTTTATTACTTACTCCAATATAATATAAATATAAATATAAATACTGAAAATGTACAGTTTTCATGATGGTAGGCCCTGTCAGGGTTTTGCACAAGCACATTTACAGGCTTGTATTTGTTATTAAAATGAGAGTTTTATGTTAATATACTGTACAAAAAAAAAAAAAAAAAAACCTCAGCCTTCAGTGTTTATGTAGACAAACCTGCTTATGTTTGAACTACATAATCAACATTTTATGACAAACATTTTAACTTTAAGAAATAAATTCTGTTTGGTTTGGGAATACATTTTGAAAACATAAAAGCAAAACTTGATTCATGACATTTTTGTGTAACTGTGAGTTTTTTTTTGTTTGTTTGTTTGGTTTTATTTGAGAAGGAAAAAAACAATGAAATCATAAATCAACTGTTGTGGAAAAAAATCTGGGATTTTATTTTTCGGCCATACCACTCAGCCCTAATTCTTCGTGTCATAGATTCAACAACATGCTCCATGTCTCCATGATAGCATCAAACAGACTTCAGCATCCATGATGCCCAACTTGGTCCACTAAATCTCAAAGGTGCTCGATTGGATTGAGATCTGGTGACTGTGGAGGCCACTGTAGTACAGTGAAGAATCCAGTGTGAGATGATCAGAGCTGTGTGGAAGTCTCCATCAGAAGATGGTCCACTGTGGTCATACAGGTCAGCAGCAGTACTCAGGTAGGGGTTTAAACCATGCTCAGGTGGGACTAAGGGGCCCAAAGTGAGCCAATAAAATCTCCCCCACACCATCACACCGCCAGCAGCAGCCTGAACCGCTGATCCAAGGCAGGATGGATCCATGCTTTATGATGTTCACACCAAACTCTGAGCCTACATCTGAATGTGGAGCAGAAATCCAGACTCATCAGACCAGGAGACATTCTTTCAGTCTTCAGTTTCCTGTTCTTATCTGACAGGAGTGGCACCTGGTGTGGTCTTCTGCTGCTCTAGCCCATCTGATTCAAGAGTCCACGTGTTGCATGTTCAGAAACCATCATCTGCAGACCATAAGAAGAGCTTTTTTGAGTTCCTGTTGCGTTTCGATCATCTTGAACCACTTTGACCATTCTTTGACTTTTAGCACCAACAAGGCATTCTGGCCTTGAGAACTGCTGGTCATTGGATATTTAATCTTTGTTGGACCATTCTCTGTAAACCCTGGAGATGGCTGTGTGCTGAAATCTTGTAGATCAGCAGTTTCTGAAATACTCAGACCAGCCTGTCAAAGTCACTGATACCAACTTCCTTCTTCATTCTGATGCTCAGTCTTCTTGGCCATGTCTGCAGGTCAAAATGCACTGAGCTGCTGTCATGTGATTGGGTGATGAGCTTAATTTTATGTATTTTATGCTCAGATATGACAAAAAATTGGATGGTAGTGCCAACATGACATCAGTGACCACAGTGTTGAAACAGGATTATTGAAACAGTAGAAGTGATTACAGATTTCCAAACAAGCACTCAGTCAAAGAGTGTTTTTTTTTTTCTTTTGCTGTGAAAGTATAAATAAATCTTAGATTAAAACAAACTAAGATCAATATTGTCTGTCCTGTGACACTTAAATAAACTCAAGCAGCTTAAAATATTAAATAGAGCCGGTAAGTTCATGGTGATGAAGCACAAACACACTTGCACACATTCCTGCAGAGCACTGAAGAATAAAATCGCCCTCAGAGTTTATCCAGTCAAAGAGACTAAGGAAGCTTGAACACAGTCAGCAAACTGGTTTCCTAAAGTATTTAAAACTTCTATTATAACATATTCAGCCACCTAGGATTCAAATACACTCATTACACAATGATGCTATATACAGGAAAATAAATCTGTTCAGATTCACTTTACACTTGTCCTACAGAGGCGTTTTATATATATATATATATATGTATATATATATATATATATATATATATATATTTGTAATGCAGCTTTTAACGTGTTTGTCTTCTTGTCCGCACACAAACAGTGTTTTGGATCACTGAAAACCAGGGTGATGATTTTCAGAAATTCTTCAGGTTGTCCCAATGTGGACAGGAAAACAGCTTTTTGGTCCTAAAATTTCACACTCAGCACTGATTTCTCCTCGGTGTGATGTCACACTGTGCGACATTCTCACTTCTGTCGACATGAGGATTGTGCTGCAGGAAAACTTATTCATCTTTTGCTGGTTTCAGTGTTTCTAATTAGATTATTTACATGTTTTCCCAGACTTTACATTTTCCCTCACTATGATGCTGCTTCCATAACTTTCACGATCCAAATGTTTCTTTAGACCGTGCTGACTGGTGATCCAGTTACAGATCTAATAAAGAGCACATGTGTCTCAGATTGAAATCTAAAAAAGGGAATATCTACTCAGAAAGCCCTCTAATACCAGATAACATGGTCACAAGTTAAGCTGGAACACTAGTAATACTTGTGCTAAAAAAAACACAAAAATATTTATTAATCAGGCATGACATTATGACCACTGACCGGTGAAGTCAGTAACACTGATTCTCTCTTCAGTATGGCTCCTGTTAGTGAGTGGGATACATCAGGCAGCAAGTGAACACGTTATCCTCAAAGTTATAGAAGCAGGATAAATAGTCAAGTGTAAGGATTTGAGTTTGGAAAGGGTCAAACTGTGATGGCTAGACGATAGGGTCGGAGCATCTCCAAAACTGCAGCTCACCATGACGAATATTCCCTGGAAATCTTGTCTAGTGTTGTGAGGAAGTTTATAAGTTATTTTTGCTCACAGACAGACGGACAGACAAACAAACACTTGGAGGAGATAATGATTCTTAACATTAAAAATGCCTCAAATATTCACCGCTCTTAGTCAAGAATCGTGGGAACAGAAGTCTCACACTCACCGTCACCTGAACACACCTGCTGTGAGTGTGTTCTGATTGTCCACCTGTTCTTTCAACACACCTGTGATTCACTTCACACATTAACATCTGAACACAAGGACACATGTTTATCCACTCGGATAGAAACTGAACGTTGTCTCATCAAACACTGACATGACATGATGTCTTTTTCTTCTTCCTGAAACATCTTTGACCTGAGTCACTCCAGGCTTCATTTTAGCACCACAACACCTCAGATGTATCTATGTGTGTTTCTTTATATGGCTCTGCTCTGCTCAGTGACTGAGATCATCTCCTCGTGCTGTGTGTTTACAGAGAGGATTAAAACTACCTTAATGACATCTCAACAATGATATTTAAACACAGACAACAACACACTTTTTATCCACACAAAAGGCAGTTATCAAACCTGAACTGACGTTTATGAACACACTGGACAATGTGATTCAATCAAGACTGAAGTTAAGCACAACAATATAACACATTATAATGACTGTCCCATACGGGTGCATGACATTGGATTTTCCTACATCCATTCATCCCTCATTCCATCATCCCTACATCCTGTCAAACCCTCATCCTTCAGCCCTCGTCCAATTAGACCCACATCGAGTATCTCCCCCCTTTTATATCTCATTTTCAACAATAGTTAAATACCTGAAACTCCTTTATTTTTGGTGTGGCTTTGTTAGAAAAACTAAATTTGTCCTGGCGCTACAACAGTATAGCAGTCAGGCACAAACCTCCCTCCTTTATTTTTGATATATCATTATATTTTTTTCCTCATAAAAACATTGGTGTTAATCACCTTTCATGTTGGCTAGTGGGTTTCATCAATTTTTATCCAATTAAAAGAAGAAAAATCATTTGTTGTCAGGACATTACGATATTTATTCATTCAGTGGTGGAGCTTTGTTCGTTTGTTGAGGGCAGAGATGAATGGGATTTATATAGCCAATATGTGCAGCCAAAGTGTTGTTGTAATATCAACATAAATATTCATATGCAGTATGACTGCATCCATTAGAGGGCATCAACTGCTTAACAAAGGCTCCCATGGCATCTATGGTTGCAGTATATCCTACATGAGAAATTATAAAGGCACATGTGTTGTTGCCGAGCATCCACAAACTGGTCTTATTGAACAAAACTTGCCTTTCCTTATACTTTAATATTCCACTTTTGCCATGTTTGTGTGCTGTAAAGTACAAAGTGTTGAGTTGGTGCACCTCTCCAGTCCGCTTCTTCTCACTGCCTGTTGCAGATATACCAGCCCATCCTGTACATGCAGGCTTGTTTGGGAGCAATAAAAAACTCAATATGAGGATTTTTGGGAAAAACAATCAATATTTCTCAAATCTGGCAGAGCTGAACCAAGCTGCAAAAGTTAGACACATCAGGTATGTGTTAAAAAATAAATCTGGTGATGTGTACTCACAGGCTGCCCCCCCGATACGTGTTTTTATGCAGATTCTCACCATTTGGGGCAAAAATGTTTACACCTCTGCAGATTAAAAAGTGCAGAAACAGAAACAAACTTGGTGAAAACTTTCTTGTTTTCTTGTGCTTGAAGCTCTGAATTAATCAATTGTTTGTTGGGACGAGTTACCTTGACTTTGCAGTGCCTGCTGCTACATGTCAGCAGAACACTGCAGACTGCAGGGAGCTCTAAATCTGTCATCTCTGCGTCTTCTGCTGTGACACGATGTTAATGTTCAAAATACTGATCAACACAGAGAGAAAGACAACTCATAAGTCATATGTCTGAACAGAGTGGAGCAATGACATCATCTGACCTGCATTAAGAGTGAATCTTCAAGCAAACGTCTATCATTTCAATCTTTATCTAGAGACTCAATATTCCTTCTAACGGTGAGCCTCTCATAGTTTTTCAGCTCATAATTTTACAGACAACTTGTTCACAAACTGCACTATAGGTACTGCACACAGAGCTTATGAAGAAATAAGTAAAGTCTAAAAGGTGCCTCACTGGAAAATATATTTGAACAAACCATAGCACATGAAGTTTTTACGTTTAAGTTGTTTTCAATTGGAATTATAATCAAGGAACCTGCATACGTTTTTTGCTTTAATCTAAATGCACGAAGCCAAGTGTAACTGTCGGAGCTGGCTGGCCCGCTAGGCAATATAGGCAAATGCTAAAGGCACCATGGCCTCCAGGGGGCGCCACAAATCAGAGAAAAAAAACCCCTTCAATATAATTATATTAAAACTTGTAAGAACTATTAACTCTTAAAATGGAAAAGCTCATATGATTCAAATGTAAACTACAAGCTAGTAACTACAAACAATAATACCAAATAAGTCCCCTCTGAAAAATGCCTTTCTTGAACTTTTGCCTGTGGTTGTATATAGGTATTTTATATAGCTTTTGTGTATAGTTATTTTATTTATTTTTTTGTTTGTAGTTATTGAATAGCGTAAATGTAGCTCATGTAAAGAGTTATTGTGTGGTTATTTAAATAGTTTGATGAAGTTTGTTGTACTTATAACTGATTACTCCCATTTTTATTTATTCACTTATTTTCAGGATTTTTATTTTGTGGTAAGGGTATTTGTATTGTTTTTCAGATTTTTTGTATTTATTTGTAATTTGTTAAGCATGTAAATTGGGTGACATGTTATTTTATAAATTAAAGACAATGGTAAAAACAATGTAATTTGATTTCTTTTGTTCGTGTATGTTAATAACCAATGGACGGGGGCGCCATATAAAATCTTGCCTAGGGTGCCACATTGATTAGGGCCAGCTCTGGTCACTGTAATCTCTAGCATCGTACTTCCTCCACCTTGTAGTCTGTACTTTTTATTTAGTTAAGGAACTCGCTCTGACAGCTCAGTAAATCCTAAGAGTAGCTTTGTCATCCTGTGTGCCACACCTGAAACATTTATGATGTTTACTTAACTGCTCAAATTTCCAGTTAACTTACTGTAACGGGACACTTCATAAGTAAAACTCATTCAGTTTATGCATTCAAGCATGTAGACTCAGTCAAGAGGACCTGCTGAAGTTCAGTCCGAGCAGCAGAACAGAGAAGAAGATGATTCATAAACGTGGCATTGTTGTTATTGCCAGGTAGGCTGAAAGTGATAGAAACTGCAGATCAACTGGTGCACAACTTTCTCCAGAATTTACAGCTTAATTGTCAGAAAAAAGAAAATATCCAGTGAGCAGCAGTTCTCTGTCAGGCAGCCCATAAGGGGGATGAAAGGAGAAGCTCTCTGGGGCCTCATAAGGGAGTCCAAAAAAATGTTCTAACAGTTATAGCCAAACTTTACTTTTAACCATAATACTCACATTTCCCATAAAAAAAAAAAAAATAATAATTTATGTTTGGGCACTTCAAAAAAATGTAGCTGGTGTCAACAGGTAAACCACTTGCCCCTAATGTGTTCCCAGCCTTTTAGCTTTAATATCATCATTCTCCAAGTCAGCTGGATTAAACCGTTGGGCTCTGATTGTTGGACCGTGTGTCACCATTTGAGGATCGGAACAAAAGTTGGTAGCAAATACTGGAGAATAAAAAGGGGAGCTGGAGGATCAGCCGTTTGAAGCCAGGTCAAACTCATAAATGTTGGCCAGAGGTTATGTAACTAAATCATACCTGGAAAGGACCCTACTGGGTCTTTCAGGGGCCCAGCTGTTTCTGTGTGCAGCCCTGGTTCTCTGTGCTGAAATGCCTTGTTGATGTCAGAGGTCAGAGGAGAATGGTACCTCAAATAACCACTCCTTACAGCCAAGATATGAAAAAGACCATTTCTAAATGCACAACATATTGGATCAGCAGCAGATAGGCTACAGCAGCAGGAGACATCATGGTGTTCAGCCGACAAATCTGCAGGAACTGTGTGATGCTGTCATGGAGATATGGACCAACATCTCTGAGGGAGGTCTTCAGCACATTGTTGAATCAATGACATGAAAAATGAAGACAGCTCTAAAGGGGCCCAGCAAGGCGTGCCTAATAAAGTGGCCATTATGTTTATTTTATAGGGATACGCCAACATTTTCTAAATTTGCAGGCAATTTGCATTTAAGAAAAGCTCGCAAATGAACGGCTCACTCACAACTGCAGATCGGTTCTCATTGTTGACTTAAAAGAGCTGTTTAAAAGACTCGACTCGTGGAAGTAGGTCAACAAAACAAAGCCTCTGTTTAGGTGTAGAAGAAGATAATATGATAATAGCACAAGATAATGTTTCTAAATACCCTGATGTACTCAAAAATCTTTAATTTCCTTTAGTTATCTGTATATATTCTAATTCTATTTACAGTTTGTGTATTTTTAATATGTTTACTTTTTTCTTTTATGCTGCCTCGGAGGATGCCAAACCATGATTTACTGTACAAATTCTGTTGCCAGAAAGTGTTTATATAGTGACAATAAAGAACTATTCTATTCTATAACATAATGTAACATAATGCTGTAAAAAACGAGTCACAACAGGCACACAGGACTGTTTAGATACGCTGAAGAGTTTATCTGATGACTGTAGGCAGAGGTGGGCTAACACTACCCATTGATTCTCATTGTTTGAGCTAAGCTAATTAGCTGTCTCTTCCTTGTTACTGCACACACAGTCTAAAGCATGGTGTCTATTTGGTGTCAGGATCAGGCCAACAGTTAAAATCATAAACACTGTGGTTTACTGATGGGTTTTTGGATGTGTGCGTTATATTTGTTTTTTATCATCCTGGTCTTCACTTTGTTGATTTATTGAACGTTTTTGCTTCCCCCCATATCAAGTATTTCTCTCCTTGTATGACTAAACCTATGGCATGTAAAGAAGTGTAGATAAAACTGTTAGAGGCTGTTATAAACCTGACAGCCTCCTGATGAAACATGCTCAGACATGCTCACTCTGTCACAGTGATACCAGATGGCCACATATCACCTCTGTTTGTTTTCTCTTTGTCTGCAGGGGCCGATCTGGGATTACCTTCACTCTGTGAGTCACCACCCCTATGTGAGACCCCCCTGCTCAAACCAAACACACCCACATACACCCACACATACAGGATTACCCAGACTGCCCCAGGAGACTTCCTCAGGGCGTGCGTAGTTTGATGACGGAGGCGGCGCTGTCGGGCTCTAGAGCAGAGAGCCGGTCTAACCAGAGTCTGATCAGATGAAGTGTGAGTTTTTACTGCACACTAGTGGGGGAAACAGGTACCTACAGCTTTAACTCTTTGACTACCACCATGTTAAAAAAATCAGAACACATCAAATCGCCGTTTGATTCTGTTAACATTTCAGGGAACAGAAAAAAACTACAAACAAACCAAAAAACACTTCATTTCTCGTTGTAGAATTTAAAGGTTTAAAAAGCTCACAGTTGATTATATGATGACATTAAGATGCACAAACGTGAAACAAAATCAATTAGAAAAGGCAGAAATGTTGGTAAATAAAATAGCAATCAATACTGACTAAAAATTGATGATTTTAAGTTTGACAAAAACAAAAAAGAATGTTTTGGATGAATAACAGATATAAATATATGTATAAATCATCGTATTGGTAAATGGTTAAGTTAAATTATGTGTTTAAAATGATAATGATAATAATAATTATAATAATAAAAGATTTGCTATTATCGAGCAGCAGAGTAGGAAATCCTGAAACCAATACTCTCTAAATATTCAATGCATTTGTAATTATAATGACAATAATAAAATTAATATGTTTTGCTATAATCAAGCAGCAGTTTTATATATACAGTGCTCAGGATAAATGAGTACACCTCTTCAGATTTGTCAGAAAACCTATATTTTTCTTTCAAAATCAACATTTTCTATCACAAACTATACCACAAAATACTCCCCCAAATGTAGGCCATTGATTGCAAACAAGATTTTTTAAGTTGCACACAAAAACAGAATTTTTTTCAATTTAAAATCAGGATGCAAAAATGAGTAAACCCCAATCAAAGTTGTGGGAGCAAAGTTAAATTTTAGTTATCATATTACCCTTATTTTCATCTTAAGCAAAAAAGCAAAAAATGCTATGTTAAACTCAGCTTTATCGAAACTTTGGAAATTGTACTTTTATTCATTTAGATATTGATTAATACATTACTTTTAATGGGGGGGTACTCATTTATGCTGGGCACTGTATATGTAAAACTATGTAGTAGAGCTCGGTTGTTCATCAAAAACATTCTCTTTTGCATTTGTCAAGCTAAATATCATATACTTTAAGTTATTTATTGATTGATGATGATTAACATTTTTGTTTCTGCCCTTTTTAATTGATTTGTCCCCAATGTTTCTGCATCCATCATGTAATCAACTGTTAGCTCTTTAAAACTCTAAATCCCACACAAAGAAAATATCACTGTTTTCTTTATTTTTTTTGGCAGTTTTTTTCTGTACATTAAAACATTAAAACAAACAATTACATGTTATGTTTTTTTAAAACATATTACATATTCTTGAATTTATTGCCCTCTGCCAAACAGTTGAGCTGAGAGATAAAGGGTTAACAGAACTAAAATGATGGGACTGCAGACGATGCACCTTTGCAAACGCGTCTCTTTATTCACATCACAAAGACAAGCACACAGAGACACCTTTATCAGACTTTTCCTTCACTTGAAGGACATCCTTGGAGAGTCCTCATCATCTCTGAGTGCTTGCACAGTTTTAAAAATGTGGGCTGCAGACTTGAGTTTCCATGCTTGTTAAATCCTGTTGTCCTTTTCAGTCTTTACAAAAAGAGAGCACATCGTCATCGCCTGATCCTGTGCACTCATTAAAGTCATTATGAAGTCTCACAGCTGACAGCAGAGTCTCTCAAGGACCATCAAATATCACGGGTAACATCCACAGATTTCTCTTTTTGCCTGCAGCCTTTCATTTCCTCTTTCTCCAGGCTTATGCCGAAGTCAGACTACATGATCTGTGAATGACAGTCGTAGGTTTTTGGACCCAAACAGCCACAAAAATATTTATGTTTTTCATAAATCACCCCTAAAACCAGAAGTTTACAAAGTGCTTAAGAGAGAAAACGAAGACACAAACTAAGAGAACAATAAAATGATCATAAACAGTCAGGTTAAGCAGAGAGTCCAACAACAGGGCAGGAACAAAATGTAAAATCAAAGGGTCTAGGAAGGGTGGCACAGTGCCTTACAGCAAGAAGGTTGCTGGTTTGATGCCTGAGGGCCTTTCTCAGCGGAGTTTGCATGTTCCCACTGTGCAAGCGTGGCTTCTCTCTGGACACTCCAGCTTCCTCCCACAGAACAAAAACATGTTCATTATGTTAATTGGTGACTCCACATTGCCCTGAGTGTGAGTGTGAATGGCTGTCTGTCTCTCTATGTGGCCCAGTGATTGGCTGGCAACCGGCTCAGGGTGTACCCGCCTTTAGCCCAGTGTCATCTGGGATAGGCTCCAGCCCACCGCGAACCCAAAAGGGATAATGGATGGATGGAAAATGACAAAAATCTGGGCTAAGAATGATGAGAAACCAGTGAAGGGAGTGAGAGCAGCAGAGATTAAAATTATATTACTAAATAATCGATATAATTAAACTGAAAAAATGGGATAAAATAAATAACTAACAAATGAATAAATAAATATATAAGCAAATAGAGCATCATGTGAAAGCAAGTCTGTTAAAATTAGTTTTAAGAAGTGATTTGAGTTTAAATATGTTGTCTTATCTCCTGTAGTGTGTCACAGTGAGTGACAACTAAAGTTTAGGAAGCATCACGACCAACGAATGAAAGTCTTGCAGGTTTGATTTTGTCCTGCCTGCTACAGTTTCTTTCCTCACACCAGAAGCAATGCAGTCTGTTTCAGTCGTGCAGTCTGTCCTGTATGGCTCTGTGGTCTCCTAATCGGACAACAAAAGAAATCACATAGTCTGATCTCAGCATCAGTCACTGTCTTTGGCAGAAGTTCTGCAGTGTGTGGATAAAAAGTTCGTCTTTCACGCCACCACACACTCCAGCTGAGTCTCTGAAGCTCCGCCCACCATCGTGACCCTCCAGGGCTCTTCCCCGGTCCACCCCTGCACTGTGCCCAGGCTCCCTTCACCCTCCTGGGGCAGGGAGGCCGCTGAGTCTTGGCTCTGGAGATCTGAGGGTTAAAAAAATATGAAAGAGATGAGTCGTTTCTCAGAGTGAAGGGAAGAAGTAAATAAAAACAACTTAAAGCAAGTTGAAGAAGACTTATGACACGTTTTCGCAGTGGTCATGCATGTTTCATGACAGTGTGCTTGTCATTAAATTAGAGCTTTCAGACTGCCGGTGTGAGCTGCGTGTCTCCCACACCAAAACTTTCTAGAACAGGGGATCAGCCTTTTTCTGCTGTGAGCTGTGTGCAAATCTCTGCCAAATTAGGCTGGAGGATGATAAATTCAGAGTGATATTTATCTATTCCATAAATCCACGGTGGTAGAATATGTCTTGCCAGTATGAACTAATGGGCTTAAACTGATCTGATGATGAAACAATGGTAGGACATCACACTGGTAGGTCTTGTCAAGGGGCGGTTAGAACAAGTTTGTGGCAGCACTGACACTTTAAACAGGGGGTGAGGGAGAAGTCCTGATGATGGGGACCTTTTGTCTTGTTTATAGGAGTGCTTTATCACGGAGGAGACATGCAAAACACTCTAAAGGGCGAATAAAACTCAAAAAAAGCACAATATGCGCTCATTAATTTCTCAAATTTTGGGACGCTGTATATCATCTTTGACAGTCCAAAACCTCTTGTATCCATTTTCTATACATATGTTTTCTTTATCTCTGCCAAGGATGTTATGTTTTTGCTGGTGTTTGTTTGTCTAGTTGTTTGCAAGATTACGCAAAAGCTACTGGAGGGATTTTGCTAGAATTTTCTGGAGATATTGGTAATGGCCAAACTTAAAAAGAATTTGATTTTGGTGGCGATCCAGGTAACCACCATTAGCGAACAGTCGTTTTTGCTTAATAACTGTCTAACTAATAATGATATCAACATGATTCTGAGTGCTAGGTGTGCGTTTTCAGGGTCATGAATCATATTATGATGGTAACTTTATCATGGAACTATTGCTTATAGTTATAACAGGAATTTGTGAGCTAACTTGGCTGAGGTTTGCACTCTCTTAGTGCTTTCTAGTTTTTCATAAAACAGTGCAATTAGTCAACAGTCTATTAAAAGTACAAAAAAAGTTTCTAATCACAGAAATGCAATAATTAATCACGCAGTACTTAAGCTACTTCTTTTTTTTTTAAAATTTTCTGAAAAGTAGTCATTTTAGCCCAACAAAGACCACATGCTCTGTAGATGTAGATTCTGAATAAAGCAACAATATTGAGTGAACCTCCTTAAAAATTGTTCTCCTGTTGATTTAACAATCTAAATCTCTAAACACTGAACAGAGGTCTGCCCTGTTCAGCCTTTGCTCAGTCACCACGACTTAATCTGTGCTCTTTGACTTGTTTTGTGATTTTATTCACTCACAATCTTGGCCAGGTCTTTCTTTTGCAAAACAGATTTTTTAATCTCACTGGAACTTCCTGGTAAAACTACAAGTAAAAACTAATAACAACAATAAAACTAAACCAACCTGTGCAGGTGTGTGTCTCCTCGGTGTAGATCTGCATGAAGACGACAGCACAGAGGAGCAGCAGCCAGCGCAGAGCCTGATCCGGGGCCTCCCTCAGAGGGGCCCTCCTGCTCTGATAGGCCGGGTACAGGACTCTGCGGGGCCGACGAGTTCGAGGAGGGGAGGGACGCAGGGAGGAAGGTGATGGAGAACATGAGAAGGAGGTGACAGAGCTGGTGTCCTCCAACGGCCTCAGGGCCACAGGGACCAGTCTGCAGGAGGAGGAGGAGGAGGAGGCCATGGCAGATGTTTGATGAAGATCCTTCACTCAGGAGTTTTCTGCAGCTTTTTTGGAGTTTAGATCATCTCACAGCTTTTCTGTAAGAGTTGTGATGCCTTAAACTTTTGCTACCAAACATTAAGTGCTGATTTTTTTCTGCAATTTTCCTTTTGTTGCAGCATTTCTCAGAAAAGAAACTGACTCAGGCTCTTTTGACTCCTTCTTGCATCACTTTCCTCTCTTATCTTGTCTCCTCTCCGTCACTTTCTCTCTAACAGTCCACCTCCATCCCTAATCTTCTTAATCCAGAACTCAGGCTATTTAAATATGTGCACAGTAGGTGTTGACAGTTTGCCTGTGGCCACGTGGCCCCCGCCTTCCTCTGGAATTACTGTTGTGAAATGAAATTATTTTTAGATACACGCAAACTCAATCTTCCCCCAAAGAAACTCCTCCACCTCTACATCTTCCTTTTGTGTCTGCAGAAACGTTTCAGCGCTGTAGGGAAATCCCTGCTGCAGCAGGACGAAAGATTCAGAGACTCAAGGGGTGAAGAGAGGACAGACGGATGTGTTGGAGTATCATCTTTTATCATCGTGTAACTGAGATAACAGGGCACATGGATGGAGCTTTACCGCTAGATTAAAAAAAGGAATCAGGTCTTTGAATTTAGGCCAGACAGAAAAAACAAAAAGATGAATATTATTCAGCTCAAAGGCATAAAATGAAAACTAGATTTGCTGCATGGCGGTTTTATGCCCCTGCAGGTTTACAGTGTTAGTAAAATAGAGGGTCTGTTGGCCTTTGACCTTATATTCAACATTTTATGAGTTTTTCATCAAGTCAGACTGGAAGGATTGGAATCCCTCAAAGAATACTCGAAAATCATTAGGATGCGACATCAAGGAATGATCATGAGGATATTTGGTTCTGTCCCTCCAAAATTTTTCCAGTGAGTCTTTGAGTCAAGATGGGAATTTAAGTAAAAACAAAAGGAAACCCTGTGAGCTGCTTTGAGGTTACTGTGTTCAGAAGCTTGTGGTGAACATGATGCCAGATAAAAGGTCATCTCTCTGCACGAGGAGACAGACAATCACACCTTACAGTAATTTGGAGTCACTATTTATCCTAACAAGTATGTCTTTGGTCTGTGGGAGGAAACTAGGGAAGCTGGAGAAACCCACCGATGCACAGGGAGAAGATGCAAACTCCACACAGAAAGGCTACAACCAACACAAGGAGTCAAACCAGCAACCTTCTTGCTGTCAGGCACCAGGTCTACCTGCTGCACTGCTTCACTGCCCACCTATCAAATCTGATCAGGTCCTTCTTCAGTACAGGGCGGAAAACACAAATTTATGTTTTGACTTTGAGTTAAAAAGTTAAAATTTAGTCAAACAATTTCATATTGGATTCACATATTAGACAGACGGACACACAGACAGACGGACACACAGACAGACAGACAGACAGACAGATAGATAGATAGATAGATAGATGGCTAAATACATAGAGAGATAGATAGGGCAAGAGAGAGGGTAAAGATGTGCGTCCATTATGACCTCCAAAATCTACTTGCTGCATTGTTTCATTTAAGAACACATGTGTACAAAGTTTATGAACATCTATTTCAAAGTTATCCTGATCTTGCATTCAGAAGCAGAAGGTGACAAAGAAGCTGCTCAACCTCAACCTTTGACCCCTGATCAAAGGTTAAGGTACAGCATGTTGTATATTTCTTCCACAGATAACAGGAGATTAACTTAAGCTACTCTTCAGATGATGCGTTCACAAGATCACATTTACCAAGAGGCTCTTTGAGCATGACTTTCTGACCTTTGACCACTGAACTCTAACCACCTCATACCCGTGTTAATGTGATGCAAACAGCATCAGTGAGAAGCTCTCAAACTGAAGCCATGAGTAAATAATACAGAGATGTGATTGGACGCTGCCTCTGGTCAGGTCAAGGTATCAGCTGACTTCATCTGGATTTCAGCCATTTTGCTCTAACATCATGCTCAAGGATTCTGGTCTTGTCTCCTCTCCATGCTTCCTCTCTTGCCTCCTCCCTTGCCTCCTCTCCCCTCCTTGCGTGTGGACCTGGTTTTATTTTTCCTCGTCTCGTCCTCGGGCCTCGACCACAGAGAGTTTCCGTGAATCCTCAGGAATGCTCTGGAGTTTCTTTGATCACCTGCCTGCTGCTCTCTTTGCACGCATACACACACAACATTGCATGCAACATACTGTCTCCTGTTTTTCAAGCTCAATATGAGACGTACGGATATCACGCAGGCATACGGTCGCTGCATGCAATGTGCAGTGAGTCGACTCCGGAGATGACACACTGGTTCAATAAACCCTGTGCTAACATAGATGCTGACTGAGGGCTGGAGGGAGGACGGTCACATTTAAAACTGTCTGTACATATAACTGTTGAATTTGGTGCAGCGCACCTCCTGTTCTGGTGATAGTGACTGCCCGTTGGTCATTACTTTACAGTTTGGCCTGTAACTCAGTCTGCATGATTCTCCAGAGTCCTTAGTTCCTTCAGATTAACCATCCAAGTTTGCCAGCTTGATGCAAACACAATGGAAAATGCCTTTTCCGGAGGGATAAGCGGTATAAATAATGGATGGTTGGAAAGCCTGGCATGGAGCTAGCAACACCGCTAAATGTCTTTCCCCAGTGAAGCAAGGGTAAGGGACTGGTCTTCTTGGGTAGTTGTAGTTGAAAAAGTACAGCCTGAGATAAACTCACTGCTGCACCGTGCTCATGCACTCCTCCACTCTGGACATAGTTGAAAATATATCTGAGTGAGTGAGAGTTTGCTTGTCATGCTATAAGCAAGCTTTTAATTAAAGTCAATGCCAAAGAACTTTTTACCATTAATTTGTTTTTTCTTTTCTTGCAATTACACTCTGTTTTAAGCATTTATAATGTTATATTTTTATTTTCCTTTAAAAAATGTGCAAAATAATTTAATCAAAGGACATTTTCTGACACATTTATTGGCAAAAAAAGACCAGGTAGTCATTGATATTCATAGTAATAAAAGAGTGAATTAGGTTCAGTAAACATTAGCTCACATACCGTCTCATTCTCTATGGCGTGGTTTACGGAGCGGTAAAACTTGCTAACATACATTTCGTAGGTTTTCTTTAAGCCTGAAAGGCACAGTATAATACAATTTTAATTTTTTGTGTTAACATGCAGCTGGATGTGTTGAGTAAATGGAGTTTTGTTCTTGCCAAGTACCCAGGTACACAAGTTTTTATGCAAAATCATAAACAGATTTATGGAGATCAAGGCAAATGCTTCAAACTAATGCTTGGAGTTTTATCAACAATGGCATGCAAAGAACTGATCACACAAATGAGTTAGTAAATAAATAAGCAGAGAGCTGGAGAGGGGAAGATCAAGAAAGGACTATCTTTAATATGCATTACAGTAATGAGGATTATGCTATAAGTGTCAGAAACAAAGAGTATATGAGTCACACTGTTCCTGTTATGAATAACTCATTAGATTGAATTATTTTTTTTAAATTATGTGTATGTTGCAGTTGCAATAAAACTAGAAACATCGTCAGTAAACTGTTATCTTTGGGCATTGTGTCAACACTGATGTGTATCTAATAATTACTCATATTTCAGGAAAAGCCATTTTAATCTCTGAGTCTGACTCATACAGGGTTGGAATTCTGTAGTAATGCTTTCACAATAACCTCAGATGATACAGATATGATCTTTTATTGCTGACTTAACACCAGCTAAACTGTGACACAAGCTTTAATGCAGAACAGCAGATAGTGGTTATTTTATTTTTCATTCATGAACTTTCATTGTTCTAGGTCAAGTAAATTAATTCATAAATACAAACCAACATTTTATTTTCTCACCTGAATGCAACACTTCTATAAGACTGACTTTGTTCAGCAGTACAGAAATTGTAAGGCCTGTATGTTTTCTGGGAGGATATTAATATACCTTGGCAGTGCCTCCCAAAAGTACAGCTGCCAGCACGTGAAGAAAGTCGAAGTCAAGAGGACTTAAAGTTTGACATCAGGACATTTCTGTGCCAACATTAGCAACATTCAGACCAAAAATATCTCTTCTTTACAAGAACAGAAGTTGTTTTAGGGCTCTAAGGTCTGCCCTCGCGTGGTTTCACCGTGTTCCTCCTGGACTCACGTGCTCAGACTTCGTTGATCTGATGAGTAATGCTTTCTAAAAACAGCTTTCTGATGTCAAACAGGGATAAACACCTTTATTTTCTCACCTAATTTAAAGCCTAGAACTGATCATTACAGGTGAAAGTCGACCATCAAAGGTGAGGTAGAGGAGACGGGTTCATGTTTTGGTTTGTCTTCATGTTGGTATGACAACTGACAAATGATGAGGAGCCTTTGGAGAGGGAGGAAGGTGTTTTATGTGCACATCACTTTATCTTGGTGTGGGTGCAGGATGGGTCAAACTCAGCAGCAGAAAAGAAGCAACACACAAACTCAAAGCTGTAAAGAAGTTTATACGTCAGGTTTATATGCAGGTTTCTTTTAGGCAACAGTTTTTTTTAAACATGAGGGCCACACATGTACTCAAAAGCTTTGGACACCAATAGTCTGGAAGTTGTGGTCGATGAAACGCCTCAAGGTGAGAAACGTCTTCACTCAAGGTCATGTGAAAACAGCAGGAGAAGCAAAATCAATATAAAAGAAATACACATTGAGAGAACAATGGATGAAACTGAATCAACAAAACTTACCTGTCACTGTGGTGTTCTGCAAGGGTCAGTATTAGGCCCCAAATTATTTATCCTATACACAAATGATATATGAAAGGTGTCTAAATCATTAAAACTTATTCTATTTGCAGATGACAAAAATATTTTTTTATTCTGCTTTTACAGCTGCTTTTAGAGGAAGTCTGGTGTTAAGTCAGCAATAAAAGATCATATCTGTATCATCTTTTAGAGGAAGTCACAACAGAAATGAATAAACTGAAAATATGGTTTGGTTTAAAAAGGTCATCTTTAAATCTGACCAAAACAAAATTTATGCTGTTTGGAAATCAGAAAGTAATCACACATGTACAGGTAAGGATTGACAAAGTTAACATAGAAAGAGTGTATGAAATAAATTTCTGGGTGTTACAATAGACCATAAGATCAACTGGAAAGCTCATATAACAGATCTAACCGGAAAAGCAGCATGGAGCATTGTAGTGCATGAAGAATCAGGCAGCTTCTGAATGAAAACTCACTGCATTTACTTTATTACACACTTGTGTTTCAATATTTGAATTATGTACTGAAGTATGGGGCAATACCTACAAAACCAATCTACAACCACTCTGCACACTTCAAGAAAAACTGTAACAATGGTAAACAATGCAGATTATCTGGAACATACCTATGGATTATTTATAAAGTCACATATATTACAGTAAAGGGATCTGGTAGAATTTTAAAACAGTACAAATAATACACAAAGCAATAAAAATTTACTCCCAAGCAACATACAGAGACTATTGACAGACAGGGAAGGTGGGTTATTACTATAGAGGGACACTAAACATGAAAAAGCACTTTGCTCAGACAAATCCTAAAAAATGTGTGCATTTCACATTGTGAGGTGGTTTTGTGGAATAATGTTGAAGATAATGTCAAACTGAGTCAAAACATCAGACAATTCAAAAAGATGTCTAAAAACCTTGTTTTCAGTAAATATATTAATGAACATCAGGAGGGTACAGGTAAAAGTGCCTAACTGTAAACTCTGTCTTCTTCTGCTCTGCTGTTTTATTTTTCTTTTTTAAATAAAAAACTATTTTTGTCCTTCAGTGTTGCTGATTGGTTAGTGATTACATAATACACCAATGAAAAAAAGGGGTAGGACAAGATAAGCCTAGCTTCTTCCTACTCCATTTCGAACATCCAACAGCAATAATACTTAAAGAATTTTGAAATGATGTCTTCATTTTTTGTTGTTTTTGTTTGTTTGTTTTGTAACTTTAATATTTTATTATTCCTATGTTCGAAATAAAGATCATCAAATCCAATCCAATCCAAAACGTAGCAGATATAGTAATCATGCACACTGTTACATAACAGGTCAATAAATTAGCAAACTGATAATCACATGTTCCTCCTTTTCACCTTTTCAAGGGTTTTTCACCACTGTACACCAGCGGGAATGTGTGGAGAGGGTAACAGACTTCCAATTCCTGGAAGTCGATTAGGAGCTGATGATGTTCACAACAAATACTGATCCGATCTGAACATGAAGCAGAGATCCAGACTCATCAGACCAGGAGACATTTTTACAGCCTTCTATGTAATAGTTATGGTGCACGGTGTGAGCTGTTTACTGTAGGAGTGGTGCCTGGTGTGGTCTTCTGCTGCTGAGGCCATCTGCTTCAAGCTCGGACATGTGGTGTGTTCAGGAACGGTCTTGGTTGCAACAAGTGGTTATTTGAGTTTCCTGTTGCCTTTCTATCATCATAAACCACTCTGACTATCCTCCTCTGACCTCTGGCATCAACAAGGCCTTTTGGATCAGAGAGCTGCACTGGATATTTCCTCTTTTTTAGACCATTCTCTGTAAGCCCAAGAGATGGTTGTGTGTACACCTTTTAAGTAATAAATGAAGCCATGTCAGGTTTAAAGATTTCATAACTCTGTTCCTGAGGTATCCCACCATCTGACCTCATCAGAGGAAGGTCATATTTGAGGTCGATGAATTTGTTAAGACTTGGCAGTCTTCAGGTTAATCACAGTCTGCTATGACAACATCGAAACAAACAGCTGACAGGTTTGCATACAAGAGAAATAAAGTCATAATTTGTTGGACTATTTTGGTGTGTGTCTCCTCCCTGATCTGTCTGCAGCCTGCAGCACATCATGATCTGTTTTCAGCTCCTGTTGATTTAATGTCTGTGCAACCAAAACAACACACCCTGCATGTTGTTGGGACTAAAAAGAAATTAAATGATGATCAGACAGCCACAGGAGCTGCAGAGGAGGTGTGAAAATGCAACAGAAAATAGTCGCAGATGGAGATAGTTTGATTGATAATATTGTTTTTACACAAAAAGAATAAAAACATAAAAAAGGAAAGTCTTAGTGAGTGCATTTGTCTGGTGTCAAATCAAATATTTTCCTTTATTCTTTTTTGATCTATATTAACTTTACAAGTCAATCACTCAAACTTTCATAAATTTAATTGCGGTTTAAAGTGCTCAGCATAGAGGCAGAAAAATTATTAACAAAAGATTGAGAAAAAGAAATAACGTTTTTTTTCTTACAACTTATTCTCAAATAAACACTGAGCAGAGGTCTGTCTAAGAAAAAGTATTCCAAATATATGTAATGATATAAGTTGCTTTCATAATGCAAACCAGAATAGCTAAAATAAAAGAAACAATAAAATACAAATGACTGATAAAAATATAAAAGAAAAGAAACAAGAGCAACGTCAAAACAATAAAACCAATAATCAAAAGACAGGAATTAATAAAAAGCTAAAGATAATAATGAAAAAAACATGATAAAAAGATTAAGTGTAAAAAGATAACAACTATTTGATCACAATAAGAAATATAACATTGATAAAATATATTAAAATATCAAACACTGAAATTCGAAACTTGAATTTAACAATTAGATAAGGTAAAGTGTTACTCATTAATAAAAATATGATAAAATTAGTCAGTGAAATACTTAAGTTCTACATAAAAAGCCAGGCTGAATAAATAAGTTTTTAGATTGTGTTTCAAGATTTCTACCAGCGTAAATTTTAACAGCACTTTATAAATTAGTTTTAGTCTTTTACTGACTGTTAGTAAAGAACAGAAACAAACTGAACTTTTGTGTGAAATGCAGTCACCTTTATTTAGGCTACCTGGCAGAGCATCTCAGTTACAATACCAGAACTGACAACAAACAGTGAACCTGCTCTACATGAATATATCAATTCATAAAGAGAGGAGCTCTGATTGGATCGCTCCACAACTTATCCCACCACCACCAAGCTAAGGCAGCTGTGATTGGATGTCCCTCTGAACTCATCCAACCTTTCCACACAACCAAAGCAGCTGTGATTGGATATATTCCTAACTTGTCTCTACTTTCTACATGACCAAATTAGGTCTGATTGGATTAAGTCTCTGTCAAACATTTTAGTCTAGTTTTTATTTGTTGATGAAAATGTCAGTTAATATAGTTTTAATTTTTTCCATGTGTAATTAGTTTCCTTATAGAAAACGATGGTGAAAATAATTAGTCAACAAAATTAACACAGATTCCTACATTTGCAGCTCATCTCAGATCCTCTGGAAGTTTGTCCCACAGTTTTGGATCATTACAGCTAAAAGCAGCATCACTAAGTGTTTTGATTCTGCTTCTGTGGAGCGGCTAAGAGAGAGGAATCAGAGGATCCAGGGGTCGTCCTGGTTCATAAACTAAAGAGCGAGTCCGGTGCCAAGCCATGTTGAGCTTCATATACTAATAAAATAATTTTAAAGTCAGTGTGACAACTCTAGTCCATAAAAACAACTTATTTTTTAAATGTAACATCATTGGATTTAAAGATCCCGTTATGCTTTTCAGTTCTTTAGAGGCTCCTTTGTGTGTTTTTTGTCTTATTTAAGTGATAGAGCACTTTTCCTTTCAGAGCCCACAGCGTTGTGTCTTCTCCCCCGTTTGATTACAGCGCCAGGAGCTGCCAGAAGAGCTCCTTCCCCCAAGCCCCCTTAAACTCATCTGTCGTGTATTGTTGAGCCAATGTAGTTTTTTGTGTAGTTTTATCCTATAAGAGGGTTAACTGTGAGGCTTTCAGTGTTAATGCTATGTACCAGCTACCGTCTGCCCACATATCTCCTCCCAGGCTCCTTTATATTGGCGTTTATATTTATTAGAGCCATGGGCCTCTAGCAACCCTCCTTAAAAAACAAAACTAACCCTTTAAGGGAGTAAGAGGGCCACATGCAGCCCATCCCTGCCTTGAAATCAGAAAACATTAAAAACATCCAGTAGAAATATTAGAAGACAAGCAGAGACGGGAAATTCTGTTTTTGGTTGTTTGGAAATAAATGAAATGACGGCATCTTTGAATCATCTAAGGATTAAAATCCTGGTTTGCTTCAATAAGAAGTATTTCTGGAGTCATGCGTCTCCACTCTCTGCCTCCACACCCACATATTTCCCCGCAGAAGCTTTTGTCCTCCAGCCGGTGTCTACCTCCGTCTCACCCTCTCTTTCTAAGGAGGCATGTTTGTCTGGCTTTTCGTGCAAAGATCACATTATTCCTCTTTTAGAGGCATCATCCTCCCGGGCTAAACTGTTGGGTGGATGCAGATGGAGGACACAAATATATCCAAAGAAAACAGAGAGTACCACGGAGACAGCAGAGGTACAGTACGGCGGCCCGAGGCGAGCTGAATATTTGTGGGTGGAGGAGGTAGCGTGCAGGATGGAGCGCAGGTTAAAACAGTGAGTGGAGGAGAAACCTCAGTTATGAAAATGACTGAAGGTCTCACACAGCACAGTGAACTCTGATTCAACTCTCAGGCAGGTCACAGAACATTTCACTGGGAGAAATTAGACATATTTCAGGCTCGTGCGTTTTATAAAGGCAAAGACAAGTGCTGAACAACTTCAGCACCATGCTTCTTCATCATCTCGCTTTTCTGAAATACAAGTCCCAGAACTCACTTTAAACATTTTGGAGCTAAAAGTAAAAAAAAACAAGGATAACCTTAAACCGAGGTTGGACTTTCATTTTCCTAAAAATTAACAAACCTGGTACTTCACTTTCAGAGGTTAGACCAGGGATGGACAACTTTGATTACCAAGAGGGCCACATATTTTTTGTTCAGTGCCTGAGGGCTGTAATGCATTTTTCCTCTCAATGAGGAAAAAAAAAACATATATAAATAAACAAAAAATAGCAAATAAAAGGCTTCAAAAAGGATTATACCAACATTAATATATTTTATTGCAAAACACAATTAAAAATCCATGATTTAAGGAGCCTGACACGTAACTAAAGTCAATTTAACCTTCTTTCTAATGCAATGAAAGAATGAATGTTTGTCAGTTTTACCAGCACAAATATATTACTTTTACAATTGTTTCAAGATATAGGTTTTCATAATACCATATATTTTATTTTAATGCCTCATAAAAGATATTTAGAGATACGATCATAGCAAAGTAAGTTCTTTAATGACTTAAAAAAACAGAACAGGTACCAGCAATCTAAGATTAGTAGATATATTCTATAAAACAATGAATATATGTCCTTTTTTATTTTTTGGAAATGATTGGTGGACCTGTTAGAGCCCGATATGTAACAATGACCCAAAATGTTATAAAAAAATGTAGATGCTGAGCTCAAAAGGTAATAAGTTTTTGCCCAAAATGTAATAACCTGTTACATTTTGGGCTCGGCATCTTGCTACATTATCGACCAGTTATTACATTTTGGGTTTTATTTCATTTTCTTTTTTATAACATTTTGGCTCATTGTTACATTTCGGGTCATAGTTACATATCAGGCTCTAACAGGGCCGCTTTGAATGAGGTGAAGGGCTGCATGTGGCCCCCCGGACGCCAGTTGCCCACCTCTGGATTAGACATTTCCAGCCAATTACCAGTCAACCTACAGCCTATGAGGGTCAAAATAAGGTTTTGTTTTTTGTGGGTTTTTTGCTCTGAACTGCTGTGCTGAGCAGAATTTTCCATGGTAATCAAAATTTTCATTTATACATCCCGCAAAATATAAGTAGCAAGGGTTACCTGTCTATTACATCATCAGGGATCTCATTAGAGTCATAAAGGCTGGCCAGGTCCAAGCACTTCCTGTCACAGACCAGCCAAGACTCTGCCAGGAAATCTGAGAAAATTTAAGTGGCTCAACCTGAAGGTAAGACAATGTAAGAATTTGTAAAAGTCTGGCAGACAGCGAGAGTCGGTACAGAGGGGCAGTGGCTTCACTGGCCAGTCCCCTGGAGGTGTCAGAGGTTGATTGGATGAATCATCTAAGATGTGAGGTCCCCACCTGATGACCTCAGTGATGGCTTTGCTGCTCCTCAGGGCTCATGTACACATCAACAAAAATGTCTGAAAACTGAGAGTTTTTGCTGCGATTACGATTTTGTTTACACAAGAACGGTGCCTGTAGTGGTTGAAACGGCAAACTTTTGAAACCGGGGTTCAGAGTGAAAAGTTCTAAAAAAGTCTACTTACGGACTAGTTGGCCAAAATTAAGTACCTGTACTCCAAACTTGAGTACTAGTAGAGCTGAATTGCGGTTGAAATCACCGATTTCAAATTTATACCCGAACGGTTTTCCATACAAGGCTGTCCACGTGCAAAGTACGCAACAAGATGATGATGCTATTAGGCACCACATTGTCAATAACTCTGCATCCTTTCTCTGCTCTGCACCAGGCTTACTACCACGAGCCAATGGGCTTAAACTGACTAAAAACAGTGGAACGACATCACACTGGAAGGTCCATTCAGGGGGCAAGGGTAACAAGCCGTGCCAGTAGTGCAATAAAGAGGGGGCTAGGGAGAAGTCCTGATGACTTTTTGTCTTGTGCATTCAGCAGAAGCGCATAATCACTTGTTAAACACACTGAAGTGGATGTAAAACTCAAAAAAGCAGAATATGGACTCTTTAAAATGAAGTATGCATGACTGCCGTTGTTTCTGCAGTCAGTCTTCAGAGGACGCTCGAGCTTTTGGCACCTCTGCACTGGCCTCATTTCTCAACACGGGAGCTTTCCACTTAATAAAAACGTGCCATAAGCACAAAGGAGATCTTCTTGTTTACAGTCTGGTAGCTTTTGTAGGTCATATAGAGATCTGTGTTAATGTCAGTCTGTTTCATAACCTGTTCAGAGTGCTCACAGTGAAAGTGTTTGAGCTCCAGAGCAGCTGTGTGTGTTGGTTTGAGCGCAGTAATTACAGAAGCACACATCAGGCAGACGGAGCGAACACCTCTGAACAGGGATAAATAGAGCACTGGGTTGCGTGAGTTTGGATAGATTTTTTTAATGTGTGTGAGTGAATATGACTCAGTAATCCTCGGGGTAGACAGGAATGAGCGGACTGATTCAGTTTTAAACATATCTATTATTCAAATCACCTTCAGTCAGATTCAGTGTCCTCAATCAGGGCAGGAGGACAGCGAGCAATCACTAATGAGGCCAAGATGAGTCTGAGCTACATCACCCTCACCAACTAAGGTCTGAAAACTTACTCTTCATGTCTTTTTGTCACATTTTATTTCATGGCATTAACCCTGAAGAGTTCCTTTTGATAAAATTGCTCATCTGTCCCTAATGACAAAAATGTCACCTTCCCAATAACTGCTGTTAAAATGATAGGTATATATCATTTTGTCACTGTTTCTTTTTCTCTTATAGTCTTAAATTATTGGGACAATAACGGTACTGAAAAGGGGTTAAAGAACAATAATGGCATAAAAATCCTGGCTTAAACTGATGATAACAAGTTTATTATCCCAAAACAATTTCCTAAAATTTTCAGCATTTCACATTTATATGTCCAATTAAATGGGTTGTAAGTAGCAAATGAAACTGATTTTTAAAACATATTTTATGTGTTAACATTTTTCTTGTTTAGTCTCTGTATATAGTCTTACTTTGATTTGATGGAGAACTTTCCTCTTTCCAACACTGTGGCCTTACCTGCAGATATGTAACATTTACTTCTTTTAGAAAAACAGACAACATGGCACAAGGAAGATGTGCCATGACACTAAGCAATTGTTCAGAAAACCCAGTTTATTAGGAGGCAGGGTTTGGTACACGGACAGACAATCAGCACAGGCAAAGGAAGAGGGAAGAGCTAAGGGCTCAAGAGCTATAAAGGAAATATGAGGTTAAACACCAGAGGTAATGGGGAGTGATGCGACGTAGACCTGGAACAGAGACTAGGAGGAGTGATCACAAAATAGATCTAGGAGTACTTAAATAATTTGTTAACATTGCCTGTTGGGGCACTGTGAGGCGGTGAGCACAAAGGCTTACCAGCATCTGTTTTGTTTAAGGAAACGTTCAGACTCCCACGCTGATACAAATATCAGTCTGTGATCAAACAAGGATAACCAGTATTGATAATGAATTTATTGATGGATGAATTATAACAATGATGAACGGCAAACACATTGTTCATCATCATCACCAAAGATTAACTCGCCAAGTTGTAGTTTCAAAATATGTTAAAATGCACAAGCATGCAGGTGATAATAAACATGATAATGTAGTAATCAAAACCAATCTAAAACTATCTAAAAGATGAAAATGTACTATTACAGAGGGCATTGGGATGAGCATAATCACTGTAGATTAGAGCCTGGTTGCAGATGGTGAATCAGGCAGATTCACCTGCACGTAAAGGTTAATGACCAACATCCCTGGAAATTTCATCGAAATCTGTCTGTAGATTTTTGAGTAATCTTGCTAACAGACAAAAATCAGTGATAATATCATCAAGTAATAAAAAGTTACAGTGAGCTCTATAGTAAAAGCACAGAACTCTCAGACACATAACTAAACAGCTTCAGAAAAGGACTGAGAGGGAGGAGGTATCAGTCCCTCTGGTCAGTGCTTGACCCGCTCCAACTACTTATCCACGGCCGCCTCCAGGATCAGACTGACTGACCCTCGAATAACTCAGTTTGATTGGACGCCCACTCTCAGGGTATGTGCCCACGCAGTCAGGGGAATCCTGGGAACCGGCAAAGCATCATGGGACACTGTGAATGTTCTCTGCTGCTCCAACAAAAAGGCCTCTGTCACACGGACAAAACAAAACCTGCATGTGTTTGTGTTTGTCCTGGAAAGACAGGAAATTGTTCTGAATGGGGTCAGAGAACTAAAGAAACCCCCTCCTCCGTCCTCTCATCCCACTGCTGACAGAAAAAAACACTGACACCCGGGTAGCTTTGGTGAAGGCCTTAGTAACATCTAGGAAATACCTTATGTGTTTTTATTATCCTGTATTTTGTTAAAGAAGTGTGAAACATTTTCAGTCACTGAATGAAGATTTTGGTTGTTGAAACTGAACAGTTTAATATTTAGGATTGTCAGCCCCGATTATCAGGACAAATTCACTCGTAACACCTCAGACCATTCACACTCACTCTCATAACTAAGGATGATTTAAATTCACCAACCAACGTAACAAGCATGTTTCAGTTTGAGGGAGGAACCCAGAGTGCCCGGAGAGAACCCACACATGTACAGGGAGAACATGCAAACTTAGTCTAAAATTTGATTTTGTTAAATCTAAGACCATTTAAAGTACTAGAGTTGTACTTTTACCTGTGTTAGATCTTAAATTATAGATGGATTGTGGAGGAGAACAGTCATTATAAATATATTTTTGTACAGTAACCATGAAAGTTTTCTGCCCTTGTGTTTGGATTTGCTCTTATGTCTGTGACCTTCCCTTCTCTTGAGAGAGCTCTGCACCTTGATTTCTTTATTATCATATAGATTCTTACCACCCTGTTTCAGGCAGCGGAATTTCTTTACCTGACATGCCCCTGATCCAAAATTATGAAAAGCTGAGTCATGTTACGTAACAATTTTCCTGACAGATCTGAGCAGGATGTAAAATTCTTTGATGGGTGGGAGTGATCAACAGTCTCAGATGCTGGTCTCTGTGGAAACCATCTTGTTTGATCGCTCAGCGTGTTGTCAAGGTGTGCCCACTTAAATCACACCCACCAGCACCGAGTCACAACAGCAGAATCACAGAGGCATGTTTGCTTGATATCTCTGAAGGAAATCTACTCTGATATAAAAAAGCCTTATGCGGCTTAAACATGACAGGAGTTACGCTGAATCAATATCACCCTCAGAAATCCAAGATGGCTGCAGACTTAATCATTATTAATATTTATTACAGTACAGAACTACATTTACACAATCAAGGAATTTGACTTCTTAAATTGGTGCAAAAGACGGTCAACAGAATGTAAGGATAAAATATGTATACAGTGATTTAGACATTACTCATAAAAATGAGAAAAGCCAAATATTTTAGAAATCCAAAATAAAACTAAAAATGTTTTTGTTACTGGACATTTTGAACAGGAATGAGGAATTTAAACTGAATTAATCTTTGTATACCCAAAGCTTAGCCTCACTGGGTTTTTCTAAAGGAGTCAGAAATTAATCAAGCTAAACATTTAACCAATAAAACTTATTTTCTGTTCAGGAATGAAGTAAATAAATATGTTTTGATATTCTTATTCTGAAATTATAATGAGCTGTTTTTTCTCTTTTTAGTAGAACAGTAAATTTAAAAACTCATGGAAAAATGATATTTATATTGTAGCCTTGAAGCTATCACTTCAGTTAAAGAGATCTGGAGTCAACATTCATAGAAGAGTAAGTCTCTGAAAGCATCTGGATGTAAAACTGATTGGGTCATGTTAGTGCAGTGACAAAAATGAAGAGGAACCAAAACCTAAAGGGACTTTGGTCCTATCCTAGATGACACTGGGCGAGGGGCGGGGTACACCCTGGACTGGTCACCAGCCAATCGCAGGGCCACATTGAGAGACAGTCAATCATTCACACTCACCTAAGAACAATTTGGAGTCACCAGTTAAACTACAGAGCATATTGCTGGTCTGTGGAAGAAGCCGGAGTGCCTGGAGGGAACCCAGGCATGCACAGGGAGAACATGAAAACTCCACAGAGAAAGGCCCTGACCAACACCGGGATCATATTTTCTTTCTGTGAGGCACGTGCACTACCTGCTGCACCACCGTGCCACCCTGTTCCACATTCATTGCATAGCTGAGGCCCCAGTGGTCATGTAGAAAACAGTCATATTTGTTTTTAATAAACTGTGAAAACTTTCAAAGCCTTAGTACCTGTGTTTGCACTGTGCTCTTTTAATTTACTGTTTTAAAATACATATGTAAATAATATCTTTCTCTTGGTGTCATTTCAATCTCAGTAGTCGAAGTTATTTAGGAGAAAAAATTGATTTTGGTCACTCTTTAATCCTAAAATATCAAATTAGTTCCACATTTAAAGCTGATGTAACAACCTTAATATGTTTCTGAAAACACTCTCACCGATCTCTTTCATCAGGTATACCTTGCCAGTCCCTGCTTGGACTCCCTTTAGAGCCGCTTTAATTCTTCATCATGGATCAGGAGTGAGCCAGCTGCTTTGCACATAATCCAGGGTTCCCACACATCCTGGAAAACCTTGAAAATGATTGACCAGTTTTCCAGTCAAGGAAAGCATATGGAAAATGAGGAAAAAAGTAGAATGTCCTAGAAAAGCTTGAATTATCCTGGAAAATTATTTATCTTCCTTCTACCCTGAAAAATCAAAACACAGGAAATGAAGTAAAATGTACTTGGTAACTAATGCACACTTAGCCATAAAATATAAGTGGATAAAATAATGAAGTTAAGGGACAAAATATAAAACCTCAAAACAATGGTGACAAAAAGAAATTATAAAAATGGCAAAATAAAATTTAGGCTACCTAAACAGTAAATCAGCAAAATCTATTTATAAAAAAGCAGAGTAATAAAGATTAAAAAATAAGTATAAACCATAAATTTATAATAGTAAAACACTACATAAAAGCCAGACTAAAAAGATAGCTAGCAGACAATGTTCATGCCAAGAGTTAGAAATAAATAAATCTTAATATGATACAGTGCAGCTAGCCAGCGATATTGGTCATCATCCTTTAATCTTGTTTTTTCAGAAGGCTAGATTAACTTGAGAATTGCCCACACCATATTGTAACGGGTGAAAACGTCCTGGAAAATGATTTCTCGAAAGAGTGGGAACCCTGATAGTCAAACACACAGACACGTCTTCATTTATCATTTAGCTATCGGCAGTGCAAAGCCCAAAGTATCCATGGCATGGCTTCGCCTGTCCTCCATTTCCTCGAAGTGAACTTCCTGTTGTTGAAGTCAAGAGAGCAAAGGAGGTGGATTGAGCTGTGAGCGCCCTCTGTTGGGTGGAGCACTTCACTGCTTCAGGAGCCCTGATGTGCTGCAGAGCTGTTTATTTTATATTCAAATGTTTATTTACAGTTTGAGGATGATTTTTACCCCCATGCTGGAACAGATATTTGACTGTAGAGTATAAGGTGACAGCTCCAATCTGTGTTGTGATTTGGTTTGGTGTCCATTACCTGTTGGTGCTGTCACTACATTGTTACAGGATTTTGATGCCTCTCCCTCAGTTTGCATGTTTTTTTCCAAACAATAAGTCAAATACTTCAAATCCAATCTGCTCTGAAAATGCTTCATCTTTTTCACTTCATTAAAGCCAGTAAAAAGGAAGTTATCAAAACAATAACCATGAAAAGAGAAGTGCTGCAGACAGGTATCTTGTCTGTGAAGTAATTCATATTTTTGTTTGACCTCTTGGAGGACGTCTGCTGTCTCAGTTCACCTTGTATTTGACCTTTTCATATGAAAGAGCTTAGTTTGAGAGATTTGAGTGAGTGTTTCAACCACTTAGTTCTTTTGAGCATTATTGTTCCTGTATTAAGGCTGTCAAGTCAAATTCCTCTGCACTGTTCAACCACACAACTTTCCTCTCTGGTCCTCGAAAACTTCATTGATGCCACAGCTCCACCTGCTGGGTGCCTCAACAACAAACTTTTATTAAGTTATTTTATAATGTCATGAATATTTTATGGTTTTATATCTGATTATACATTTCAATATTAAATATTTTATATTTTTCTAATAGTTTAATTTTATACTTTAATATTTTTATTATCTTTTAGTTTCCATCATGGATCTGATTTGTCGGGAAGGGGCAGGACTAGATAAGCTCTCAGCTTCGTTCTGTTCCTTCTCAAACAGGGTTTTGTGTTGACAGATATGTGTCTGCATTCACATGTATACATTTAGTTGTTGGACATGTACAGTTGTCCAATGTACATATGTATTATGTTGCCTTGACTAAATTGTTTGGTTGTTTTTTTTTTATTTTTTAGTTTGAGATGAATAACAAAAAGTGTTTTAATCAGTTTTGGTGCAAACTTTTTAATATCAAATTTAAGACTTTTCAAGACCCAAACTAAGATTTTAGCACTTTTATAATGACCTCTCTAAGTGCTTTTTGAATCCTTGTTCACCAACCATTTACTTTCATTTTCATCTTTTTATTTATCACCAGCAGTCTGTGAATTCTAAACACCTCTGTAGCCTCCATCACCTGTGCGCTTTTGTTTTTGTAAAATGCAAATCCACAGAAGGACTAACTAGGTATAATATCATAAAGCGTGCATGAAAATTCCAGCAGATCAATAGTTTCTGACTGAACAGCCTGTCTTGAAGTCTCTAAAAATCACCTTTCTTCTTCAATCTGATGCTCAGTTTGGACTTCTGCAGTTCATTTGACCATGTCTTTATTGAGTTGCTGCCATGTGATTGGGTAATTAGCTTATTTTTCCTAACTTAAAATCTAGTTGCTCTTAAGGCACTACCCCACACAGAAATAAAACTGATCTGCGTTAAACTTTGTTTTTAAATCAATCATATGTGGATTATCCGGAGCTTCAAAAGATTCAGTGCTATACAGAGTTAATTTTGACAACACTTTTTTATTTAGTTTTAGTTATAGTCTTTGATCTAACATATCTTTGAGTTTTAGTCATAATTTAGTCATCTATATTGTTTTAATTTTAGTCTAGTTTTGGTTGATGAAATTTCACAATATTTTAGTCGATGAAATCCACTGTAAATTTAGTCAACTAAAATGTTTCCTTGAATTTCTGAAGTTAAGGCAGTTAAAGAAGCTAAGGCAGCTGTGATTGGATGTCCCTCTTAACTCATCCAACCTTTCCACACAACCAAAGTAGCTGTGATTGGATATATTCCTAACTTGTCCCTACTTTCTACATGACCAAATTAGGTCTGATTGGATTAAGTCTCTGTCAGATATTTTAGTCTAGTTTTTATTTGTTGATCAAATGTCAGTTAATTTAGTTTTTGTCCATGTTCACTTGTTTTTATGAGGCACTGTCTAGTTTTCATCAGGGGGGATAAAAGGTTGTTGACAAAAACTATGACGAGGATAATTAGTCAACAAAATTAACACGGATGCTATAAAAGTGTGTTAATATATCCCATGTATTTGTTTTCAGCATCAAATAAATGAGACTCTTTATTCAAAAAGACATTTATTCAAGTGTAACATGAGGCAAACATGGAGATAGTGCAAGCTTTGCAATAAAATTCCATAAATATATAAAAATTATTTATTTTACATTGCACATTAAAACAGGTCAGCGCCTAAAACAAAGATAAAGAGGATGAATGAGATTAAAATGTTTCGCCCCAGGTGCATAAGAACATTCTTCTTTAGGTTAATACTTTAACAGGGTCTGGACGGCGTGTTTAAGGGCAGTTCTTAAGGTGTTTTAGGAGATTTCCTTGTCTGTATTTCTTTATATAAATTCATGATTGTTTTGTCTTGGCAAAATTCTGATCTTTTGATTAATTCATTAATATTCAGTCGCAGGCTCAGCTGGATCGACTTCGTTCCCTCGGTGCTTGATGCCTGTGCAGCACTCGTAGGGACTGCGCTCACAGCCTCCTGCAGCGTCACAGACGAGCTGATGGGCTCAATGCTTTTGTAAACTAATCAAACCAATCAGAGAAAAGATGGCGTGTTTAAAATCAATCATGTCAGTGCTCACAAGAACATTTTTCTGGGTCATTATTTAATATTTCTTATCAATCTTAAGATAAAGGAGTTTATTTTACCATGTCACCAAACAGTCTTCGTTGATTTCAGAGCCAAGAGATACGCTCTTAAGCTAGAAATGGCAGTTAATACAGTTTTATCAACACCAATACAATCACAGATTCGGCTTGCAGTGAAATCTGAATTTCTTCTGCCTGTTTTTACATACTGGATACACGCAGGAGCGACCCCTCTGCCTATCCATGGATTTAGATTAATATCAGTTTGTGCTCCAGGAACAGCTGATGAGAGGACTTCTCTGGCAGAAGGATGCATAGCTCATAAGTTGCATCACAAAGTAGCTCCAAGCACCGGGGCTTTGTCAAAAAGAAAAGTGAAGCACTGTGAAAAATCTTACTGTAGCGTCTAGTCAAACCAACATTGTTTTTTCTTTATTTGCAGCTGTATTTTTAAGTGCCATTGGCCTCGAGCAGCCCCACTATCAAAAAAATCCAAACTATCCCTTAAAAGTAAGTTTTAAGAGAAACAATTGCAGCTTTATTTTTGGACATATTCCCACTTTTAATGCTGTCATGCCGGATTTTATCAGCCTTTCTGCATGAACGTACAGGTTTTATAGTTTTAACCAAGTTAGGGAGATTGAGGGCCGCGTGTGTGCCTCCAAGCCAATTTCCCAATCCTGCTGCAAACAGAAAGAAGCTTGTGAGATGTTCTAACATCTAGCCAACAAAATCCTCTTTCTGTATAACTTTTAGCATTTATGGAAATCTGAGTGTATTTGTGTGCTTTCTGCGTCATGCTACGGCCCAGAACATTTACATAATTCCTGTTCACAGCATTTGGTTACAAAACTGGAGGCAAAGCTGCGGCTTTAACAAGAGGGAACTGAATCTAATGCAAACAAGAAGAACTTTACAGAGAGGAGTTTTCCCCGGGCTGGTGATTTGCTAACTTCTTTAAAATTTTGTGGATAAAAGCGTCATTGGGAAGAATTTCACAGCCACAACGAAAGCTTAAGTTCAGTGTTTTAGGTTCAAACTGTTCTGATATTTTTACCTATTAGCTAATCATGTCAGGCTTAAGTGCAAGACTAAAAATGTAATAAATACTAATGTTTATTTTTCTCAGTACACCACACACTTCCCAACACCACCCTGGAACAAGACAGTCATAGAAAAAAGGACATTTAAAGATATTAAAATCAAATCTAAGCTAAGAATGGAATCGTTAATATTCTCAAACCTCCTCATCACATTAAATCTTTTATCAGAAGTTTAATTTCACGAAACGCTTCAGTCCATATTTTTCCATTTTTGTTTGCGTGAAGATGTCAAAGTTTAAAGCTTGGAGTGTTTTGTTTCATGTCTGGATCAGTTTCAGTCTTTAGAGCAGTCAAACACACCCTGCCCAGAGTTTCCCTGAGATGTTGAAATGTACCACAGGACGTGACGTTACTCACTGCCTCTGTTGAAGGTGATGAGGAAGATGACGATGCCCGTCAGCAGCACCATCATCATCACCACGGACGTCAGCAGGACGGCTCGGCACACCGGCCGGCCCGTCAGTCTGAACAGAGCTTCACCCAGGCCACCACCGCCGCCGTCTGATTGGCCACCGCTGTGACCCCTTGAAGGTGGACTAGGAAGCCCCACATCCAGGGAGCGGTTCATCGACCTCTGACCCCACCGGTGATGACTGTTGGCTGACCTTCATGGGGAACAGAGAGACACGTTTATTATAAGGTTCAACAGGTTTGATCAAGTTTGTCGTGTCTCCTGTTCGTCTTTCTGGCATGAAAACGTCAAACCTGACTTCAGAAATCCAAATGGAAAAAATGTCACTCGTTGTCATACTTGAGTCCAAAAATGCCAGAGCAGGCCTTATGTCTTTACTTCTTAGCCAGTGTTGCTCTGACTGTGATTCTGCTACTAACAAAACAATGCACTGATCGACGGCTGAAATTAAACGTCCTATGTAAGATTATACAGATTTATCACTGTGAGACAGTATCCAGTACCAGTCTCACTAAACTCTGTGCATGAAGAGAGGCTTATAGAAGTCATCAAGTCTACAGCAGATCATAGGGGACACCAGATAGCATGGTAACTTATTACAATGTAACACCTGTAGAAGTGTCTGCAGTGAGACTGTCAGCAACGTAGAAAAGCAGAGAGCAGCTTTAAACAGGACCAATCTGGGCCTTTTCCTTAGAAATGATTATTACCTACGCCAAGAAGGTTACGTTTTCACCAGGGTCTGTCTGTTTGTTTGTTTGTCTGTTCGTCTGTTAGCAAGAGTATGCAAAAACTACTGGATGGATTTACATGACAACTTTTACGAGAGGTGTGGTTTGGTCCATGGAAGAAGCCATTACATTTTGATGCTGATCTGACCCAGATTGACATCATCACAGCATTATGAGAACTGTAGTTCATTTGCAAACTGACTTCAATGTTTTTAAAGCCTACGTCAGTACATTCTCCAGCTTCCCTTGCGATATCAGCGGAGGAGTTCTGCTTACATGGCGGCTAACAAAAGCCTGGTAGATCTGCACGTTTTTACCGACTTTGTAGCTAGACCGCTGATAACGCAGCATTCTCCACATGGACAGACATGAGCAGAGACTCAGCTGTCCATGTGGAGCAGAAAAGCCACTGCCATAACTGAGCTGCTTGGCGGTGGTCTGTGCTCTCGAGGGCTTTTTTAGTTTTTACTGCTCTCCTCCAGGTGGCGCCATTTTAAACAAATGAGAATGAGATTACTAAAAATACATAAATGTCAATATATTTCTAGTCATTGACCAGGCTGTAATAATCCAGCACACACCAAAAAAGATCTTACTTGCAGTAAAATGAAAATAATAATTTTCAGTTTATTTTTCATGCAAAAAGAAAATGGTTACATCATAACAACAACCTGGCATTTAAAGGGTTAAAATATTTAAATATCCATTAGATTTGATGTTTATGATTTCGACTGATAATGATTGAAAAGATCAAAGCAAAACAGTTGGTTTGTAGCTTTTTATGAAAGTGCATTTTTTGCCCTGAGCGCTGAGTGTGAGTATTTGACACTGCACATGAATTAATTATTGCTGCTACTTACTGACATATCTCAGGCTGCAATAATCCCAAAAAAAAATAAAACCTACTTTGCATGTTGTTTACAAGTAAAAAAAATCTATTTATTTTTCTTGTAAAAAAATGATGGCATAATGACAAAACCCTGACATGTAAAGGGTGAAAATATTTTGATATTCATGAATATTTGATATTTATTATTTTGACTGTTGATACCTGAAAAAATCAGGTTGAAAATAAAATAAACCTCTATTTTATACAACTGCCTTATGAAAAGTGCATCTCTTCACTGAGTGGTACAATGGTGACTAATTAAGGTTAATCAATCATTCTGAGTTTAATTATCTCTGGGTGTTTCAGTTCCATACTGAAACAAACATTGCAGTTAACTTAAAAATTAATTACTCTAAAATTGTCACTTTCCTTTTTATTCTTCCTTCTTCAAGTAAAAAAATTTAGACAGATTCTGCTTCTAAAATTGAGTTCTACTTGTTTTTGCAGAAGTGTCTTCATTTCTATAGGGTTGGTAGTTTCTAAAACTTTAACATTATTAAGAGAACAAAATCATAAAACAGTTCTGATTTAGGTCATTATCTGCTGGAGCATGAGACATGATGATCTGTTGGACTCTGATTTGTTAATGATTTACAGAAACCGTCTCATAAAAGCATTTACGCTCCAATAAAGACCCGACTTTGACTTTATCCTCAGATCGGGTCATTTCCATCTGAATGATTCAAACTGTTGCTGCAGTGTTGCTCTCACTCTCTAAATGATCGTAGGACATGAATGATCACATCTGAAGCCGTCAGCTGTGTTCAGTTTCATCTGCAGCTCTCTCAGTGTTGTCATTTGATGGTTCAGTAAGAAATAAAACCATCTCTGAACCTAAAGAAGCAGCTGTTGGTGTTGGTGAGGACAGATGAAGCCCTGGTGCAGACCAGCTCCCATGACAGCGGGCTACTTGATATTGTTGAGTGTTGTTTCGTCATGAAGAAAAGTGTGATGAAGTAAACCTCATTTCCTCTTCTGAGTTGACTCTGTTAACCATGGACACAGTTGACTCTAGTTCACTTATCATTTGGGAAAACTAAGTGGTTCAGATTGTGTTACTTTACTTGCTTTTAGTTTAAAATACTCTCCTAAAAAAATTGAAGATGACTCTTTTGGCCTGTGAGGTCTGAGTTGTGTATGAAGCTGCAGGCTCGAGAAGTCTGGGATTTGTTCAAATCCATTTAAAAAAAAAAAAATTACATTACTTCTGTTTGGAAATATTGGCTCTAGAGTAGTGATTTTCAGCTGGTGGCCCTGTGGTGACATCAGGCCCCCAGATTACTTTAACCCAGCACACCAAATGGACCGCTCATTATGTCTCCCTACTCCATCTGAGAAAGAGCTCAGAGAGTTTTTGGGAATAAACAGAACCTGCTCAAACCCCGCAGGTGATTGGATGATTGTTCTGTCAATCACATTCATTACAGACTAATCAGATAACACAGTAGGAGGACTCTCCTGCTGTGGTGGAAAATATCAAACCAAAGCCACTATGTAGAGCAGGGATGGGTTCTGTCTGGACCCACTCTGATAAATTCACAAGAATAGATGAGCATTTTTTCCAACAATCGTGGATATACAGCGGGCCCTTCTACTCCAGTTAACACTAGAACCGCTACTGTGGTCTGATCACAAGCCTGTCATGCCATGAGAGTTCCTAAATAACTGTTCTGTATGTTTTCTGAAGCTTATAAGGTTGTTTAATGAAGAACTAAAGAGGAACGAGACATAGTGATTCATTTAGTGGAGGTGATTTTCCTGCCGCTATCGTGTTTGCAGCACAAGCTGCAGCAGCCACAAGCACCAACAAACAGGAGGCAGTGCCAAATAAACTGCCTGTGCAAAAAACATAAGACCCTGTCACCTGCAAGCTTTGTGACCGACCTGTGTGGGAAATGCTGATGAGGACTGAGAGGGCGAGAGCTTTTGTGCTGCTGCGCTCTCCATGGGGCTGATCCTGTTCATTTTCTAATTGTTTAGTAATGGAGTTGATTTTGTTCATGTTATTTTCATTGTTTCAGTTCTGCAGTTTTTAGCACTAGTTTCTTTTGAATGATTCACATTCTGCAAGTTCCAGCAACACTGTTCTGTTTATTTATTATGTGAGTGTGGGTTCATGCAAAGCGAGAAGCACTGTTGGGGAAAGACCAAAAGACAGGGAGAGAGAGAGAGTTAAGGCCAGAGAGTGAAAGAGAGAGTGAGAGCAAAATCTGAAACCTGCGCAAATAAAATATTTATCTTCCTATCACTTTCTTGTTGCATTATATTGCAAAAACACATTTGTATCAGCGGTTCAGGCTGCTGGTGCTGGTGATGTGATGGGCCCTTTAGTGTGATTCTTTGGGCCCTTTAGTCCCACCTGAGCCTGGTTTAAACCCCACAGCCTACCTGAGTACTGCTGCTGACCATGTCCACCCCTTTATGACCACAGTGGACCATCTTCTAATGGAGACTTCCACAAAACTATGATCATCTTAATAAGTTCACTGAGCACCTTTGGGATGTGGTGGAGTGGAAGATTCCTATCATGGATGTTCAGCTGAAAAATCTGCATTAACTGTGTGATGCTGTCATGGACATATGGACCAACATCTCTGTTTCAGCACCTTGTTAAATCTATGACATCAAGAGTGAGGGTGAGCAGTCCAGTACTATCAAGGTGTACCTAATGAAGTGGCCAGTTCTAGACAGTGCCAGCCTAGTTACCAGTCGTAAAGCTCTGTATGTGTACTGGAAAATAAACAGAAAGAAATATGCTTTTTAACCACAGGATAATATTTTTGAATTTTAAGTCTTCATGTTTAATTCTTTCATTATTTTTGTTGTACTTCAGGGGAATTTTCATTTCGTGTTCGTGGGGTATTTGGTCACTGTCGGTATGACTTAGAACTTTGAACTTTGTTGCTGCTATATAAACTTGAATAAATGTCAAAGACGTCTTTGCGAGTGCTGATGCTTTTGTCATTTTTTGAGTCAGCACCGACAGCAAGTGTATTGTTTCTGAGTAGAGCACACGATATGACTTAGAACTGGCCATGGGTTTATGATTATGGTCTGCACAGTCGGGGTGAACAGATTTATCTTTAACATCAATGAAAGGACATTTTCAGGAGTTTAAAGCATGTGTGAAAGAGGTTTCCCCTCCTCAGTCTGACCTTTTGACCTTCAGCTTCCCCTTGTTTCGTTGAAAGCGGATGCTGTAGACTCTCTGCATGGCGGCCGGCAGGTACGACAGCACGTCCGAGTCCGTGGTCAGTTTGGGCAGGCCGAGGCTGGGCAGCGGTGTGAAGCTGCGGCACAGCGGGCACTGGATGGCATTGGGCTGAGCAGATTTGACATTGATGCGGGCGAGGCACTCGAGGCAGAAGGTGTGCTTGCACTGAAGCATCTTGGGACAGCGGAAGACATTGTTGAAGTGGCTGAAGCAGATGGAGCACTCCAGGTCTGGGCAGGAGTCGTCGGAGCAGTGAGGCTGGACCGGGGACGGGATGATGACGGAGACCTGGCTGAAGGGGGGTGTCACGGGGTAAGGGTTCGATACGGAGGGTGAGATTACAGCGAGGTCTGACTGAAGGCCTGGTGTGAGACTGTAGACCGGATCAGGAGGTGGAGAGCCAGACTGGTCTGAGGTTTGTGGGACACTTTGGCCTCCATCTTGTTCTGAGGGGGCGACGTGAGGAGGGGGGTCTGTCACAGAGCTCTGACCGCTTTGAGTGACAGGAGCTACTGGAGGTGAATCAGGGGGGTCATGAAGGTCAGAGGGCGAGTTTGGAGGCAGACGTGGAGACCCGGAGCTCAGGTTCATGTCTCTGTAGGGATTCATGTCCAGCTCAGGAGAGTTCAGAGAAATAAAAGAGGGAAGCTCCTCGGTGATGTGGATGTTCAGCCGTCAGCAGTCTGCAGGACTCATGAGGAACAGTGAAGATGATCCCTCTGCAGCGTTAATCCACCTAAAAGAAGAAAAAACAGGATTAATGCATAAAAACAAGCTTTTATTCCACATCCAGAATAATCTCAGACTTCATGACACTGAGTTTTTGGGGTTTCTGTGTGTTGTTTTGTTTTAGAACTTAGTTTTTATTCATTTTTCTCATCAGCAATACATTATGAATAAATATTTTTTTTCTTTCTCCAGCTGTATAGTTACGTTCGGTCATTAAACCAGCAGAAATACATTAAAAAAGTGCCTGGACCAGAAGGTAACTACCCAGTAAACTATATTTGTCATGACAGCTCAGTTATTACAGAATCCAAGAGGCAAGCAGTATGTTTGTTGTTGTTGTTGTTGTTGTTGTTTTTTTATTTAATTGTGTTTATGTATGTGTGTATGTATGTGTGTATGTTTTTACTGCATATAGCTAATAACTATTTCTGATTTCTCATACTGCTATGTTTTACATCTCATCTTAATATTTTGTGTATTTACTTGTCTATAGTTATTTTTACTTTTATTATTATTTTTATTATTTCATTATATATGTATATGCATGTATATATATATATATATATATATATATATATATATATATATATATATATGTATATACATACAGTTACACGCATACATGAGTACACCCCCTATTAAAAGTAATGTATTTATCAATATCTAAATGAACAAAAGAACAATTTCCAAAGTTTTGACAAAGCTGAGTTTAACATAACATTTTGTTTTTACCATAGGATGAATTTAGGGGTAATATGATCATTGAAGCAAAAAAAAGAGACTCCAAGACACTCTTAATACTATTAAAATGTCTTTATTTTAACGGCATGGTCATGTAGACCTGAAAAAAAAAACGCGTTTCAGCATAAAGCCTTTATCAGGAAGTCATGCAAAAGACTTCATGACTTACTGATGAAAGCTTTATGCTGAAATGCGTCAAAGTTTTTTTAAGGTCTACATGACCATGCCGTTAAAATAAAGACATTTTAATAGTATTAAGAGTGTCTTGGAGTCTCTTCTCTTTGCTTCAATGACTTTTTGAATCCCTTTCCAAAGAGCACCTCAAACAAACTCTCTGTTGAGTTCAGGTAGCACTCCCTTCCTTTTGTCTTTTCAAGGGTAATATGATAACTAAAATTTGGCTTTGCTCTCACCCCTTTGATTGGAGTGTACTCATTTTTGCCTCCTGATTTTAAATTGAAAAAATACTGTTTTTGTGTGCAAATTAAAAAATCTTGTTTTCAATAAATGGCCCACATTTGGGGGAGTTTTTAGTGATATAGTATGTAATAAAAAATGTTGATTTTGAAAGGAAACTAAAGGTTTTCTGACAAATCTGAAGGGATGTACTCGTTTATGCTGAGCACTGTGTGTATATATTTTCCATTAATTATTTATTCTATATCATTATTTCTTAAATATCACTTGACTGAACAAGAGGATTGAGGGAGGGGGAGGGAAGGTGTTCATGGCTCATTTATGTTCAAATGTAAAAACAAAAGAACTTGTATTTTTGTACAATGAAAACTCAGACTTGCTTTCAGCAAATAAAATCTATATAAAAAAAGAAAAGAAACAGAATACAAAAGCAAGAAAAAAAACAAAATGTCCACTCTAAAGAATATAAATACATACACAATATACATGGGCAAACATAACAAGTGTATAAATAAGTGTTCATAAAGGTGGAGTAAAATGAAAGTCATAAATAAAAGTAATAATCATAAAGAAATAAATTCTCATGCACTCAAAGATATCATGTGTCAAAATACAGGTGTGAAGTCAACCCCAGGAAATAATGCATGATCTTGGTCAGTGCCCAAATTAAACATCTCTATTGTATTAGTAAAGCCATTACAGGTCTCCATCTTGTTGTGAAAGTTTCTTTTTGGAGGGATTTTTGTGTTTTAACAACAGTTTTAACGTGTGCAGTAACAGGAAGTGCTGCAAAAGGAAAAAGAAGTGAGAGGCATCCGCATGAACGAATCCTATGACAGAGCATCTGTCGTTTCATCTGGGACAAAATTAATGAAAAATTTGTGCTTTGTCTAAAAAATGTACTATTTGGAATTACAATGAATGAACAGAAACTTGAAAATGAATCTTATCTTTGCAACCTCATTATACTGTTATCTAGGTTTTATGTTCATAAATGAAAGTTCTAAAAACCCAACCTGGCTTTTTGTGCCTTTAAAACAGAATTAGAGCTTTACTTGAAAACATTGTCTACTTCTAGAAACCAAAAAGCTGTGAAAACTGCAATTTTGTGCTCCAGATTTTAAATTACTGAATTTGTCTGAGTATAGAACCATAAATGCACACATATATACTCTTTTATTTTTATTGAATGTTTTAAACTCTATTATCAATCTTTGCTAAACCAACATAAACCCCTGATGCTGCATACCTTTGTACCTGTTAAAATATCTGCATTATTCCATACGTCTGTTTTTGTAAAATATGATTTTTATGAACAAAGATTATTAAAAAGAAAAAAAAAAAGCATCCCGCGTGAATTTCGAAACAACTGTCTCAAGCAGAACTCAGATCTGTTAAGCTGACCTTCCGTCAAATGAGACTGCAGTCTTTTATGATGCATTAAACCATCAGGACCAGGTTTTCTTTAATTACCCTAAAACTGGACTGGATCAGGGTCTGAATAAACCCACACAGACCTGGATCAGGTCCCAGACTTAAAGCATCAACAGGGCTAAACATTTGCATGGTCTGTTTTATTCAAAAAGGAAAATAAGATGCAAAACAGCTGAGCCTCATGTTCCAACACAGTAAAACAAACTCCAGGATCTCCCTCACTCAGGAGGAGCTTCACTGATCGGCCACTTTATTAGGTACACCTCGTAGGTATGAGTTGGACCTTCTGCATTCGGAGCTGCATGATTATTTGTAGCATATTCAGAGATTATGGTCCATATCTCAATGACAGCATCACACAGTTGCTGCAGATTTATCTGCTGAAAATCCATGATGAGAATCTCCTGCTCCACCACATCCCAAAGGTGCTCTATTGGATTGAGATCTGGCAACAGTGGAGGCCTCTGGAGTTTAGTAACCTCATTATCATGTTGAAGAAACCAGTGAGATGATCTGAGCTTTAGGGGGTTTGATGATGCTGGTCACTTGATACCAGCCCCCCCACCCCCCACCCCCACACTTTCTGACACCAAATTAATCACCAAATTTATTTTATTGAAGGTTTCCAGGTGATCTGTTACTTTACAGTTGAACAATTATCAAGATGAGGAAGGCACTGGCATCAGTATGAGCCTAGTTTTTGCTTTTTATTTAACTTCATGCTCTAGCTATCATTAAACATTTGTGAAGAGGTAAAGTGGAGATAGTGGTCAATCTGTTCTGGGGGTTGATTGTCACACTTGTTATCCTGTCGGATAAGCTCCCAAACTGTTATACTGTATAATAAACTTCATAACTCTGGTGAACATTTGAAACAGTCTCTGGACACAGTGGAAAGTCCCCCAATTTTCCAAAATTGCCTATTCTGCTGGACGAAAGCCGACGGTTCCTCAGTGAATCAAGAGTGAAGAACTGGTCTGTTTGGGGTGTTGTCTTCCTGGAGCGCCCATGTCATAGTCTGTCTTTAACTTCACCAGTCTAACAGAACTTGGTCCTAAGTTTGGAGAGGGTACCAGGGCTGACACCAAACAATGCCACAACTCTGCGTACCACCAAGTTCCACTTGCAGGGGGTTTGGGACATTTTTGGGTAGCTGCCTGCATGTTTAGCATCAGAAAACAAAAACTAAAATTTAATGACTGATGACTTAATTCTTTGTCACTCTCATAAAAATTTAAATGTTTCTGAACACAGCGGAAAAGGAATTAAAAGTATTGAAGAAATGGTTGGACATTAACAAATTATCACTGGATTTTAACAAAACAAAGTTTATCAATTTCTGTAACTAAGTTACCAATAAAATCAGGTAAAAATCCAAATATATGATGTTTAAATAGAGAGAGTAGATGAAATCAAATTTCTTGGTGCTACCGTAGATAAGACTAGATGACTAAAATAATAGCCATATTAAGTAAAGCTAAAAAGTATTTTGGATAAGAAATCATTTATATAATATATACACCCTTCAAAAGAGCGTGGAAACATTATTTTGGTCAATTATTGGTCCCCTTTAATTTTACCAATTGGTATCATATTGTTGAGAGGCTTTTACAACGAGGTACAACTTATAAGGATCATGCATTTGTAGAAAAAGTGCCAATATAGTAACAGGGCTGACACCAAATAATGCTGCCACTCTGTGTACCAGAACACCAGCCTCTAGGCACTACCCGCACGTTTAACTGTGATGTTCATCCCACGAATGCAGGAATCTTACAAATTGTACCTCATCATAAAGGTGGCTTGCAGGCATGTCTAGATATAAAATACAATACCTGTCAGTGTTATTAAAGGCAAGAAATAATCAATTTTTTTCAGGGGTTTAATTGAAGATTTCAAGCTGATCTGTTATTTTACATTTAAACATTGACCAAGATGAGGAGGATATGAGGGTTGGATACTTCCAGGAAGTTCCCAATACCATACGTATCTTGATACTGAGTCCATGATACGATGTGTATCACAATATTAGTAGATTGTGGACATAGATTATGCCTTCAACAGAATACGTCCAAGGTTTAAATGACAGTGCAACTCAAGACACTTAACTTTCAGGTCCTCAAAGATCTTAGAAGTCATTGAAAAGTTAGAACCTGTGCAGGATCATGTAGTTTGGCTTTTACTTAATATCATTACCCAATGTGTTTTAACTGTTGTCACAGCATTTGAGGCTGTATTGATTTTGTAGATCTATTGGTAAGGAACATATGATGATGTTTTGCTGAATTGATATTTTGAGCACAGCCCTATAAGGTATTAGCATTATTATGAACCTAACTTTTAGCTTTTTGCATAAATTCATACTGTAGCTATCAAGAAACGTTTCATTAAGATGTTAGATGAGGATGGTTGTCAGTCTGCTCTAGAGGTTGATTGTTGAACACGTTATTCTGTCAGATAAGGAGGAAAATTCAAACTGAGGTAAAATGTGCAATTATGTTTCTGAGTATTATGGTAATGATGTTAAAATTCATTTTGCATCTCAAGCTCAGAAAAAAAAAACACTTGTGTTCACTGGTGGGACAACCAACCCCACTGTGACAGGGTTGGTTGTCACAGTGTTTCCTTGATTGTGTAAAGTGTGACAACCAACCCTGGTCTCCCATAAAACGAAAGATAAAGTGTGAAGATTTAACACGTGCAAAAATATCTAAAATGATATTTCCTTTTGGAGCTCTAAATGTCTGATCTTGAAAACACCCCTGCACTGATCTCTCTCAGAAAAATCAGGGAAGCACATCCCAAAAACTGATGATTAATCGTGAAGGATGGAGAACCTCAGAGTTTGACTCATTAATAAAAACTGGAAACACATTTAAAGTAAAAATATCTGTTTTTGCATACAGCTCAGCTTGTTCTGTCTGTAGGTGAGGACTAGTTTAATTCTGTTGTCTTGTGTTTCAGGGTAAATGCTGACTTTATTGTTGGACCTTCTTTAAGAAATAAACACTTCTGATATTATAAATGTAACCAGACTTCAGTTATAAAGAAGGCAGACATGATATTTAATGATTTTAAAAGCAGCTCTTACCTGAGACTGTCCCCTCTGACTGTCCTCTCCTGTCCCACTCGTCAGCTTCATTTCATGGACTGTAATTGAGGTAAAAATCCAGAGTTTGACGCTAAACACCTTCATGCAGCTTCTGCGTCTTTCTAAACACCCTCTGTATTTGAATATCTGAACAAAAACCAGGAAACTGTTTAGTCAAATCACCTGTGGGCCGTGCATCACTGGCTGGATTTGAAGGTGAGCACACCTGGAGAAAGAGCTACTGATTAATGTGAGAGCTGAAGTGAAGCTCTGTTGTCCTCAGAAGTTTGGACAGAGGAGTGTGAGGGACAGACAGGACAAGAATTATGAGGAGGAAGATCTGACTTTATCATGCATTTTAAGAAACAAAAGCTAAAATGTTGATCACAAAAAGACAAATGTCAAGAAAAAGATTTTTAGATTAGTGTTGAAATATAAAAGGTGTCTGATTTGGAACTGTTCTCTAAATGAAATAATGGAAAAGTTTTAGATCATTTTTTATAAAGAAATAAAGTTATTTAGATTATTAAGATGTGGATTTGTAAGAAAAAATAAACTGTCAATGTTCATGTTTAAAATGCGAAGGAGAAAAACATTTTTTGAGTGTTTACAGCCCTACATTTATTTTTTTAACATTTTATTTCTATTGCCTATAAGGGCTTCCCTTTAGAGGAAATATGAAGAAGGATTGGTACATTAACAATAAAGAATTCATAATTTTTTAGTTTACGAATTCATAAATCTACAAAAAACTGTTTGTTTTTTTAGTTGAATAAGTTATTAATTTAGATTAAAAAAAAAATCTTAAAAGCAGTAAAAGTAAACTAAATCAAAGAAAAGGAATCTTCTTAATTCCAAGTCAGAACTCACATGTTTGAGACTTCAAAGTCATAAAATTACAAAAAATAGTTTCAGCTGAATTTAAAACTTCCAAAATTAAAAAAAAAAGTTTTCATTCTTGTGAATTCATGAGTAGCAAATCTCTACAGTATTTCTAAATCTTATTCACTTTTTTAGATGGCCTTTAAACACCATCATACCGAAGAGTTCTACCGTGAGGCATGAGTAAATGACTGAGAGGAACATTTCTTTTGTGGTTCAGTTTGAGAAAAACAAAAAATCTTGAGAAACAGAAAAAATAATGAGAGTAAATTCTCAGTCTGGAGAATTAAAAAGGACAAATGGTACAATTTCTAGTGATTGCAGGACAAATTGCATGACAAAAATCAACGTTTTGATGATTTAAAGTTTTAAAATTCAACTTTGTCCATTTTATTTCTTCTACTGCACATTAGGGTCACTCATGACCATGAAAAAGGAAGAAAAATGTTTCCTGACACTTCGATGCTCGGTCTCGTCCATCCTGAGCTCCAGCAGGACTCCTGCAGGGGTCTGGGTTTGACAGTCTGAGCAGCTCCGCTGACTGACCTGCAGAGGGCAGCACTGCGCCTGTGTGTGCAGGGACATGAAGACGGATCCAAATGATCTCTGCGCAGACTGAAGAGGACCGCAACACGCATGCGTCTAAACCGTCGATCAGAAATCAATCAGGTGGAGAAGCAGAGGCGCAGGTGAGCGGGAGATAATAATAATGATTTTTAGATGAAGTCGAATATGAGGCTCTGTTGGTGGATGAAGAGTCTTAAAAACCTGTTTGTACTTTTTTCTTTCTCAGACTGATGAAAGTCTTCTTGGAGTTCGTTCTCACTTTAACTTTATTGATGGCGCAGCAATAATCACTGCAGGTGAGTCACGAAGATTCTTCAGTTGTCTTCAAATTAAATTCATGATTTGTCCTAATCCAGGGTTCAGGTTATTAAAAACTGAGAAATTTTTTAATGACATTCTTGACATTAGGAGTCCAAACGCCTTCAGCAGTCTTATTTTTACATCTGTGAGGCTGAGAGGAAGGTGATCTTGGTGTAAAACTAAATATCTACTCGTCCTGTTCAGTGTCCTGTGAACCCCGCTCCAATGGAGAACCTCAGCTGTGGGGCCCTCAGTGTGGAGAGATGGTTTAATAAATACATAAATAAACATTTGGAGAAAACAGAGACCTGTCAGAGAGGTCATATTCGGCCTCTCTCAGAGTCTGGGTCCCGCGGACTGGCGGACTATTATATATATCTGCGTATATCTATTATCGAGATATCCCACAGTGAGAGAGTGAAGTTATGGAGACGAGTTTATAAATGTGAGTTTTAATTAAAACAGGAAACTTCACCAGCACTTTGGGGACATCACAAACATGTTATAAAACCTTATTGGTCTTAAATTAAAGCTCACCCTCTATTATTATTCTATAATGTTACCCAAAGTCCTCTCTGTCTTGGTGTTAAGTTCTTTAAAATATGAAGTATGTCGTGAATTAGTCACACAGGCTTCTGCTTAGAGCTGGACAGCTCTTCAAGTGTGACCATGTCTTCAAATAAAATACATTATTTAATGTAATATTTTAATCATCAAAAGTCATTTACCAGGTTTCACACTGTTAAATGATGATTGATTTGTGTTTTTTTTTTTTATATAAAAAGTTATTTAAAAAACACTCATGATCAAATACTGTCCCCTCTTTGCAATATATAAGTGGATATCTGTTCAAGCCTTGCACATGATTGACAAATCAGTCATGATTATGATTATGTCTTACAGGTTAGATCATAAAATGTAGTTTTGTAAGACTGGGTCATGAGGAAGAGAGCAAGCTATTCATTTGGGCCCCCGAGCTGAAAAGTTTTCAAACCCCTTTATAAGATTATAAAGACATTATATTTATATTTGGAATAAATTATCATAACCATTAATTTATGTGGATTGATATTGAGATCATGTTTATTAGACATGATTGCTCATTGATTTTAAAACATCTGTGCAAAGTTTTTTGAAGATTAATTGAACCATATTGCTTTAAGAGGCAGCCATAGCTGTATAAACTAATCTGCAAATCATTTTTTATTGTCTTAAGAACTATTTGTAACTTTTGATATTATAAATATAATAAAGGTTTGATTAAACTGCAGTTTGATCTTCTAAATCATCATTAATTCACGAAATAAGCATAACTAGTCAGGTTATTTTACAGGATTGAAAATGAAAGACAACCAGTGTTTGTCATGTCTGTACTGAGGTGGTTTAAGTTGTTTTTTAAGTTTTATGAATTCTGCTTTAATGAAACATCAACATTAAAAAACAGACTTAACTTGGAGACAGGCTCAGAAAAACTTTTGGTACAACAAGGCAGAAGGAGATTTCTAATCAAACATTCCCACTATGATGATTTTTTTTGATAGTTAAAAGTCAAAGTACACTTTCATGATTTAAAACTTGTGCATTTTTGGTGAAAAGAGATTAGAAGTGACAATGAAAGAGGGCTAAACAACTTTGTGAGTCACATCAGCAACTGAATAACTGACCTGGACACACTCGTTCTCTGTCTTTACGGTGAGCCAAGCTCAACAGAGAGAGCTCGCTGTGCAGCACTGTGATTGTGACGTGTCAAACTCAAGGCCCGAGGGCCAAATCTGGCTGGCCAAGGGTTTTTATCAGACCCGCAGGACCTTTTTAGAATTACTGAAAAAATATTGATTTGATATTTAAATATATGAAAATATGAAATATATTCAATGTATATTTCACTTGGTTATCATTGATACCTTACTGTGTGTTATGTGTGTACCCAGTGGAGCTGCACTCTGAATTTCATTGTTCTGCAAAGTAAAGTGACAATAAAGGCTTTCAATTCAGTTCAATTCAATGTAACAGCTCTATCAGGAGATGTTTTTGGACAAGGCGTTTCGGGGCTTAACCTCTGACTCAGGGAAGGGCAACACTGGTTTCCAAGAAGGCCTCATTCATTCTTTTATTCTCAGTTTCAGAGGGCCAAAATGTTACAAATAAAAGGGTCTCATCAAGAAGATGATAAAGAACAAAATAATATATATTTAGCACTAACCAGACTTGATATTCATATTTTCAAGCTCAAACCAAACAGTAAAGCTAAACTGGATTAAATGAACAGAATGAAAGCCAATTAATCTGTACCACTTATCCCTTTTGGAGTCACGAGGGACTTGAACCTATCCCAGCTGACATTGGGCGAGATGCAGGTACACCCTGGACCAGTGGCCAGCCAATCACAGGGCCACATAGAGAGACAGACAACCATTCACACTCACCTAAGGGCAATTTAGAGTCACCAGTCAACCTAAAGAGCATGTTTTTGGTCTTTGAGAGGAAGCTGGAGTGCCCAGAGAGAATCCACGCATGCACTGGTGTAAAATGCAAACTCCATACAGACAGGGCCCGAGAAGTAGAGTTGAGGGTAGGGTGTACCCTATACACCCGGTGCAGTAGGTGGCGATATGAACCTAAAGGTTATTTGCGATCCGCCAATCAAACAGAAGAAGAAGAAGACAGGGGCTGACTGACGCAGGAATCAAACCCTCAGCCTTCTTGCTGTCAGACAGGTGCACTTCCTGCTGAGCCACTGCGCTGACCTAAAGCCAATTAAAGATACTTTTTAAAATGCTCTATACAAGAGCATACTACTTCTTGTATGTATTTTACCTTTATTTCATCAGTAACTCCCACTGAGAATGAAAATGTATTTGTTGAAGTAATCTGTTCAAGGTAGCAGTCATAGAAATATTTGTTATTGATAATTATTCAAGTTCATATGACTAACTTTCTTCCTTAATGCACTGGTGATGCTTCATTAAGAACCTTCACAAACACCATTAGCAAATTAGATCTAGTAATTTTAAAATTGAATGAAATAAAACTATTTTTTTAGACTAGCATGAAAAAAATCCATTTGATTATAATGGGAGACTTGCTGTCATAGTCACTCTCTACTTTAATGTCTCATACAAATAGTTTAGTTAAATATTGTAGAGTTGTCCTCAGTGTTTAATTTCTTTATTGCTTGTGCAAATCTATAAATGTGAAGATAAGCCTCTGAGTTTCTACCATCAGAGTTTGAAGTTCAATATTAAGATGAAGATTTGTTACACATCAACTTAAGTCTTCAGGACAGAATGCACAACCTTTGTTCATCAGACATTATCCAGTTTATTGTTTCCAAAATCCAAACTAAGATTTGATAAATGCTTCTGTGTCCTCAGCTCCCTTTTCTTGGAACATTCTACAAACTGAGCTGTAAAGCCCAGTTTTAGTGTTCTGAAGTACTTGGTGAAAGTTTTGATCTTGGCTTTCAGAATGAGACTTATTCTGAGTCTTATTCAATTATTCACAATGACTGGTCCTGTTATAATTCAACATATATTAAGGGCAGCATGGTGCTGCAGCAGGTTAGTGTGTATAACTCATAACAAGAAGGTTGTTAGTCGAGCTCCACTTGTTGACCAGGGTCTTCCTGTGCTAGAGTGGGTTTCCTCCTGGTACTCCGTTTTCCTCCCACAGACCAAAAACATGCTTGTAAAGCTGGAGATATACTTGTTGATAGGGCTGAACGATTTATCGTTTTCAGATCAAAATCGCAATTTCAGACAAGGCAATTTTTGGATCATCAAAGCTGCAATTTTTGCAGCCCTCCTGACTGGCCCAAGATCTGTTGTGTCAACTATTTTACACGTAATATTTTACACATTTGCAGGCATTTACGGAAGTGCTGGTAAGCAGGTCAACAATACAAAAACTCTGTTTAGGAGTACAAGTAATACTAATAATAATAATGATAATAATAATACATGCGATGTAAGGGCATCTTTCATGACACTCAAGGTCACCATACAAAAAGTACAAAAAGTGCATAAAACAGGTATAAAAACAAACAATATAATACAAAGACAGTGCAAAAGATCAGAGGAAGTGGGAGAGTTTGAACAGATGAGTATCCCTTAAATAATGAAAATAGATTATTCATCATTAATATTAGATGATGAATAGTGTGTGTTATGTGCTTTTGATCGTCGATTTCCTAACTGTTGTCTATACCGTAAACATAGTGAATATTGCACTGAAGCTTGATCTGAAGAAAATTGCGAATCGAATTGAAATCGCAATATCTGCCAGAAAAATTGCAATTAGATCTTTTCCTGAAATTGTTCAGCCCTGTTGTTGACGGCTATTTTTATCATCGACTAGCCATTGAATATTGGACCAATTAGCCGACTATTGAGGTTCCTTTTTTTTTGACCCCTGCACACTGTCTAACTTTCAAGAAATTCATTTATTTACAATGTTTTGGTCTCAGACCTTCATCAGGTAAACAGTTTGTTCAAGAGGGCAGGACGTCCAAAATAGGAAGTGGCGACCACACCTGTGGCCAATCCTCATCTAATCATATCTGCATCAACAGATTAACAGACATCAGCTCCTGACTGAGAGAGTTAATATGATCAAAGTCTCTTTACAGCCTAAAAATGAGACTGCAAAATAAATGATCCATTTAAAACAGTACAATTTATGGGACATTAAAGGTCCTTATGGCAAGTCACATTGTAGAGAAGCATGAGAATAAACCTGAAGTCAATGTAATTCATTGATCATTACATCATTGAAATCCCCGCAAGACTACAAAATACATCAGCCTAATGTGCAATTATCCTGTTGACCTCAGTACATGCAAATAGACACTTTTGATCTGTCACTTGGTCAGTATAAGTGGCCTAAGAATAAATGTGTACACTTCATATGTGTCCTGCATTGTTATTAAAAAAAGGGGGACATGTTTCATTATAAATCACAGCAGAATATCAATAAAAGTTCATCATTAAGACCTTTTGGAGTCAGAGTTTGTAAGGTATAAATAAGGTCTGCTTCTCGATACGGTAAAATTCTGACATGATTGGGTGGTAGTTTGGTCACTGCCGCCCAGTCTCTACACTGCTGTGAGGTAAGAGCTCATGGCATCTGTTGATGGATATGGGGTTAGCTTTTTCCCCCAACACGATGGCTGATGTGAGAATGTTTATCTCCTTTATCATCAGTGTAGAGGATGAAATTCACCTAGAGAAATGAAGGTTTAAGACGAAGTGGCATAACAGCAGCTACCACTGCTACAGTGTAGGAGTCAGATGACTCACTCCACTGAAAAATTCACTTCCCAGAAAACAACTGAATGTTCGTGCTTTCCACTAAACACATGGATGACTTAATTTGACAATTATCCAAGGATCAAATTTGTCATTGACCATTTATGTCATCAAAGTTTGTCAACTACATTGGCAGTTTGTTGAATCCCTAATCAAGATCACAATCATCAACATCTAAACGAGTGTGAGACTGTACAGACACAGATGTGAGGGTTCATCCAGCTGATGACAGAAAACTCCTCCTTTAGACATTGTGAAACAGGGAAATAAGTTTGTTTTGTATCTAGTTATCACCCTCTCACATGTTATTAACAGTGTTTTGGCTAAATGTCTATCACCCACTTTAAAATGTTCATTTATATGTCCAAGGTACATCACTTCACATTCCTTAGGTATTGCATATCCCAAAATGTTTGTGATTATTCCATGTTTCCCTGCATGGCTGTACTGTCTGACATCCTCAGAAGATGTGTGTAAGGTTTGCTTGTTGCTCTTTATTATAGGTGTAATAAAGTACCTCATCAGAGTTTTCCACCCATATTCCCTCCATATCCTTTAGTTCATAGAACTTCATTACATCTCATCTTGGTAGTTTTTTTAATTTAATATTCTCACAATTTGAGCTCCCTAAAAAGATATGTTTGCTGGTCCATGTCTTTCCTTCAGTTTTTGAAATTACATTACCATGTTTTCATCACAAATTGTTAACTTAAATTGGTTTTCAATTCTCTAATTGTAAATTCCCTTTTTAGATGTTTAGGGGATTTTTATTTTTCTTTTTACTTTGTTTGTGGCCTTTACACTAAAACATTTTGCTCTTTCATTAATTATTGTATCTTTTATTTCAGCTGACAGCAGAATGTTTCCAGTTTGAACGAGCAGCAGATCTTTTCTCAGTGTGACATCATGGCGGCTGCAGCAGGTAAGATTGTGAAGACTCATCATGTTGAACTGCAAACTTTTCCAATTGAACCCATCACACAACTTTGTTCTTTCTCTAATTCCTAGAATAAGAGTCATCTGGTGTTTAAACTCTTCTTTCAGTTAGTCTGAAAACATTATTGATTCATTGTAACTGCTGCAGAGCTGATCAGTGATGGATCACAACATTAACCCTGTGAAATAAATAAGGGCTGCACAGTAGAGCTGAAGGTAGTGCTGCCTCACAGTCAGAAGGCTGCTGGTTGAAGCCTTTGTGTGGAGTTTGCATGTTCTTCCTGTTCTTGCATGGGTTTTCTCCAGGCACTGCTGTTTCCCCCACAGATCAAAAACAGGCTCACTAGGTTAACTGGTGACTAATCCTAATATGTGAGTGAGTGTGTGTTTGTGTGTGTGAATGGTTATCTGTCTCTCAATGTCAGTCCTATGATTGGCTGGCAACCAGTCAAGGGTTTACCCTGTCCTTTAAACAGTATTAACCAGGACAGGCACCAGGCCCTGTGACCCCAACAGGGACAAGAGGTACAGGTGATGGATGGATAGATGGACAAGTAAACATGAATAAAACCAGCGTGTGCATGAAGTTTGTTTTCCCTCCTTACAGAAGATGTTCGACCATTGAAACGAGTCCAAAGCTTTGAGTTCTTGCCACCTAATTGTAAGTTCAAATGAGTAACACTAAAATCTACAAATGTCAATTCCAGTAAAGTTGGGATGTTGTTTTGAAATGAAAATAAAATCATAATGATTTGCAAATGCTTTCTGACCTATATTTAGCAGATTAATACATTAATACAAATACAATACATTTAATGTTCAAACTTAAATATATATATGTGTGTGTGTGTGTGTATATATATATACGTATGTATATATATATATATAGATAGATAGATAGATAGATATTGATAGATAGATATAGATATATATTGATATATATTGATATATTTGCAACATTTTGCAACATTCTGGGGGTCTCTGTTGTTTTGTGCTTCATAATGATCCTAACAAAATCTGTGAGTTGTTCCAAACAGGTTTTTTCCTCAACTTTATCTGATTTTTCTTGCCCATGTCTTAGTTTCTTTGGCATCAAATTTAAAATGAGTAAATATTTGGAAAACACACAGCACAGTTTATCCATTTAAACCTTAAATATCTTGTCTTTGTAGTGTTTTCAATTGAATATAGGTCGAAAAGTATTTTCAAATCATTTTATTCTGTTTTATTTCCATTTTATACAACATTCCAGCTTCAATGGCACTGGGGCTTGTAAAAAATACTTATCTTCTTTAATATGGACAAAGTTTATAAATGTTCGTCTAACTCTGAGGTTTTTTTTGCAGTGTCAGAGTTCAGGGTCGTTCTCCTGGGGAACAGCTGGTCTGAGAGGAGCTCTGCTGGGAACTTTATTCTGGGACAGCCTGCCTTTAACCATGGAGAAGAGCCAGACCACTGTTTGGGAGTCCGAGGACGGATAATGGGGAAAGACGTCGTTCTCATCAACACACCAGACCTCATACATGGAGACATCTCTAAAGACAAACTGACAGAGCATGTTGACACCTGCATGAGGCTCTCCAAACCTGGACCTCATGTTTTCCTGTTGGTTCTGCAGCCTGAGGACTTCACTGAGGGACAAAAACTGAGGCTCTGTAGAGTCCTACAACGCTTTAACCATCAAGCATTCAATCAATCACTTTTGTTGATTTCAGCTCCAAGGAAGGAGGCTCCAGGCTCCCCTCAAAACCTCACTCCAGATCAGCCTTTAAGAGACATGATTGTGATGTGTAGATACAGATACCTGAGACGGGAGAACACTGATCTCCGTGAACTGTTAACACGCTTAGGTCGGACCGCAGTGGAGAGCAGCAGAGAGCACGACAGCAGCACAGATTTGGACGTGGCTGATGCAGGTCTCCTCATGAAACCCAAGTCAGATACTTAACACATGAAACCAGTCTTAAACCTGGTTCTCTGTGGACATACCGCTGTAGCAGAGGCCATTTTAGGTGAGACAGATCCCCATCCAGTCTCCAGCTCATCAGAGCGTGTTAAACATCAGGTGTGTGGACGCTGGGTCTCCTTGGTGAAGCTCCCTGCCTTGTCAAGTAAACCTCTGGAGGAAGTGATGAAGGAATCACTCAGATGTGTCTCCCTCTTTGACCCTGAGGGTATCCATGTCTTCATCCTGGTCCTACCTGTGGGTTCACTCACTGATGAAGACAAGATAGAGTTTGAGACCATCATGAACACATTTGGCTCTCAAGTCAAGCCCTTCACCATGACTCTGTTCACTGTGGAGGTAGATCCTTCAGCTCCAGGAATTGTCAACTATCTACAGAAAGACAAGGACATCCAGGAGCTCATTCAAAGCTGTAGAGGACATTTTGTCCTCGACATCAGAGACAGGCAGCAGATGTCAGAGCTGTTGGACAGTCTGGAGAAACACAGAGCTGAGACTGAACATGAGGCAGCCAGCTACACAACAGAGACATTTGCACAGGCTCAGATAGAGAGGATCAGCATTCAACAGGCTGAACTTCAGTCCCTGAAACAGAGCAGCTCAACAGGTAAACAGATCCATAACTATTTTCAAGATATGTTGAATACAAAGACACTTTTAATCAATGCTTTAACCACCAAAGAACTGATGTGACAAGAAGGGTTACAGATTTTACTCCTCAACAAGTTCAGCCCTGTCTCAGATGTCCTCAGAATATACTTTAAATGTTTCTTAATGAAATATTTTCTCAAGTATTGGATTTTGTTGTGCCCATAACCCCTCTGTTTCAGCCCTGCACAGAACAGGGTGTTTTAGTTTAAGTCCTAATTAACTGTATCAGGCCGCACCCCCTCAGGAAGTAGGTGTGGCTTCAGCTTTTCAATGCTGTGCTGGTGCCCCTGATTTATCAGGGTGATGAAGTAATCTGCACAGATTCATTTTTTTTTTTTTTTGGAATCTCTTTATTGAGGGTTTTACAGATGAGGCATCTTCATTCAATTTTGTAGAAGGAAAGAAAAACAGTCAATGACAGTGAAAAAATAAAATAAAGTTGGAGGCAAGAAATATCTTGTTCAACTCAAAATTTATTCAAAGAACTTTCACTGCCTTTACAATTCATCATCTCCAAAGCATTTTCAGCCTCATATGTCCACTTAACCCCCTCCCCCCAAAATTACTAATTCTAATAAATTTAAACAAAAGAATACATAAAGAAAGATAATTGGAAAACTAAATAAAATAAAAATAAATATATATATATATAAATAAATAAATTTTCAATGCTTCAGTACAACCATATCCGTTATATCGAGATGAACATCATAGCTGCCTAGTCGAACACAACAAACCATAAGCAAAGTTAATGTAAATTCCAACACATTCACATATTTCGACATCCAGGAACGTTGCTATAAAATCTAATCCATTTTATTATCAATCATGCCATAACACATAAAAAAGAAGACCAAATTTTTTCTTAGCTATCCAAAGAGTTTGTGTTACAGTATATGACTTTTTCCAATTTTGCTGTTTTTTCTAGTACATTGATCCATTCTTGGATAGTTGGAGCTGAACTGTCTTTCTATTTACAATATAGTAACGTTTTTGCAACTGTGAAAGCTATATTTAGCCATTTGCTGTTAGACTGATTTACAAGCCTGGAAAGATACCCAGAAGGCAAACAGTTTGGTTTGGCTCTATGTGAGATCTAGTTATTATGCTCACACACTGACAAACCTCAGCCCAGAAGTTCTTGATTGTCCTACAGTCCCAAACCATGTGTAAGTAGGTCCCTTCTTGAGCTGAGCACCTCCAACACAAGCCTGTTGGTCTGCGACCAATTCTGTGTAACTCACTAGGAGTCCAATGGTATCTGTGAACAGTTTTTAGTTGTGTTAACTTTAATGACACATCCTTACAGACTGAATGTGCTCTTACCCAAATTTGGTTCCATTCGTCTTCAGTTATATCACATCCTAATAGTCTCTACTCCACAGAGCCCTAGTTGCTTTAAAGTTTGTTGTTATTTTGTCAATGGGTTCTTTGTATATTCCAGGTGTATTTATTTTAGATTGATCATTTACCAAAAAACAGTTATCCCAGTATGTTGCCCTTGGAGGGTCTTTACATTTCTTCCTTGAAGTAGCCACAGCACCTCTTAGTTGAAAACATTTACACCAGGGTAAATGGTTTGGGGAGACTTATGTGTTCAATTCTAAGTATGATTTAAATTCACCACCCGTATACAGGTCAGCCACCTTAGCGATGGCACTTCTGTCAGACTCTTTCCACTGAATTGGCTTTTTGCCAGTAGTTATCAAAAGGTTGTTCTAAATTGGTACCCATGAAGATTGTGACAGTGTTTCTTTAGTGAGTTTATGGATTGATCTCCAGATGGAATGAATATAACTCAGACAGGATGAGGCTCCTCTGTTATCTGCTGTTTGATGTACAAAGCAACCTCCAAATGAGCAGGTGACATAAAATGTTGCTCAGTGCTAGCCCATGATGGCCTAAGCTAAGGAGATCTAACTGTTCTAACAAACTTATGGAGTGTGAAAGCCCAATGATGTAACTAAAGATTAGCCAGGTTAAATCCTCCTTTCCTCTTAGGTGTTTGCAGAGTTACTAGACTAATCCTTGCCTTTTCCCCCTCCATAAGAAAGCATTAATAAGTTTAGCAAATTGCTTGTATATATTATTAGGTATCTGAATTGCAGCATATGAAATAGGTAAAGCAATTTTGGATATATCATCATTCTTATAGATGAAATTTTACCCCAAAGGGAAAAGTTGAGTCCCTTCCGCCTCTCAGACTGCATTTTCATTTCTTCAAGTATACTTGCATAGTCTACTTTTTGTATATTTTTGATCTCCAGTGGAAATGTTATGCCAAGATATTTAATGCCATGCTTAAGGATGTTAATATTAAAAACACTTGAATCGGGCATAGATGCTACGTCATAGAGGGGGAAGCCTCTGTTTTGCACCAGTTTATCAAGTACCCAGAGAAGGAGTAAAATTGTTCTATGGTATTCAGAACACTTCTAACTGATTAAGAGGGCTGTGAGAGGAACAGGATGATCAACATCAGCATATGATGACAATTTGTGTACTTCATTACCAGTTGTCACTCCTGTAATTTTTGGATTGTGTCAAAAACTGGGTCCAAAGCCAAATTTCTCAAGCAAGTTAAACAGGTATCCCCACTCCACCCTATTGAAGGCCTTCTCAGCATCTAAGGCCAACACAAGGGAGGGAGTGGGTGATTTTTGGTTTGTCCTTTTATGTTCAGTAGTCGTCTTATACTATCTGAACCATGCCGTTGTTTTATGAACCCTACTTGGTCCAGGTGCACCAATTTCATTATCACCCTTTCAAGCCTATTTGATAACACCTTAGCAAATATCTTTAAATCACAATTCAAAATGGACAGGGGACGTTGACTCTCACATAGTAAAGGATCTCTATTTGTCTTAGAAATTAAAATTATTGTATTTGAAGATGGGGGAAAAAAGCCGTTTTGGATAACTTCATTGTAATGTGACAGCAACAGAGGGGTAAGTTTATTGTGAAACACTGGATAGAATTCTTGTGGAAATCTGTCAATGCCAGGTAATTTTCCTGCAGCCATTTGACTGATTGCTTTGAAAGTTTCCTCAACTGTTATCTCCTCATTTAGTTTTTTTTGTCTTCATCAGCAATAGTTGGGACATTGATATTAATGAGAAATAGCTTGGCCTTTTGATTGGTGCTGACATGATCTGGGGTTGTTATTTCAGATTGGTAAAGTTGTTCAAAATATTCCCTGTAGATATCATTTATCTGTATTTCGTTAACTATATGGTTACAAGATTTATCTTCCACCGCAGTAATTATATTACGGGTTTTAACTTTTTTGAGTCTGGATGCTAATAATTTAGAGGCTCTCTCTCCATCTTCATAAAATTTGGTTTGTGTCCTAGAAAGTGCCAATTCCACTTTGGTGGTGTACAGACAGTTAAGCTGAAATTTGAGTCCAGACACTGTTCTAATATTCTCTGATGTGGGATTCTTGTACAAGTCAGTCTCAGCTATTTTTAATGGGGTTTCAAGTTGCAATTGGTTCTTTCTTTTGTTTCTTCCTCCGAGATTGGTATCCCATTATCTGTCCTCTTACATAAACTTTTAAAGCTTCTCAGTATACTAGGAGAAGATACTGAACCCAAGTTAGATTCAAGGTAGTTGTCAATTTCAGTATTAATCAACCTGCACAGTTCCTTATCCTGTAATGTACTACCATATATGCACCAATTAAAGCCTTGCATGGGCTTTTCAGGACAAAGAACAGCAAGTTCTACTGGGCTGTAGTCAGAAATATAACAACTACCTATATTGCAGGATAGGGTGTTGTCCGCCAAGGGCTTATTCACCAGGAAAAAACCCAATCTAGAATGTGAATTGTGGGGTACTGAATAAAATGTAAAGTTTTTCTCTGTCGGATGTATTAGTCACCAAATATCCACTAGTGCTTGGTCTTTAATCAAAGTTTCAGCGCCGTTTGAGCCTTACTGTAGTGTCTACTTACAGCTGGGGATAGTTTGTCAATTATATTGTCCAAGACAGTGTTATAATCTCCCCCCATCACAAGAGGTGTGTCTCCCAACATACAGATATGATTGGTTATTTCATGGAACACAGAACCATCTGAACCAGGAGGAGCATATACATTGACAAATGCCATCTGTTCATTATGAAGTTTGCCAGTAGGAATGACAAATCTCCTAAAAGCATCTGCAATATTTTGTGAGATAGTAAAATTGAAGTTCTTATGAAACAAGAACTTCAACCCCACTACTTTTTGTGTTATATGTACTATAAGAAATTTGACCAACCCAGTCCCTAATCATATTCACTGCTTCTTGTTGAGTTAAGTGTGATTCTTGCAGAAATAATATCTGACATTTTTTACTTTTAGCGAAATTCTTTTTTTTTTTTCTTTTGATAGGCTGTTGTATACCTAAATAGATAAATTGTATTAGCTCTGTTCATTATTTGATGTTACTGGTATTGTAACACAAGTAGGCCAGCACATAACAACACAAATACACAGAACAAAAAAAAGAAAAAGGGTAGAGCCCCCCCCCCCACCTCTCATTTCCCAAACTATGAGAGCGATACCATAAGTAGAATGGTGATGCCATCTAATAAGCACCACCAAAGACTCTAATGTACAACAGTGTAGGTTTATACCTAGGGAACAAAAAACTTTTTTACTATCTGCAAAATGGGGGAAGATTTTATCAGCCCGATAGAGATATTGCACTCATTATAGTCTGTTGCTCTTGAAAGGCCCGAAACTCCATTTCAAGCCATTGATGTTTAATATTTAGACATTTAAGCTGAAATGAAACATACAAAAGAGAATCCTGCAGGACTGCTCCATATAATAACAACACATAATATAAAAGGAGAGGAGAAAAAAAAATATAAAGGCAATGTATAGAGGAGAGAAGAGAACATATATTAGGCTAGATTAAGTAATAACCCACAGTGCTATGTCAGTAGCCTACAGGTAAAATATAATAAACAGAAAAAAACCCCCAAGAAAACAGTAGCTCTCCCAGCCAGAACAGTTCATATCTTTCCCCTCCTCCTTTCACTCAGTAGGATTATAAAGCCACATTGTTGGGTAGCCTAAAGGCCTAGTTTCTAAAAGTTCCTCTCCTGTCACAGTTTTGCAGAGAAATCATGGTCGAAATAGATCCGTGATACTCGGTAATTTATAACTCTTCTCCCCACGAAGAGTGCAAAACTTTCTGTTTCATATCCCACTGCAGAAATCGGACAATGATGGCCCTGGGGTCGCTCCATCTGCCACTTGTCTGTTTCTGAAGCTCTGTGTGCTTGCACAACGTTGAGATCCTGTCCAGGGATTCCCAGGATATCTGTAATTAAGCCCGTCATATCATCATCTTCACTTCCCTCTTCACCTGGTTGATTCTGATGTTCAGCTGTCGCGATTTGTTTTCCAGATAGTCCACTCTGTTAACTTCTTTTGTTGTTGCAACAGGTGTGTGAGGGTTTTAGTGATATCTGCGTCTTGTTCCTCAACCTGGCTTATTCGTCCCCTCTGCATCTGCCACGCGGTCCGTCATTGTCTTCAGATTAGTTTTTGGAATACACTTAAGTCTTTCTTTATTTCTGCTTGGAATTTTTGAAAATCAGTTCTGAAATCACCAATTTGACCAGTGATTTCAGACTTAAGATGGTTGAGCATTTTCTGAATGTTCTCCTCCATTGTGTGAATGTCTTGGCGTCTTTTCTGTTTGGTTTTTGCACTTACATTAAGCGTTACAGTTCCAGATCTTAAATTCATGCCAAGGAGTTAGTCCTTTCATTTCCATACTTCTGCAATGGTGAGAGCACGGGTTCCATTTGAATTTAATAATTAATCCATTCGAGGGTTAGTGCAAATGTTTCACAGCAGCATCGCTCTTGCGTGACCGGAAGCACCTGCACAGATTTAGGTGCAGAAATCATCTCCCACCAGCTCCTCTGTGTAATCCAGAGGGATAGTACAGATGCTTGAAATCCATGGAAGTACTTGCTATCTGATGCTGCATTTTTCAAGGTGCTTCAATGTTAAGGAATGTCCTTTAATCTTTATAAGTTGGACCCAGAAGCTGGAGATGGAGGCAAAATCAAAGGTTTACTGAGATTTATTGTGAGACAAAGTCCAAAAAACCTCCAAACATCCAGTGATCCAGTGAATAACAAGGTGAATATTTACAGTCGGCAGTGGGGGAGCTCAGGAGACGCTATGAAGAAAGGGAGCAGAGAACAAAGGTAAGTATCCAAAAAGAGCACAGGCTTAAAGGCAAACACTAGCAACTCCAAAAGGAGAAACAGAGGCCACAAAAAGGCAGAGTGACGGCCAACAAACCACTCGAGATGAGGAAATCCACCGGAGGGGAAGAGGTGACTCCAAGCAGCCTTTATACCCCTGATAATCAGTGCAGGAAGTGCAAGTGTGAGAGAGTGGCAGCATGCAACAGGAGGTAACCACGCCCACTGCAGGTAGCAGAGCCAGGAAGGGAGGGGGAGAGAGCCTGAGGAGGAGGATGAATCCTCACACTTCAAAGTGCTTTAATTCTTAACCACATTTAACATCAGACAGAATGGGCTGCACATAAAGGCTGGATAGAGGAATAAGTGACAGGAGTTCCTGGAAAACAAACTCAGCTCTGTGAGAGCCTCACCTGTCCCCCTGAGTCTGTGTGACCAACACCTGTTTGAGCCTCAGTGAGGAAAATGCAAGGCCATGACAGAGACGTGCTTCAGATGACCTCAAAAATTACTTTACTGTGGTTGACTAGTTCTACAAATGTAATATACTGGTGCTTAACCGGCCAAATTTAGCTTTGTTAGAGAGAGCTCAAACTGCGTAATACAGTGTTTGCCTTTGCCCTTCATGGAGATGACCAACCAGAGCTGGGGGCAGTGGTACACTGGTTTTCTGGAATCTTGAAAATAAGTTGCTTGACATCTAAAATTTTATTGATGAAGTATGTAAGATTTTTCTTACATTTTTAGAGGAGGTATCAGTGCTCTCAACTCCTTTGTCAGGAGATCAGGCATCATCCTTCCTGACTGGAGAAGGGGCATTAATGGGAGGGAAAGAGTGATGTGTGAGAGTGTGATAACTACAGGGACGTTACAATCCTCTCAGTGCTGGACAGAGTACTTTCACTGGTTCTTTTGAACAGGATCTGCAATCAGATGTTTCAGCACCAATGGCCTGAACAGTCAAGTTTTGTTTCAAAGAGGTCCACCGTAGACCACATGTTGGTGTTTTGGGTCCTCACTGAGTGCTGTCAGGATTCAGCTGAGGGTTGCTTCAGCCTATATTGACTTCATTAAGGTGTTTGGCTCAGTGAGTAGAGATGTCCTCTGGAGCTGTTGTCTGCCTTATATTCAGATACAGAGAGCTCTGTGAAGTGTGGTGGCTTCATCTCTGACTTCTCCCCAGTTGGTTCTGGGGTGAGGCAGGGGTGTGTCTTGGCCCAGATGCTTTTCAGTGCTTGTATGGACTGGATAATTGGGCGGGTAACAGGTACAGCAAACTGTGGGGTGTCATTTGTCAAAAATATGGAAACCTGCCCTGTCTCTCACTGTTAACAAATCTGTAAAGATTCACAGGTCCACATTCAGAGTCAGATCACCACCCAAACTTAATCACTTCCTCATTGTGCCATGACCAATGTTCATTAAAAATTTCTTTAAAACCAGTTTTTAGATTTTTTTAAGTTATCTTGTCAAATAGACAAGCGAGTGAATGCCAGTATAAACATAACCTCCTTGGAGGAGGTAATGAATAAAATAAAGAAAAGTTTGGCATTGACCTGCTCTGTTGTTAAGTGTCTTGAGATAACTTTTGTTATAATTTGTGCTATATAAACAAAGATTGATTGATCTATTTATTAGGTGTTAATTATAGTACACCCCTTCTGTATTTTAATGTGCAGAATTGTTGTTGAATTGTTGGACTCTCTTTTGTCTTCATAGCTGCCTAAATTCTTTGTGGCATAGATTCAACAGGGCTGGAAACATTCCTCTGCTTTCGTCTTTAGTGACAGTGTAGAGAGATATTGAATAGATTCAGAAAAGAGGTGAGAGAGTTGGGGGGAGCACAGATGAAATGACCTCAGGCTGAAATCAAACCTACACCAACACGAGGCACGAGCCTTAGCATCCACAGATCTGTGCACAAACACAACATGAAGCTATCTGCAAACATCCCTCAGAGATGTTGGTCCATATTTCCATGACAGCATCACACAGTTGCTGCAGATCTGTCATCTAAACATCCATGATGACAATCTTCTGTTCCACCACATCCCAAAGGTGCTCTATTGGATTGAGATCTGGTGACTATGAGTACAGTGAAATCATTTTCATATCGAAGAAACCAGTTTAAGATGATCAGAGCTTTGTGACATGGACCATTAGCCTGCTGGAGGTCTCCATCAAAAGATGGTCCAGTGTGGTCATTAAGGAATGGACATGGTCAGCAATAACACTGTGGCAGTTGATACTAAAGGGCCCAAAGTGTGCCAAGTTAACATTAACTTTTTAATTCAGAGTTGGTCTAATGCTTACTTCAGTCGTAACCAGTTGACTCTGACTGGCTGGGTTTTAGACAGCTGAGAAACACGTGCCCTGCCGTAATGAAAAAGGCTAAGCAGAGTTTTTCCTCAGTATATATATGGACGATACTGTTCTTTATCACTCGGCCCCCACACAAGATCAAGCCTTTGTCTTCTGAAGGAGGCCTTTGATATTGTGCAGGAAAATCTGAGGGAGCTGAAGTTGTTTTTAATTCTGACAAAAAGCTGATGATGTTCACAAACTCCAAAAAGAGGTCACAGAGCCTGCCTTCTGTTGTGATATATTGTGATATTGTGTTATAAATACCTTGGGTTTGTGATCGATGATTCTCCCTCTTAAGCTACACATCGAGCAGCTTATAAATAAGCTAAGGCTGCGGCTGGGCTTTTACTTCAGAAATAAGTCTTGTTTTTCTTTTGCTGCTGAAAAGTATCTTTTTGCTGCTGCTTTCATACCTCTAATTGATTATGGTGATGTTTTGTATCTGCATGGATCTTCTCAATGCCTTAAATCATTGGATACTGTTTATCAAGGAGCTCGAAGGTTCATAACAAATCTTAAGGCTCCAACTCATCACTGTACTCTGTATGAGCGAGTTGGGTGGTCCTCTCTGACCCTCCGCAGACTGAATCATTGGCACATCCTGATTTATAAGGCTGTACTTGGCCTGCTTCCCTCATACTTGAATTACTATATTCATGTGAGAAGTTATGGAAGCTACAGCCTTCATTCTGTGACTGAGTCACAAAATCTACTTTTTCTCTCTGTCCCCAGAGTTCATCTTGAAATGGGTAAAGAAGTTTCAGACCTGCTGCTCCTGCAGACTGAAATCTGCTGCAGAAAAAACTGAGTCTTGGAGAGCTGGTCTCTTTCAATCTTTTTAAGTGCAGGCTAAAGGCATTGGAGGGAGGTGAAGCAGCAGTAGATGCTCTGACTGATAAACCTGCTGCTCTGTGACTGACTTGATTGGTTGATATGTCTGTATCTGTGTCTGTAATTGTTTTATGTCTGTAACTTTGTAAATGTGCTGCTGCCTGTCTTGGCAAGAACACTTTTGCAAATTAGATTTTGTATCTCAATGAGGCTCTTCTGGTTAAATGAAGTTCATACATCAATTGAGTTACTGTTACATTTCAATCATCTTGAGCCACCTCAGCCCCTCCCCTCCGACCTCTGGCATCAACAATTCATATTCACCCAGAGAACTGCCTCTCACCGTATAATTTCTTTTTTATTGACCATTCTCCTTAACCCTAAAGCCCCTTTCAGAGGTGATTCGGTGAATGTCACTGCAGAGCCCATCCAAAAGTCCTCCACAACACTCCCTCCCCAAAAATACTCAGTAGAAATGTTGTCCCATGCCTACTTTTTCTCCTGGTTATCTTTAAACGAAGGTACAGCCGAGTTGTAGAGCTCCTCCACTGTTTGCTTTGACCCACGAAGCAGCCGCGAAGCCTGCTATTTCCGGAAATCCTCCCTCCTTCGATGTGATTGGCTGCTGTCAGGCAGCTGCCGCCTGAACGTTCAGCACGCTGGACTCCGAGCGGTTCCTACCACTGTGGTTGAAACTGCTTCCTGTCTGCTGCCCGTCCCTCATTAAAATGACTGGAGGAGGCGAGTTGCCGCACCGCGGTGTAAAGGGGGCTTAACTGAGAATATCCTGTTAGATCTGCAGTTACTGTAATACTCGGACAAGAAAGTCTTGCAATGACAATCATGCGATGTTCAGAGTAACCTATATTGCCTGTCTTCTCCATTCTGATGCTCGATTTGAACTACAGCAGCTCATCTTGACCACGTTTTATAGCTAAATGCATGAAGATGCAGCCATGCAATTGGCTGACTGAATGTTTGCAATAAGCAGATGGATTGATGTTCCTGATGATATGGCCATGAGGGTGAAGTTCAGTATCTATCTTTCTATCTATTTGTATGTCTAATCCATGTTTTTTTTTGTAGGGATCAAATCTAAGATGGCATCCCATTTGAACTGTAAGTAAATAATTTAATTTGTTTTAAATCATCATCTCTTCAACCAAAATCTCAAATGAAGTATGTGGAAACTGTTTTCTTATTCCTCACAGGGTCCCGTGGCAATGAATCCCAAAAAGAATCACCAAAGGAAAATGTAAAGAATCAATGTAAGTAAAGTGTTTCAACATGGTGAGAAAACTGCTTAAAAAGACCTCATCTAAAAGTTTGAAATAAGCACTGATGTTATATGTGTTAAGACAGCAGCAGTTATGTCATAAATTAATAGAATGATTCACTACATGAAAAAAACTTAAACATCATAAGGTTATAACTGAAGTTCATCACTGACTGTCTTCACAGTTGAGGTTGTGTAATCATGTTGGGGTCTTATCTGGGGTCAAAGGAGTGAAGATAGTTAATCTGAATCTGAAAAATCTGAAATCTGTAACACTTGAGCTCATCAATAGCACTATGGAGCCTCATGGGCCCTGTTACTCTCAGCACATCAGCACTTTGTCTTTTAATTAAGCATTACACGTCTTACCTTTTTACCTGATAACTCCACAACAGACTCATGACATAATAGCCTCTGCAACAAGACAAGTGATCCTCATCTGCTCTAAACAGCCGTGAAAAGTACATCCAGACTTTGTTGAAAGTCTAGTTGGTTAAAAAAAGTCATCCAGAATTAAATACTTGCTGAAGTCTGTAGGATGACCACTAAAAACAAGCATAATGATCCTTAATGGGTCTTAACGAGCGGATGTTGATGGTTATATAAGGATGGGTTCAATGAAAACTTAAAAAATAAGAGACAAATACGTGTTAAGATAAAAAATCAAGAAAATGAAAATGAAATTGTTTAAAAGTTGATGAGTACAGCTGTTTGCAGGTCAGATTTGTTTGTATGTGTCTCCAGCATTAAAAAAGATATAACAGATATTTCTTCAGAATGAAAAGCACTTAAAAGGTTATTTTTTTTCAATTTGTTTTTTTTTTAGTTGTATTATCATAAATAGCTTTTTGTCGTAAAAGTAAAGATTTTTTTAAAGAACTAAAGACAGCTTTCTCTCCTCAATAACCCTTTACTGTTCAGGAAGAAAAATGCCTTAGAATCTCTCAGAAAGGAAAGATTACCAAACCGTGGGTGAAGAGTATTGTTTCAAATCTGAGGCGTTCCTGGATGTTTGCAGGCCTCAATAATGGCTTCTTATTCTTGAATGATCACTCTGGAGTTGTTCTCAGACTCTGATCTAGAAGCACTCATCTCTGCCTGAAGATCAGCAGTGATCTTCCCTCTGTCTCTGGTAATTAAAATCTTAAGGAATCTGACGTCCGCTTCAGTTATCTTTAGTTTTCTGCCTTTCCATCTGTGCATTTTCTAAGTACCAGTTTCAGCAATTGACTCCAAAGCGTACTTGATCACAATGTGAGAACACTTTGGGCCTGATCTACTAAAGGTTTGGTATAAAAACACATGCAAACTTGATGGCGCGCGCAAAGCTGATCTACTAACAGGGTGCACCAAGGATTGCATCTGTCAAATGAGTAGAATAGCATGCTCACTCCATTTAGTGTGTTTGCCTTCATGAATATGCAGAATATATGCAGATGATCAGAACGTGCAAAATACTGGGAGGAGGAGATGCAAATGTGATCATTTAGCACCCGCAATGTGATTAATCAAATTAATTAATCAATTAATCTGCGCGTGGTGTTTTTGTGTCTAAATTTAGTGCGTTTGAAAAGCAGGTGCAAAACAGGCACAGCGTTGCACACGGAGGGCTGTGATCATGGTGGCCTGAAACAGGGGTTGCATTAACGGAGTATTTTCCATCATTGACTGAAATTTTTGATGAATGGCGGAAAGATTTGAAGGCTGTCTGTCATTATGATGGACAGGAAAAACAGTGACGATCCAGTGTGCCATCATACTCATGCAGACACGTGTAAAGTAAACCCTCTCTGTTTTGCACTCTACATCGCGGAGGTCATTTAACCTATGTAAAGAAAGATCTCCATGGCTGGCTATGAAGGAGAATCACTGTTTATCACTCAGAGCTGACTGCATCACACTCTCCACGCACTGACAGAGAGTTTAAGAGCGGTCTGTGCATGGAGAGCGTTATGCAGTCAGTGCGTAAAAGGCAAGAGTGCTCACTCCGTAGTGTGTGTTTAAATGTCAGACTGCTCTTTACATAAGATGTTATTGATGATGAAGCTATGTAACTGTCTGAGTGCTGTCATTTAGATTATGTTTAATTTCAATCAGAAAAGGAAATTAAAAATGATGGATAGAAATAAAAAAAATCAAATGACAGATAGCAAAAACAGGTTACTGCAAGTGTGTTGATTTGTTTCTAAATCCATGGATTCAAACTTCATTTTTCATTTGCAGCCACTCTGCTCTCCCAAACTCTCCATGGTGACAGCCAGTGGCACACGCAAAATCCTCCTTTAAAAGGGGTGGTCCACACCACTTTTGCACCTGTTATCAATTGCGCATGCAGTGATTATAGATCACTCGCAACATGCCCACTAATAGAAGGTGCAGTTTTTTAGTTTGCACACGCAATTTAGCACCCGTTATTATAGATCAGGCCCTTCATGTCTATTTATTTCAGAGACCATTCAACATTATTAAGTGCTTTGTGAGCTCTTCAGGTTCAAGTGAGCTCTCAACATTTTATCATTTTAGACAGGAATGAGGTATTTAAACTGAATTCACCTTTTTATACCAAATCTACCCCAAATCAATCAAGCAGAACATTCAACCACTAAAACAATTTTTTCTGTTCAGGAATGGAAGTAAATAGCCATAATTTGACATCCTAATGAAATAATAATGTGCTTTACATGCTTTTCTGTTTTGTTGTAAAACAAAGTTAGTGTATGTTTGAGGGTCATTGTATTTCCCAGTAGCCTAAGACTAAGGTCTTCTTCTGTAAATGATACAGTTTCAAATATTAATCAGCCAAAACTATACAACCTGAACATAAAATTAGCAAATGCTAATAGTCAGAGTCATGACAAAATTTGAAGGGTTTTAGTGCAGTGTTAACAGGCAGAGTTTGCCAAAAAAAAAAATAAAAATTGAAAACCACACTGAAGTACAGACGTAGACAAATTTGTTGGTACCCTTCCGTTAAAGAAAGAAAAACCCACAATGATGACTAAAATAACTTGAAACTTACAAAAGAACTAATAAATAAAAAACTACTGAAAATTAACAAATTAAAATCAGACATTGCTTTTGAATTGTTGTTCAATAAAATTATAAAAAAAAACAAACAAACAAATGAAACTGATCTGGAAAAAAATGATGGTACCCTCAACTTAATATTTTGTTGCACAACCTTTTGAGGCTACCACTGCAATCAGGTGATTTCTGTAACTCTCATTGAGACTTCTGCACCTGTCCACAGGTATTTTGTCCCACTCCTCATGAGCAAACTGCTCCAGCTGTCTCAGGTTTGAAGGGTGTCTTCTCCAGACTGCATGTTTCAGCTCCTTCCACAAATGTTCAGCAGGATTTAGATCAGGGCTCATAGAAGGACACTTCAGAATAGTCCAATGTTTTGTTCTGAGCCATTCTCGGCTGTTTTTAGCTGTGCGTTTAGGTCATTATCCTGTTGGAGGACCCATGACCTGTGACTGAGACCAAGCTTTCTGACACTGGGCAGCACATTTGGCTCACGAAGGCTTTGATAGTCTTGAGATTTCATTGTACCCTGCACAGATTCAAGACATCCTGTGCCAGATGCAGCAAAGCAGCCCCAGAACATAACTGAGCCTCCTCCATGTTTCACAGTAGGTACAGTGCTCTTTTCTTTGTATGCTTCATTTTTGTGTCTGTGAACATAGAGCTGATGTGACTTACCAAAAAGCTCCAGTTTTGTCTCATCTGTCCAAAGGACATTCTCCCAGAAGCTTTGTGGCTTGTCAATATGCATTTTGGCAAATTCCAGTCTCGCTTTTTAATGATTTGGTTTCAACAGTGATGTCCTCCATTAAGTCCACTTTTGCTCAAACAGTGATGGATGGTGTGATCTGATACTGATGTACCTGGACCTTGGAGTTCACCTCTAATCTCTTTGGAAGTTGTTCTGGGCTCTTTGGTTACCATTCGTATTATCCGTCTCTTTAATTTGTCATCAATTTTCCTCTTACAGCCACGTCCAGGGAGGTTGGCTACAGTCCCGTGGACCTTAAACTTCTTGTGCAGCTGTAGTCACAGGAACATCAAGCTGCTTGGAGATGGTCTTATAGCCTTTACCTTTGACATGATTGTCTGTAATTTTCTTTCTAATCTCCTGAGACGACTCTCTCCTCAGCTTTCTGTGGTCCATGTTCAGTGTGGTACACACCACCATACCAAACAGCACAGTGACTACTTTTCAGCCTTTAAATAGGCAGACTGACTGATTACAAGCTTGAAGACACCTGTGATGCCAATTACAGGACACACCTGAGTTTAACATGTTCCTATGGTCAAATCATTTTCAATCTTCTCTAGGGATACCATCATTTTTGTCCAGGCCAGTTTCATCATTTTATTTTTTAAATGATATGTTGAACCACAATTCAAAAGCAGTGTCTGATTTTCATTAGTTATTTTCACAGTCAATTTTCATTTATTATTACTTTTGTCTGTGTCATGTTATTTCAGTGACCATTGTGGGTTTTTCTTTCTTTAATGGAAGGGTGGCAACATTTTTGTCCACATCTGTATATGTTTCCCCCAACTGTTGAAGAAAGACACTGAGGACAACTTATTTCACTGTCACCTTAGCTGATAATTAAATTGAAATACTTTTTGTCTTTTTATCTGTTAAATAATTAATTGATGAAGCAGTAAGCTGGTACTGGTAATGAAACATTTGGTTAGGAGGCCCTGTTAACAGTCCTATTTCTCATGTTTGTTGTCATTAATTTGCTTTGTGTTGGAGTTTTTTATTATTGTGGCCAAATGGTTCACATGAGCTAGGGGTTGAATTGTTCTGTCTAATTTGATGTTCATTATTTGTATTGTTGTTTGAGATAAGAGAGCTCTTTCATGAACTTTATTTTTAGAACTTGATGCCAAACCGAATTGGGCTCTGTTAAGAGCTCACTAAAAGTTAGAAACAGAACCCAGAAAGTGTTGGACTGAATCTTTCTCAAGCTTCACACTCATGATCCTTACACTAACTCAGTGAAATAATGCACTGATTCTGTCTTACAGCACCTGGACTCAGGATTGTGCTCTTTGGAGAAGATGAAATCCAAAAAAACAAACTCAAAGACATCATCATTAAAGAGAAAGACTCAGGTTTCCGGGATCATCAATCAGTCGGACACTGCTCAGTCTTTTCTACCGAGTGGAACGGAAACAGTTTAACTGTTGTTAAAACTCCAGACATGTTTCATCTCCCACAGGATTCAGTGATACAAGAGATGAGAAGCTGTGTGTCTCTCTGCCCACCTGGACCAAATGTCCTCCTGCTGTTGGTAAATCCTTCTGATTTCACTGAAGAGAACAGACAAACTCTGGAGTTTATTTTAGGATTGTTTAATCAGGATGCCTTCAGACACTTAATGATCATCAAAACACACAAAGGAATTGACTCAAAACTACCTTTAAACAAAGTGTTTGAAAAGTGTGGGAAAAAAATCTACAACAAAGCTGATGAAAACCGTGTGTTGTTGATGGTAAAGATTAAGAGCATTGTAAATGCAAACAATCAGTCTTTTCTCACCCTTAAAGAAGAGTACATCCGATCTGAGCACATGAGGACACCTTTTAACATTGTCCTGTGTGGGAGCAGAAGAGCAGAGAAGACCTCAGCAGCACGGGTCATTTTAGGTCGGACTGATCTTCATCCAGTCTCTGGCACATCAGAGTGTGTTAATCACCAGGCAGAAGTGTGTGGATGTCAGGTCTCCTTGGTGGAGCTTCCTGATCTGTATGGAAGACCTCTGGAGACTGTGATGAAAGTTTCACTCAGCTCTGTCTCCCTCTGTGACCCTGAGGGTGTCCATGCCTTCATCCTGGTCCTACCTGTGGGTCCACTCACTGAAGAAGACAAGAAAGAGTTTGAGACCATCGTGAACACATTTGGCTCTCAAGTCAAGGCCTTCACCATGACTCTGTTCACTGTGGAGGCAGATCCTTCAGCTCCAGGAGTTGTCAACTATCGAAAGGAAGACAAGGACATCCAGGAGCTCATTCAGAGCTGTGGAGGACATTTTGTTCTCAACATCAGAGACAAGCAGCAGATCCCAGAGCTGCTGGACAGTCTGGAGAAACACAGAGCTGAGATTGAACACGAGGCAGTCAGCTACACAACAGAGACATTTTTACATGCCCAGATAGAGAAGATCATTCAACAGGCTGAGCTTCAGTCCCTGAAACAGAGCAGCACAACAGGTAAGTAGATCCATGAAGAACTTTTGTTTTCAAGATATATTGAATACGAAGACTCATATAATCAATGCTTTAGCCATTAAAGAACTGATGTTACAAGAAGGGGTTACAGATTTTACTCCTCAACAAGTTTACTCTTGTCTCAGATGTCCTTGGAATATACTTTAAATGTTTCTTAATGAAATATTTTCTCAGGTCTTGGATTTTGTTGTGCCCATAATCCCTCTGTTTCAGCCCTGCACAGAACAGGCTGTTTTAGTTTAAGTCCTCATGAACTGTGTCAGGCCACGCCCCCTCAGGAATTAGGTGCGGCTTCTGCTTTCAAGCGCTGTGCTGGTGCCCCTGATTTATCAGTGTGATGTAGTAATCTGCACAGATTTAGATGCAGAAATCATCTCCCACCAGCTCCTCTGTGTAATCCACAGGATTAGAACAGGTACTTGAAATCCTTAAAAGTACTTGACCTATTGTGCTGCATTTTTCAAGGTGCTTCAAAGTGCTTTCATTTTTAACCACATTTAACATCAGACAGAATGGGCTGCACGTAAAGGCTGGATAGAGGAATAAGTCACAGGAGTTCCTGGAAAACAAACTCAGCTCTGTGAGAGCCTCACCTGTCCCCCTGAGTCTGTGTGACCGACACCTGTTTGAGCCTCAGTGGGGGAAATTCAAGGCCATGACAGATACCTGCTCAGATGACCTCAAAAATTACTTTACTGTGGTTGACTAGTTCTACAAATGTAATATACTGGTGCTTAACCGGCCAAATTTAGCTTTGTCAGAGAAAGCTTTTATGGTTTCTTATAATTTTCACCTTGAAGTTTCAAGGAAATGACCAAACAGAGCTGGAGTGCGGGAGTACACCGGCTGTCTGGAGTCTAGAGAAGAAGTTCCTTGATATCTAAAATTTTATGGATAAAGTACTTGTGATATTTCTCACATACTTCAGAGGAGGTATCAATGCTCTCATCTCCTCTGTGCGGAGAACAGGCATCATCCCTACTGACTGGAGGAGGGGCTTTATTGTCCCGATCTGGGACAGGAAAGAGTGTAATAACTACAGGGACATTATACTCCTCACAGTGCTGGACAGAGTACTTTCACTGGTTCTTTTGAACAGGATCTGCAATCAGATGTTTCAGCACCAGTGGCCTGAACAGTCAAGTTTTGTTCCCAAGAGGTCCACCGTAGACCACATGTTGGTGTTTTGGCTCCTCACTGAGTGCTGTCAGGATTCAGCTGAGGTTTGCTTCAGCTTATATTGACTTCATTAAGGCATCCGGCTCAGTGAGTAGAGATGTCCTCTGGAGCTGTTGTCTGCCCTATATTCAGGTACAGAGAAGTGTGGCGGCTTCATCTCTGACTTCTTTTCAGTTGGCTCTGGGGTAAGACAGGGGTGTGTCTTGGCCTAGATGCTTTTCAGTACTTGTATGGACTGGATTATGGGGCGGGTAACAGGTACAGCAAATTCTGGTTTGTCATTTGGCAAAGTCAAGATCACCAATCTGGACTTTGCTGATGGTGCTTAGATCCTTGTGGAGACTGTAGATATCTTGGTGGGTTTTTTGAATTGCAGAGTGAGAGTCTTTGCCTTTGGGTGATGAGAATGTTTAGGCTCTGGAGCAGTTCACCGACCTTGGCGGTGTGATTATCCAATCCGCTGTGAAGCTGAGGTCAGTTGCAGACTTGGCCTTGCTTATGGAACATTGAGTTTGCTGGACAAGATGATGTGGTGCTCACATCTGAGATGCAGATGAAAGTCAGAGCATTCAGGTCCCTGGTCCTCCTGGTCTTGTTATACTCTCATAAGGCTTGGACATTGATTGCTGGTCTTTTGACAAGACCATGTGCCCAATGCAGATATACTCAGGAGGATTGAGATGTCACCTGCTGAATAAGACAGCAGCTGCTACACTTCTGCAGGCACCTGACGTGCCTCCCTGACCCTGATCCAGCTTATTGCCTACTGGGTACTCAGGACCCGATGTGTTGGACCAGGCCACAGGGGCAACCATATGCATTGTGAAGGGGTCAGCTCTGAAGACACCTGGAGAGAAGGAACAGGAACATGGGCCTGGCACAGGCCTGGAGGATGGATATCATGAGGCCATAAGAATGCAGGACCCTAGTTGATGCAGAAATTAGCTGCCATGTGCTCCCATACCTGACCTGACATATCAGTGAAGGAGTTAGAGGATGGACTGTAACTAAGTTTATAGTTTTAAAAAGCTTCCCGGAGTTATATTGTTAACCTACATGAACTCTGTGTTATAATAAGTTGTTAGTATAACTAGCATGATTAGCAGTAACTGGGACATGTGTAACAATTCAGATTCAAACTCAGATTGTATTATTTTTATGACTTAATTGTTTTTCAAAAATGCTGCTGCTTTATGTGTTTATTTGAATCTTTGAGGCAAAGCTTTTATTAAATCAATTCCTCTATTTTAAAAAAATCTTTACTTAAGCTCTACTCTTGTTGTGACACTACGCTGAAAGATCTTGAACTCAAGTCTTTCTTGCTTTCCAGATGGTGACATGAAGCAGAGCCCAGAGAGTCTCAGGATTGTCCTGTTAGGAAAGACCGGCTGTGGAAAGAGCTCTTCAGGAAACACTATTCTGGGAAGAGAAGAGTTTCAGGCAAAATTAGGGCAAAAGTCAGTCTCCAGGTGTTGTAAGAAAGTACAAGGTGAGGTGAATGGCCGTCCCGTCACTGTGATGGACACTCCTGGTCTGTTTGACACAACTTTGTCTAATGATGAGGTTTTTGAGGAAATGATTAAATGCATCAGTCTGCTGGCTCCAGGACCGTACGTCTTCCTGCTGGTGTTGAACATTGGCAGACTCACAGAGGAGGAGATGATGACAATAAAACGAATTAAGGAAGGATTTGGAGGGAATGCAGAAAAGTTCACCATTGTCCTCATAACTGGAGGAGATGCACTAAAGCGTGAGAACATGACCATTGATGAATACATTGAAAGTCGCTGCACTGATCCCTTTAAGAAGCTGATCGCTGACTGTGGAGGGAGATACCACCTGTTTGATAACCTCGATGACAAAAACCAAACACAAGTCAGTGAGCTGATAACCAAGATTGATGCGATGGTGAAGGAGAACGGAGGCAGCTACTTCACCAATGAGATGCTGCAAGAAGCTGAAGCAGCTATAAAGAAACAAATGAGGAAACTCTTGAAGCAGAAGGAAGAAGAGATGAGAAAAGAGATGGAGGAACTAAAAATAAAACATGGTGAGGAAATGAAGACAATGGAAAGAGAAATGGAGAAACAATGAGCAAAAACTGAAAAGCAAAGAAAGCTGAGAGAAAAACAACTCGAGGACATGGAAGAAAAAATCAACAAAGAACAACATGAGCGAAAGAAAGACAAGACAAGCAGAGAAGAAGAGGAGAGGAGGAGAAAGGAACAGGAGGAAATTCAGAGACAAGATTGGAGACAGAAACTTGCTCATTTGGAGAAACAGATTCAGGTTAAATCAGTGGAGAAGCAAATGACAGACAGAAATCTGCTGGAGACCAAAGAAGAACTGCAAAGACAGCAAGATGACTGGGAGAAACAACTTCACGCCTGGTGGAAAGACAGAAACAAAGAAAATGAGCGGATACGACATGAGGAAAGAACTAAACTGAAGAAGCTTGAAGAAGAATACAAAAGAGAGAAAGAGAACAATGAGAAGAAAAGAAAAGAGGAAGACAGACTCAGACAGCAAAAGTTAGAACTATTGAGAAAAGCCACAGAGACAGAACATGAGAAGAAAATCTCAGATTTGAAGAAAATGTATGAAATGGAAGCCAGGGAGAAAGCTGAGGAGTTCAATGACTTCAAGGAGAAATACAAGAAAGATGATGCCTTGCTGGAGGCACAAGAGAAGGAGAGGAAAGAAAAAGATGAAAAATATGATCTCTTGAACGCAGCCAAAGAGGCACAGCATGGACGTCATGGACAAGTAATCAATGACATGAAGAAAAATGTGATAAAACAGAGAAGACATGTAAGGAAAATTAGCATCTTACTGGAAAAACAGGAGGAAGAAATAAAGAAAGAGATAACAAGGGAAGGAATTAAAGCCCTTAAAGAAAAACATACTAAAGAAATGTCTGATCTCATGGAAAAAATTTTAGCTAAAGAGGACAGAATGTGTATCACATCATGAGATATCATTCATAGGGTCAGGATGAGACATTTAGGCTGGATTCAGGTTTAGGTTCATTTATTTGTACCTGTGGGTAGATTAGTTTTACAGCCATAGTGATAGAGACATCAAATCACAAATTAGAAATCCGATGTAACAGAGCAGTGGGAAAATTAAAATAGAGTAATGATAATAAAAAAAAAACATAAAATCCTATTAGAAAAGACCTAAAAACAATAAATTAGTAAAATGATAAATTCTTTTTGTTATATATATATATATGTGTATATATATATATATATATATATATATATATATATATATATATATATACATATATATATATATATAATGGACTTGGCAAACAACAAGTCACTAGAAAATTTACTTCACAGGCCATGCCTTGTCTGTTTGCACCCAGAGAAAAGAAGGCATATGGCATAGTTGGAACTGGTGCCATGAGGAACATACGAGCTGTCAAGACTAGGATGGTAAGTGTGTTCACCACAAAGTTTTCACCTGACGTGGACGCAGAGACCCTGACTGCTTACCTGAAAGACAAACTGGCTAGAGACATAACCTGTCTAAGGATAGACACAGACCAAACTCAGTCTAGCTCTTTTAAAGTAATAGCTGAGTGTAAAGAGGTGTCAGAGATGTACGAGCCACAGTTGTGGCCAGACGGAATATATGTTCGCCGGTTCTATGAGCCACGGAAGATCAGGCCCACTGCTGCTGGGGCAGGTGCTAAGCTCCCGCCTGTCTCGGGGATGCGTGTGTCCGAGGCTGGGGCCTTTGCTTAATGATAGATTTGTTTATGAACCATGAAAGTTGTGTCATATAACTCGCGTGGACTGCGCCTTGGACAAGGTGCAGGGGAAAGAGCGCATCACGTTGTTATTGACCTGCTCCTAGAGAGTGCGGATATTTTATGTTTGCAGGAGACATTTTTAGCAATACAGGATCTTGACAGGCTTAATGCTGTCCACGCTGATTTTCATGGTGCAGGGAAACCTACAACGGACTTAAGTACTAGAACATTGAGTGGCAGAATCCCGGGGGGTGTGGCCATTCTATGGCATAAGCGCCTAGACCCACTTGTCAGTGTTATTCAGCTTGAAGTGGATTGGTGCATAGGCATTAAAGTTGTACATGATAATCATGTTTTTATTGTTCTAAAGGTTTACACTCATTTTGAATGTTGTAATAATGAGGATGAATACCTTAACAGGCTTGCCTTCATCAGCTCTTATATTAAAGAAAATGCCTACTCAAGTTTATTTGTTATTGGAGATCTGAATGCTGACATATCAGACAACAACTCTATATTTGGTCAACATCTTTTTGCAATTCTGTTTAGAGAACAAACTTATTTTGTCCAGTAAGGTGCTGCTGCCACTAGGCAGCTACACTTATATTAGTGAAGCCTAGTAGTCAACATCCTGGCTGGATCACTGTATCTCTACAGCCGATGCTCATGACAGTATAGAGAAGGTTGAGATTTTTTACAATCTGGCAACAGCAGATCACATCCCTGTCTCTCTGTAAATGTTGAGGGCCTACCTAAATTGTCCAGCTGTGGTAGCCAGATACAATCTGATAAGGTGGACTGGGCAAAGCTTACGGCTGAGGAGAAACAGCACTACAAGGCACTTACTGATATATACTTAGGTAACATTGTGCTACCTGTTGATGCTTTGGCATGTGGAAACATTAACTGTGATGATGAAGGCCATGTTGGTAGCATGTGCAAAATGTATGACAACATAGTATCCTGTCTAATCAATGCAAGCAAACCTTTTATAAGGAAAAGAAATAAACATCAAAATCTGAGACCTGGATGGAATACTCATGTTCATGAACCACATGCAGAGGCTAAAGAGGCCTTCAAATTGTGGGTTCGAGCAGGAAAATCTAGCAATGGCCCTGGATATGATAATAAGAAGCTTGCCAACGTACATTTTAAATATGCGGTACGCTATATAAAAAGAAATGAACAGACCATGAGGGCAAACTCAATGGCTGAAAAGCTACAGAATAACAATGTTTATGAGTTCTGGAAGGAAGTGAAGATAGTTAACAACAGTAAAATGCCTATGGCCTCTTGTATTGATGGAACCACTGGATCTGATAATATTGCAGAGCTGTGGAGAAAGCACTATGAAAATAATTTTAACTGTGTCACGAGTGAGGTTTTTAATGTTGGTGTGGTTCCCCACAATGAGAGTGTGTTTATCAATCATGATGCGGTGAGCCATGCTATTGATAATATGGCTCTCAACAAAGCCTGTGGCCACGACCATGTTGCAGCCGAGCACCTGAAGCATGCTAGCCATAAAGTGTCTGTGCTACTTGCATTGTGTTTTTCAGGGCTGCTGATGCATGGCATCCTGCCTGAATCTATGATGTCTGTCATTTTAGTGCCTGCAGTCAAAAATAAAACAGGAAAGCTATCTAGCATTGACAACTATAGACCAATTGCATTGGCTAGCGTTGTGTCTAAGGTCTTTGAATGTATTCTTCTAGAAAGATTGAGTGAGTACATACAAACCACTGACAATCAATTTGGTTTTAAGAAAAAACATGGCACAGATCTATTTGTCTGTTTACTTAAAGATATTGTTAGTCAGTACAAAAGATCCAATAGTACTGTATTTATGTGTTTTCTGGATGCTTCTCGTGCATTCAATCGCATTAGTCATGGCAAATTGTTTTTAAAGTTAAAAGAGAGAGGCGTCCCCTTGTTTCTTATAAGAATCTTGCAGTTCTGGTACTCTCACCAAACTATGCAAGTTAGGTGGGGCTCAACTTTGTCTACTCCTTTTCGAGTATCGAATGGAGTCCGTCAAGGAGGAATTCTCTCGCCTTTATTGTTCAACTTATACATGGATGATCTTTCTAGACAGTTGAATGGGTGTAAAACAGGCTGCATGGTGGGGAACATCCTTATTAATCACATGATCTATGCTGATGATTTAGTGGTACTGTCTCCATACAGTGCTGGCCTACAGCAGCTACTTAGGGTCTGCTCTGAATATGGCAAATTGTTTGATATAAATTTTAACGCAGAAAAGAGTGTGGTCATGATTTCCAGAACCAAAGATGATCGGAAGCTCACATTTCCCCCCTTCTTCTTGGCAGGAGATGTTTCAAATATTGTTAATAAGTTTAGATACCTCGGTCATCAAAATAAGGGATGATCTGTGTGACAATGACGATGTACAGCACCAGTGTTGTATGCTTTATGGACAAGCCAACATGCTGGCTCGTAAATTCCACATGTGCACTGACAATGTTAAAATTGCTCTCTTTAGAACTTATTGCACACCCCTCTACAGGTCCCACCTGTGGTGTCGTTAAAGTAAAGAAAAAATGAGAAAGCTTCAGGTGGTGTATAATAATGCTTTTCGCATTTTTCTCAAACTTCCTAGATGGACTAGTGCAAGTGAGATGTTTGTAATAAATAATGTGCCCACCTTTCATGCTGTGTTAAGGAATTTCATGTGTAAATTCATGTGTAGACTGATGAAGTCAGACAATGTGCTGATTACGGCCTTAACTTATATCACTCAGCTCAGAGTGACACACGCTATACCTCCTGCTTTTGGATACATTGGAGGAAATGTCTATATGTTTTTTAAATGATTACTTTGTGATATGCTTAGTTTGGATACCTAGGCTATCTCTGTATTGTTGTTTGTTTGTCTTTTTTATGAACCTATTTGAGTCTGAAATAAAGTTTATATATCTATCTATCTCTATATCTATCTATCTATCTATCTATCTATCTATCTATATATATATATATATATATATACATATATATACATATACACATACATGTATATATACACATATATGTACATATATATATACACATATATGTACATATAACATGCCGTTTAGGAAATTAAAAATTATATTTATGGAATGAAACTCTGAATATATATCATTAAATCTGAATATATGGAAGATTTAGAATATATAAAATTAAATCTGAATATATAAAATGAAACTCTGAATACATAAAATGTAATCTGAATATATGGAATGAAATCTGAATATATTTAAGGACCCTTAATGTTTGGTCATTTTCTGAGAATGGTGTCTTGTTAAATAGCAACACAAAAATGGCTTCAACTGAAATACATCAATACTTTATTGAACTGGAAAACTTTTTTTCAATGGCTGAACCTAACCCAAATGACATTAATAGTTTAGAACAAAGATTGCGTCACCTTGAGGACCATAGATCTATTGTTGGAACATTTATATTGCTTTTGAGTGGTAATGATCAACAAAACATTGCTAAGCAAAATTTGTGCATTCTTGAGGGAATTTTTGAGTCTCTCCGGGAAATGTCAGCTGAAATAAGATCACAGGTAGAAGTTTTAGAAGGAGGTGATGCAGCACAGTCAGCATACCGGAGAGGAAGGCCACAGTAAGTGATTCAAAAAAATCAAACCAGGGTAACTGGAAAACAGGCTTATGCCATATGAACATTAATAAAAAAAACATTTATTCCACCATTTTGATCAATGCGTTTTTAAATTATATTTTCATTCTTTAAGGTACACCATATCAGCTGTTCAGCTGACTCACACGAGGGACTTGGGATTTAGCTGGACCGCAACATCTCGGATGCTGACTGTAAATATTCAAACACTGTACAACCACAGGCTCCTACTTGGTTTAGTGGATTATTGAAGTTTTGCCAACATCTCAGATGATAATCTGGATCATCTCATTGCTGAAATACTTAGACATACCCCTGGCTCAGGAGAGACTTATGTTACTGGTAGTTTGAGTGGAAGAGGTATCAGAGTTCAGCGATGGAGAGTGCGAGAACGTTTGAGAATAGTTGATCCAGTGGGACGGGCCTTAAGAGGACAAAGGACAATTCAACGAGGAGTCTACAGTGTGTCCACCAAGTGTGGTATGTGTTGTTTGTTTTTTTTAAAGATGATTCACAATAAGACAGTCAATTCATAATTGATTTAACAAATCCTACAAGATATACGGGTTCAAGGATGTATAATGCATTAAAAAAACATAAATAATAATTAAGCATTAACTTTTATCTGAAGATTTGTCTCAAAATAAAAATGGGAAAGAATAAAATAACAGGATGACTTTATACAAGGTGCATTTTACACATTTGGATGTCATTGTAAAATTAAAAGACCAACCAAACAATATATCCAACTGAATTTCCTATACATTATGATGATTATTATTTTAATGATAAGATTAAAAATGAATATTAATTGACATTAACAGCTATATTATCGTTGTCATTATTATTTTTATTACTGCTACTTATAGCATAACTATTATTACTTTTATGTATTTGTATAACTTATATATAGTTTTTTTTCTTGGCACATTGACACAAACCATAAGCTGAATCCATGGGGGTTTGTATTTCATGGTGTTGATGGCTACAGTCGCTGTATTACCTACCTGAAGTGTTGCACAGACAATAGAGCATCAACTTCCTTGCAACTTTTCCAGGATGCGATCACTCGATTTGGACTCCCACATCATGTCAGGGGGGATGCTGGTAGGGAGAATATTGATATTGCAGGGTTTATGATTGAGAATTGAGGACTAAACAGAGGAAGTTTTATGGTTGGGCGTTGTGTTCATAATCAAAGAACTGAAAGACTGTGGGGGGAACTAAACAGGGTGGTTTCAGCATACTTTAAAGACCTATTTCTCTTTATGGAAAATGTTTGAATTTTGAATAGTACTGATCCAGTTCACATTAGGGCCTTTCACCATGTTTACCTACCAAGGATAAATAGGTCTGTAGCTGAATTTGTCAGCCAGTGCTTAAGGACAATGAGAAGTCAATCCCCACTACAGCTTTGGATAGTTGGGATGCAGTTGTGGGCTGCTGAGTTGAGGCCAGTTAATCCTTGGGTTGATGATGGAAATCATGGGATAGAACTTTTTCTGACAGCATGTCAACTGCTCCAAATGAATAATTAGCAGCAAATAATTGAGCTTACTGTCTCTCATAATTATTCTGCTTAGTCATATCATTACAGTTCAAGATATACTGCTGACAGTGCATGGTCAAAGGACCTGAAATTCACAGTGCTATATTGTATTAGTTTTCTCCACCACGGATGTTGTGTTTTTGGCCCCTTATGTTTGTTTGTTTATTTATTATGCAAAAATTACTGGACAAATTGTGTTGAAATTTTCAGGAGATGTTGATAATGGCCCAACTTAAAAATGATTACATTTTGGTGGTGATCCAGATAACTGCTATTAGCGAACGACTGTTTTTGCTCAATAACTGTCTAACTAATAATGACATCAACATGATTCTGAGTGCTAGGTGTGGGTTGTTCGGGGTCGAGGAATCATGTTATGATGGTAACTTTATCATGTAACTATTGCTTATTGATGTAACAGCAATATATGAGCTACCTTGGCGGAGGTTTGGCTCTCCGAGTGCTTTCTAGTTCATCTTATTATTAGCCAGAAACCTTTGTTACTAATTTTGTAAATGGCAACTCATTCTTAAGCATGGTGTAAATCACTTTAACACCTCATGTGCAGCAGTGGTTATGGATTTTAAAGATGAATAAATACAGTTTAAACATCTTTCTGGTCTGGCTTACTATTTGCACCATGTAAAAGTCACAAGAGCTGTGAAGGACAAGATGACTCTGAAGGGCTAACCTGGAATGATATCTAAATGCTTAAAATCATGAAAATTAAAGCTGTCATAATGCTACCAAAATTTACCGTGTATGTTGTATTTTGTAACAATACATAGTTTACTAACAAATACCATTTAATTTAAAAAAAAAAACTAGGACACTATATAGTTTATAAACTAAATAGTTTTGAATATTTTTTTTACATTCTTGAATTAATGTTTTACAATGGTGTTTTGCAACTGGCGGTTCAGGGCCAAAAAGTGGGTCAGAGAGCTGTTTATATAGGTCGAATATTTATTCAAGTTGAGCAATGTTACAAACAGTTTAGACTGTATGGAAACTGTAAACAGAGTTTATTTTACTCAGCTTTGCAGTGATATTGAGCACTTTTATTATTGTTTTTTTTTTTAAGTTTTAGCTTTAGCTTTCTTAAGCTTTAACTTTGACATGTTTAGATTGCAAAATCTGTCTTCCATGAAAACGTGTTCATTACTAAAGATTTGTAAAATAAGACAAAAATCTCCATGGTATCAAAAGATAAGGAGTAAAACAGATTCAAATACATATGTCCTTCCAGAGCTCTTGTAATTGTGTGCTCTGCAGACAGATTTGTTTTGCCCTGTACCCTTCTCAGTCATTTGTTTTGTTCCCTCTGAGGTTCAAATGGTGAAATCCTTTTAAAATACATTTGAGTCATTGAAAATTTTTTAATATTGAAGTCACGGTTTCTCATTTAGGTTGTGGGACCATAAGCTGTTGAACAGTTGAGAACCACAGTTGGGACAGTTGGATCCCATTATACAATACCCAGACACATTGCTTCCACAAATCAGGATAACATGAATTAGAAGTATTGAATACTTTATTTGTTGGAAAACCATAAAACTTTTTATAAAGAACTAATCTGAAACTTGGGTTTGGCAACATCTATTCACTGCAATGAGTCTGCACTCCAGATGAAAACATACTGTGTTGGAGCAACCTATTTGGGCCTTAAGAACTTAAAGAATCAACATATTGACACACTATATTTCTAGCTAGTTTTAATATCCTAATTCTTGACTTCGCTCCCATTTAATTTCTTCAGTTTGATGAATTCCCTTATTAAACATCAGTTTATTTGATTAATTAACCAATGAACATCCTTTTCATTGTATCCATCGTTTTCTTTTTGGCTGTTTTATCAGCTTTATAATGGTTTTATTTTTACATGTTATCTGTGAAAAATGATCAAAATTTCTCTGGCACATTGTATCAGTAATAAAATAAATGTTGCCCATTGCGTTGATAACCTTATTTGAAACAGGAATCCATCAGCTTTTAAAGTGTCTTCACATTTTGGACAGAACAAAACAGTCATGTCTCAAATAAGAATAAAGAGATAGTTAAATGCAGATGAACTGGAGGTGCTGCAGTCTCAGTCTCTTGTTGCAACTGTCTTCTACAGCCTCCACTACAGATGTCTCTCAAACATCAGCCAGCTCCCCCTCTCTTTCTCTGTCCCTGCACACAACAATGACCACAAACAGATAAATCAGGAGAGGGACGGTGCTGCAATGAAATCAGCTGGTAAAGAGGAGCAGAGTGTGAAAAGCACAACCCAGAGTCAAAGTGGGGTTCACTGCCACAGCCTGCTCTTCATCCTCTCTGTGCCTGAAGAGTTTAAGAAGTCCTTTTTGGTTTGGAGCCTTCAAACTGAATGAATGAATGAATGAATGAATGAATGAATGCTTTATTTCAAACATATGCTAGTATCACACGAAGTGGACTGAAAAAACAAACATAAAAAACTAATGAGATTAGTTGAAACAACAATAATAATATTAACCCAACATGTCTGAAAAGGAGTAGGATGAAGCATGAGCTTATTTGAACCTACCCCTTCTCCACTGCTCAGTTAACAGGCAGTCTTTGCCAAACATACATATTAACATAATACAAATTCACAAGAACCAGAAAATAAATGGAGTAAAAATAAACAAATACATAAATCATTTATGAAAACACTTAATAAAACACCCGATTGCTATAGCTCCTCTTCCTCCCTGTACCTCATGAAAACCATGTTTTTGTACCGCTTTTTAAACTGGGTCATGCTTGGACATTGCTTGAGCTCCACACCCAATCTGATCCACAGCCTCACTCCACAAACAGAAACACAAAAGCTTTTTAATATTGTGCGTACCCGCTGATGTTTTAAGTTGAGCTCCCCCCTCAGGTTATAACCAACATCTCTGTTAAAAAAAATATTTTTGAATATTTCCAGGAAGTAGAGTGTTAATTGATTTAAACATGATTTGTGCTGTTTGAAAGTAAACCAGGTCAGTGAATTTTAAATGTTTTTGACTTTAAGAATGGTGAATTTGTGTGATCTCTATAACCAGTATTATGAATAATTCTTATGGCTCTTTTCTGCAGTATGGATATTGAGTGTGTTGCACATTTGTAAGTATTGCCCCAGACCTCAGCACAGTAATGTAAATATGGTAAAATCAGTGAATCGTAGAGAATGTGGAGTGATTTGGTCAGTACTGAAATGCTTCTGGACAATTTACTTTGTACATTTTTTATGAGACGTCCAGTTTATTTTATCATCAATTATTACCCCAAGATACTTATTTTCATATACTCTTTCAATATCCACCCCATCTACTTGTATCTGTAATTGTGTGTTCTTATTGTAATTGCCAAATATCATGAATTTGGTTTTAACTTAACTTTAATGACAATTTTTTTCTGTCAAACCACAATTTCAGTTTGCACATTTCAGTACTGATCCTTCCCAGTAATGTGTGTAAATCACTCCCAGAACAAAAAATATTTGTGTCATCTGCAAATAATACCAATTTTAATATTTTTGAAACTTTGCATATGTCATTTATATAAGTTACAAATAGTTTTGGACCTAATACTGACCCCTGGGGGACACCACAAGCAATGTCCAAGCATGAAGATGAATAGTCCCCCAACTTCACAAATTGTTTCCTGTTGCTTAAATAGCTTCTCACCCAGTGCAATACTAAGCCCCTAATCCCATACCGTTCAAGTTTATTGATTAAAATGTCATGATTGATTGCGTCCAAAGCTTTTTTTTAGGTCTATGAATACTCCAACTGAATGCAATTTGTGATCTATAGCGTTTGTGATCTCCTCAATTGACTCTGTTAATGCCAGTGATGTTAAACTGTTAGCTCTAAATCCGTATTGACTGTCAGAAAGCAATTTATGTTTGTCTATGAATTTATCTAATCTGTTATTGAATAGTTTTTCTAGAATTTTGGAGAATTGTGGAAGTAGAGAAACAGGCCTGTAATTTGTGAAGTGGTGTCTATCCCCAGTTTTATACAGTGGCACAACTTTAGCTATTTTCATTTTATTAGGAAATTTACCGGTTTGGAATGATAAGTTACAGATGTATGTTAGTGGTTCTGAAATCCCCTCAATGACCTTTTTAACAACTCTCATATCAATTTCATTAGAATCAGTAGACGTTTTGCTTTTACATTTATTTACAATATCTATTATTTCTTTTTCTTCCACTGCTGTGAGGAACATTGAACTGGGATTTCTCACTATAAGGTTATCATTCCAATCCTCAGATAACAATGGATCAGGAATTTTTCCTGCCAGGTTTGGTCCCACATTTACAAAAAAAATTATTAAAGCTGTTGGCCACATCATCCATATTGTCCTTTTTTATATTGTTATCAATAAAATATTGAGGGTAGCTCTGCTGTTTGGCACATTTTTTAATAATACTATTTAATATGTCCCATATTCCTTTTTATATTATTCTTGTTATTATATAATAGTTTACTATAGTATTCCTTCCTACATACCCTTATAATATTGGTTAACTTATTTTTATATTTTTATATTTATTTTCTGCCTCTTTAGTCCTCTACTTTATGAATTCTCTAGACAAAGTATTTTTCTTTTTACAGGCATTTTGTAATCCCTTTGTGAAGCATGGTCAATCTTTGTATTTTTGTTTTCTGCAGTATTGTTTTATTGGGCAATTTTTATTATGTAATGATGTGAATATTCTTAAAGAAGTTTAATATGCACTGTCAATATCACTTTCATTATATACTTCATCCCAGTTTTGTACTAGTAGATCACTCTTTAATATATTTATTGTTTCCTCAGTCCTCACTCGTCTGTGTTTTAATTATTCTTCTGGATGATTTCTCTGGTGGTTGCTGTTATAAACTGTAAAAACTAGTAGGTGGTCACTGATGTCGCTGATTAATAGTCCGCTCACTGTATGACCCTCAATATCATTGGTGAATATGTTATCAATTAAAGTAGCACAATGGGATGTAATTCTACTAGGTCTGATGATTTTTGGATATAAACTCATGCATTGTATTGATAAATTCGTCTGTCATTTTGTCCTTATTTGGATTGAGCAGTTCAATATTGAAGTCACCACAGATGAAAACAACTTTTTGGTTAGTTTTTGAAAACATTTCCCAGATCCAATCATTGAATGCCTCAGTACTAGAGCCTGGTGCTCTATATATATATGTGTACAACTGATTATTACATTTTTGTTTTTTTATTCACATTTTTCAATTGTTAAACATTCTAATAAGTTATCAATAACAGTTGTCATATTTTCAACTACTTTATAATTCAAGTTTTTATCCACATACACAGCCATTCCTCCTCCACTCCTGTTCTTACTGTTTACACAGTTAAATTCATATTCACCCAGTTCAAAATCCATTCCTTTATCTGCATTGATCCATGTTTCTGACAGAGCAATTATTTTGAATGGGCTTTTAAATAGGGTTAAATGTTCCTTGATGTTATCAAAGTTCGCACACAAACCTCTGCTATTGAAATGGATTATTGATAGTTTGCTGTCCGTTCTAATGTTCTGATTGTACTGTTCCTCTGTGTAATAGCAGCAATTGTCATTGATGTTAAAGAAGAAATAATTGTCCGGGTCTATATCATGCTCCAAGTCCAGTAAATTATGGTCAGGGTATTAAAATGATCTCAGTTTCAATTTTTCATGATCAGCAATCCTTTGAGTTATATCCGTAGATGACTGATGTCTTTCAGCCTGTGTCATGGTGGTGTTGTGTTTCAGTCATCATACCTCACAGTCTAATTTGTCCAGTTCCTCGATGTTCCTGATGACCAGAACTTTGGCTTGCTCTGATGTCCCGTTTAGTTTAATGAATACTTTACAGTTTGATGTCCATGTTTGTTGAATTTTTCCCTGGTTTTTCATGAGGCGTGCTTTCCTGGTGATATCGGCGTTTCGTTTAGTCAGATGTTCATTGATGAGTACGTTTGATCCTTCCAGTTTCCTTCCTTGTTTTAACAGTGCGGTTTTGTGTTTTCTGTTGCTAAATCTCATGATGACGGCTTGTTTGTCACTGTCATCTCTCCGGGGCAGAGGGTGGCGTGCCTCAACGTTGCTGTAGTCTATTTCAATCCCTTTGGATTGTAGGAGGGCAGCTACCTGATGAAATGACCCAGAAGCATTTCAGCATCGGCCATGACAAGAGCTGTTCAAATTCTCCAAAAGTTAAGAAAACTTACGAAGGAGAAAGGACGAGTTTTGTGGGACTATAAAGGTATGTATGTAATACTGTGTGAACGTTTTTGTCAAGTATAGAGAAAGAGATATGCTTCAAAGTCAGTGCTTTCAAAAATATAGACTTTGGTTAATTGGTTATCATTTTTAAATTGGTGACAGATAAAAAAAAATACATGTTATAATTTATATAGCAGTTTAAGGCATTTATGTAATGTTGATAAATATTAAACATACAATTGTGGTCCTTGTTTCCTATATTAATGTTGTATTTGATTCCCACATTTGCATCATGGATTGTTAATGTTAATAGGTCAAACAGACACAAAACAACGCTGTGAGGTAAAGCAGAGGACAAAGACGCTTCTTATAGTTCATTTTTGAGCATTGTAGTTCGTCATGGCTTACATACGTCATAAGAAATCATCACATAAATATGACACCAAAGTGAAAGTGCAGTCGAATTCTTCTTTTACCATAGTTCTCCTTTCCTTTCCTCTTATTCCCTCCTTTCCTTGACCCTGTGACGTCTTCCATCGGGGTTAAGGTGAAGTGGATAGGAAAGGACTTCGGGAGGAGTTTCGAACGCACCCTCGGTATGAAAGGCTGAGCAGCTCCGCTGAGTGACCTGCAGAGGGCAGCACTGTGCCTGTGTGCAGGACCATGACGAGGCATCCAGCTATAACTGGAGGACCGCAGCACGCATGCGTCGATCCGTTAAACAGAAATCAATCAGGAGGAGAAGCTGAGGCGCAGGTGAGGAGGAAATAACAAAATGTGTCTTTTTAGTCTTCTTAAAGTCGAATATGAGGCTCTGTTGGATGGATGAGGAGCCTTAAAAACCTGTTTGGACTTGTTTTTCAGACTGTTGACCCTCTTCTCTGAGATTAAAAATTACTTTCACTTTCTTCATGACGCAGCAATAATTCCTGCGGGTGAGTCTCTAAGTTTCTTCATTTTTTCCAAATTAAATTCAGCATTTGTCTTAATCCAGGGTTCAGTTCATTAAAAACTTTGAGGATAGTATATCTATAATTGTATTTTTTTTTTTATAGCTGCGGGTCCTCAGTGTGTAGAGATTGTTAAAAAAACAGCATTTTCTGCTCTGATGTGCTCCCTCTCGTCCGCCATGTTACATGATCTCAGGCTTTTTAGGAGCGAATTTTGACTCCTGACATGTTGGGAGATGAGAGTTTAACTCCTCTGCAGCTGAGAAAACAGAAAAATAACACGATATGAAAGTTTGACGTGTGATGAAGACATCAGTGAGGAAAACTGGAGGGTTCACCTGCAGGAGAGAAAGGAACATCAGCTGATGAAACACAAACAGCTTTACAAACAATAAGAGGTCATTAGAGGTCATATTCAGCCTCTCCCCGGGTCTGTGTCGCGGACTGTCAGACTAATATTACTGAGATAACTGTGAGGGTCATTCCCGTCCCCTCACTTATCCTTATGCGACCATAAGAGCGAAATTATGAAGACGAATTTATAAATGTGAGCTTTAAATAAAAAAAAAAAGAAACTGCACCAGCAAATCATGAACATGTCATAAAACCTTATGGATCTAAAATTAAAGCACTCCCTGTAATATTCTTCTATAATTTTACCAAAGAGTCTTCTTTGTCTTAGTGTTCAGTTCTTTTAAATGTTAATTATTTGCTGAATTAAAGCAACACAGGCTTCTGCTTAGAGCTGGACAGCTTTTCAAGTGTGACCATGTCTTCAAATAAATACATTATTTAATTTATGATGTCATTATTTACCAGTTAAAATCCACATCACGTACTAGCGAATGATACTTCATTTGTATTATTTTGCATATGAAAAAGTCAAAAAAACAAAACAAACATGGGGTCGTTAGTTTTACAAAACATTTAAAAATGCCTGGATCTTGATTATTGCCTAAAGATATGCTTGCTGGACAACTGTATGATTTTGCTTTTCTTTTAATATTACCAAACTGCTGCCTGTAACATTAGTTATCATCCGAGGGGAGATATTTTTATAAGCCCTTTGGGGCTGCTGACCTCCTTTTCACAGTGTTTTACTGTAATATTGTATGTTGTTCTTGTTTTTTTAATGTACAGTATAGTAAACTAAACAAATAAACAAAAACAACACTCAGACCTCATGGCATAATGTTGTGTGAGTCTGCAGATGGCTTATTTTATATTGCTGACAGCTTCCGTGGAAGTCTCAAAAGAGGAAGCACGTAAAAGGAAATGATTCAGATGTAGGGAGAGAGGCTGAACAGCTTCTTGCCTTTCTGGGCAGAGCCTACTAGGGCTGGGCATTGTTAAGAGCCTCAGTATTGATTCAGTAAGAAGTAGAAATACACAAATAATTAGAGTACCTGTTGACAATTTTTGATTTTTTATTTTGATGCCAATGTGAACATATGTGGTATGTCACCTCCTATTTTTGAGCAAACATCTGAAAATAAAAAACATAATAAACATTTTTTCACCCTTTTTTCACGAGAAATAAAAGTAAACAATTCTTGCAAGTATTTGTCATAAAAATGTTATAAATGCTTAAAACAGTGTGTAATTACAGGAAAAGAAAAAAAATGGCTTTGAATTTTCATCAGGATTCTCTTCATAAACAATTGTAAATGAACATGTAGAAATTTTCTGAGATGACCAAAAATAAACTTCACCTATTTTACATAAACTCGAACATTTTTGTTTGCCTGCAGAATTTAGTGTCCATGTTACAGCCTGTTATATTAGATCATGTCCAGGCATTATTTTTACTGATGGTAGTCCCTGAAGTGGTTCCTGTCAACCTGAAGACAGAGATCTCGACATTTCTTCCTCCAATATTTCTAAAATTACTATTTATGGAATCCATAAAAAAAGAACTATGAACAAAAATATGATAAAACACGTGGAAAATACGTCGGAAACATGGCAAAACACAGAGAAAATATGGCAAAAGAACAAAAAGAAAACACTCCAGAATGATACAAATGCTGTTGTGTTTAATATTTTACATTATTTACACAGAAAATACTGATAAACCGCCATTAAATCACTCGCATGTTCGGCTCCCAGTCCTGTCACTCTGCAAGCATGTCTTCTTCTGTCACCAGCAGCAGCTGGATAAACACTGAAAAGGTGCACAACGCCCCCCACTGTCCAGGAGGTGAATCGATTCAGAGGATTTGCTAAATTGATATTGAATTGGGAGGGGAATAATTGCAATGCATTGCTGAATTGATATTTCTGCCCACCCCGAGAGCCTACTGTACTCTGCTGTGATGGAAAGTTGTTCCGCACCAGTCTGTAATTTTAACCATAGCAGCAAAGACAATATATCTGGTGAGTACACATGTAACCCGGGTGGAAAATACATTCATTAATTCATCCTCGTTCCCTCACAATGTAAAACATTACGTCGTACGTCATTACGTCATCATGTCACACAGTCACGCCATCTTGAGACAGAGCGCACCCCAATAACAGATATACTAGCCACCTGTGGCGTGCTGCCGGCAGTAGATAGGTCCAAGACCTTGTTGCAGTTTTGATAAAGGAAGCAACAACAATTGAAACAGATGATGAGGTAATTGACTTTTTACAACAGTATGGTTCTATTTTAAAATATGAACACTTTTCACTGTTCAGTCGTGGTTGAATATAATTCAAGCGCTGCGTTAGCTGAGTTATGTCCAATTTTACCTTATACATATGTGTGCAATGACGATGCAGTGGGGCAGTTGCAAACTAAAAACTACCTTTCCAAATTACAAAAAGTCGCGAAATTGACCGGCCAAGATTTTGTGGTTGTCCTTAATGGGGTGATGTCTCTGCTTGGTCAGTCAGTCAACCAGCTCAATCCCACTGCCACTGATGAATCTTCTGGTGAGGATGATGAAGAGCCTCCGCCTGCTGCCACAGTCAGTCTGCAGACTTCACCACTGATCCCTGCTGCCACCTGTGGTCACCCAGTTGGTCCTGCTGCTTCAGACCAGAACACTGAACCCCAGCCAAGGGTCTAGCCAGACCCCACAGCCCAACCCGCCTCAAGACTCTCTTTGCCAGCCATGTCACACGCCTACTCTGCTTGGCTTTCCCCGACTCTACCCGGCTCTACTCTACTCACTTTGGCCTGCTTTTCCACCAGCCTGGTCCCCTACCCAGCGGGGGCGGGTTCGCCGTGAAACTGCTGGGCGACACTGCATTCATGTCATTTTGAGTGCGACACAACAATCAAAACAATGGAGGACTTGGAGGCAATAGTATACTTGCTGCTTAGTCTTTTGCTTTTTGTTACAAAGAGGAAAGCAGAAGAAGGCTGCAGGCGGCAAGAAGAAATACTCTTGAGAAGTACAGGAGAGTTTTGGAAGCTATACAACAGTTTGAAGCTGAGGAGCAATCGGGCTGCAAAGAAAAGACGTATGAGGGTAAGCTAATGGAAGCTACCGCTAGCTTGTTAGCTAGCTCGTAACGATAAAGTTCTGTGTTTAACATTGTGATGGCAGCAAATTATTGCCATAAAGTAACGAAGTGTATGTACTGCAGTCCTGTTTTGAGCATGCGCTCATGACTCATCGGTGACGACATTCTCTGACCAATCAGTAGCCGGCAGTCGGTCGACGTCACCTTTTAGTATCGACTCAGCTCACTTAGAACCAGAGCAGAGTAGGCACTAAAACTGGTTTGTTTTAGGAGCTACTGTGCCGGTGGAAACGCAACGCAAACCGGGTAGAGCCGAGTAGAGTAGAGTAGAGTAGGGCCAAGGCAGGCTGGTGGAAAAGGGCCATATGACACATGGCGTTCCGGAGTTGAGCTGCTATTAAAAGATCCTTCAGTGTCCGACTTACAGCGCTCATGCAAGATCTTCGACAGCTTGTTATCACCTGCTGCTGACGTGGTTAAGCACCTGAGACCCGACACTCCACCAACAGTGTATCTACAGACACTTGACTCAGCGTATGGCACGGTTCAGGATGGTGATGAGTTATATGCCTAATTCATGGACACATTCCAGGATGCTGGAGAGAAGCCATCCCACTGTCTACAACGTCTGCAGGTGGCGCTGAATCAGGCTGTGAAACGAGGCGGAGTTTTAAACAAAGACTTTGGTCGACACCTACTGTCCCAGTTCTGCCGTGGTTGTTGGGACAATTCACTCTTTACAGAACTCCAATTGAAACAACAGAAACATAATCCCCCATCATTTGCTGAATTCCTGCTCCTTCTGCGGACTGAGGAGGATCGTGAAGCTGCAAAAGCCATCCGCATGAAGCAACATCTCGGCTCATCACAATCCAGAGCTGCAACCAACACGCAATATGCCTGCACCGACAGTGCAGAGAAAGGAGAGATTGCTGCACTCACCAACATCACGCAGCAACTCACTCAACAACTGGCCGATATACAGAAGCAGCTTGCAACCCTCACTGCTTCCCAGTCAAGCTCAAGCTCCAGTCAGTCTGCTGCTTTCAAGCCCACACCTGGTCATAAGTTGGGTGAGGGGCAGAGGGCGGGCAAGCCACAAAAGAACCCGTCCTCTGTTCCCAAGCCCGGCTACAGCTATCGTTTTGGTGAAGATGGCCATATTAAGACCCACTGTGATAATCCTCCAAACTCTGCACTTGTCGCTGCAAAGAGGAAGCAGTTCACTGAAAAGCAGCAGAGATGGCAGAAATCAAACACTATTTCAAGACATCCTTTAAACTAGAGTCAGTTCCACTTGTGGGGCGAACTGGAACTGTTGTGGACCCACAATGTCCCAACCAGAGAAACCATGTCGAATGTCATGAAGTAACCCAGACCACCCCTGCTGTTCCATCTAGGTTGCCCAAAGGCTTGGTCGGATCCCGCTGCACAGCGAACATCAAAATTTCTGGTGAAGAATTTGTCTGTCTGTTGGATACAGGATCGCAAGTGACTACGATCTCAGTGTCGTTCTATGACCAGCATTTTGCAGACCAACCTGTGAAACCCCTGTGTGATTTACTGCAAGTTGAAGGAGTCGCAAGACAAGCAGTTCCTTATCTTGGATATGTGGAGATGGTGGTCACATTCCCTGGTGAGTTCCTGGGAGCTGATTTGGATGTCTCCACGCTGGCGCTTGTTGTTCCTGATGTCAGAGCCCATCAGTCCCAAGTATTAATTTGCATGAAAACCCTAGAGCCACTATACAACCAGAACCTGGGGAGTGAATACGCCAACTTCCAGCTGACTGCCCATGGCTACAAAGCAGTACTCCAACTACTGCAGAGACGCCACCAGCAACAACAGGTGGGCAGTGATGGAGTAGTACGGTTAGCCAGCAAGTCTCCCATCCTCATCCCTGCTGGTCATACCACCCTCATAGATGGCTGCATCCAAACCAGCATGTTATCTCCTGGTCAATGGGCGCTTGTGGAGCATCTGGCCTCACCACTACCACGTGGGCTGTGTGTCAAGAACTCTTTGGTTATGCTCCCAAGCCAACCCCACAAGAAGATCCCAGTCATCCGTAGTAATGAGTTGGACCAGGATGTGACCATTCCGCCTCTCTCCATCATCGCTGAACTTGCAGTCTCAACCCAGATCTTATCACACATGGTGTCAACGAAGCATTCACCATCAGAAACTTCCCCTGCTCTGAAGTTGGATTTTGGAGACTCGCCTATCCCATCAGAGTGGAAGAGGAGAATCATTGAGAAGCTCAACAAGATTCCAAATGTTTTTGCGCTCAGTGACATGGACTTTGGATGCACAGACAAGGTGAAACATCACATAAAGCTGCATGACGAAACTCCACTCAAACACAGAGCCAGTCCCATCCACCCTCAAGACATCGAAGCAGTATGACAACATCTGGGGGACCTTTTGGAGGTGGGTGTCATTCGTGAATCAGAGTCGACATTTTTATCACCAATTGTCGTGGTCCGTAAGAAGAACGGTGACATATGCTCGTGTATCGATTACAGGAAGCTGAACCAACAGACAGTTAAGGATGCATATCCCCTGCCAAACCTGGAGGAGTCTTTGTCTGTTTTGTCTGGGTCAAATGGTTTAGCGTTCTTGACCTCAAATCTGGGTATTACCAGATCAAAATGAACGAAGAAGACAAAGCTAAAACAGCTTTTGTGACACCCATTGGATTCTGGGAATTCAACCGAATGCCCCAAGGAGTAACAAGTGCTCCATCTACATTCCAGCGGTTAATGGAGAAGAGCATGGGGGATCTCCATTTGAAAGAAGTTCTGGTTTTCCTCGATGATCTTATTGTCTTTTCAGACATGCTGGAGGAACATGAGCAGAGGTTGCTGCGGGTATTACATCGCTTGGAAGAGTGCGGGTTGAAGCTCTCTCCCGAGAAATGTAAATTTTTCCAGACGTCTGTTAAATACCTGGGACACATTGTTTCAGAGAAGGGAGTCGAGACTGATCCAGACAAGATCCTTGCTCTAAAATCCTGGCCAATTCCAAGAACCTTGAAAGAGCTGAAGTTGTTCCTTGGATTTGCTGGATATTACCAGAGGGGTTCATGAAAGGGTACTCCGCCATCGCAAAACCCCTCAATGATTTGACACGTGGCTATACACCTACCTCCAAGGCCCAGAAAAGGTCCAGTCCAGTAAAAACCCAGGGCTCGAAACAGCCCTTTGGAGAGCGATGGTCTCCTAATTGCCAACTTGCATTTGAAATGCTCATTGAGAAGTTGACCAGTTCCCCAGTTCTTGGCTTTGCTGACCCAAAGCTGCAATATATTTTGCATACCGACATCAGCACCACCGGGCTGGGAGCTGCTTTATACCAGGAACAGGAGGGCCAGCTGAGGGTAATTGCCTATGCCAGCCGTGGTCTGTCAGCGAGCGAGTCGAGGTATCCTGGACACAAATTAGAATTTCTTGCGTTGAAGTGGAGTGTGTGTGAAAAGTTCCACGACTACTTATACGGAGCCAACTTTGTGGTAGCAAGTGGTAACAACCCGCTTACTTACCTGTTAACAACAGCAAAGTTGGATGCCGCCAGTCACAGATGGCTTGCTGCCCTGTCCACCTACACTTTCATGCTGCAATATCGAGCTGGGAAACAGAACCTCGATGCTGAAGCTCTATCGCGCTGTCCTCACAGCAACCCTGCTGACCTGACAGAACAGAAAGATTGGGACCTGATCAACAAGTTTACTTCAGAGCATGTCATTAAATCTGGCGAATTGGAAGAACTCGACCTAGACATTGTTTCTGCCATCTGCCACCACTGTCTTGTAACCAGCCAGCCCAGCAGTTCAGCAGAGAGTCCCATCGCCTTAGTTGAATCTCTGAGCCTGTCGGCTAAAGCCGTTTCTGACTGCTATGCCAGTGAGGACCTCCATGGCCTACCAGCTGTTCCCTCCCTGTCACACCTGGGCCTCAAGGAAAAGCAGCATGCTGATCCAGCCATAAGAGAGGTCTTCCACCAGATGGAAACTGGGGAGAAGGTTCCCCCAACAGCAAGGCAAGAACTTCCAGACCTGGTGCTGTTATTGAGGGAGCTGAACCGCCTCGAGCTGCAAGAGGACATTTTGTATCGAAGGAGGCAAGACGGAGAGCAGCTCTCGTTCCAGCTGGTGTTACCAGAGGAGCTGAGGTCGGTAGTATTTACAAGCTTGCATGATGACATGGGTCACATGGGCATTGAGCGGACTTTAGACCTTGTACACTCACGGTTTTTCTGGCCTCGCATGGCAGCTGACATTGAAACCAAGACCAAGACCTGCAACCATTGTGTGAGATGCAAGGCACTCCCAGAAAGATCAGCACCACCTGTTAACATCAAGACCACTCGTCCCTTGGAGTTACTCTGCATGGACTACCTGTCACTTGAGCTGGATCAAAGCAATACAAAAGACATTCTCGTCTTCACCGATCACTTTACAAAGTTTGCAATAGCCATTCCCACAGCGAACCAAAGGCAAAGACAGTGGCAAAGTTTCTATTGGAGAACTTTATAGTGTGCTATGGGATACCAGAACATCTCCACATGGACCAAGGGCCTGACTTTGAGTTGAAGTTGATTGAAGAGCTTTGCCAACTCGCTGGGATTGAAAAAAACTTACAACTGCACATGGAATGGTGTCACCGGTTTTACACCATACGAACTAATGTTCGGCCGTTCACCGCGTCTTCCAATAGATCTGGGTTTGGCTTGCCTGTGCGTGAACAGCAGTCTACTTCTCATTCCCAGTACGTTGAGAACCTGCCGTCCAGACTTGAAGAAAGCTTCCAGCTAGCTTTGAAGAATGCTGTAAAATCAAGGAAAGAAATAAAACCCGCTTTGATCAGTGAGTCACTCTGTCGAGGCTGGAGGAAGGTGACCGAGTTGTGAAACGTCAGACCTCGTGGCAAGCAAAAACTTGAGGACAAGTGGGAGTGAGATGTGTATGTCGTTTTGAAACGTGCTGGAGACCTGCCCATGTATACAGTGCGGCCTGAGAACAGGGCAGACCAACTCATAAGCTCCACTGAGATTTACTTCTCCCATGTTCCTTCCTGCCAGCATGTGGTGATCCAGATCCTGTGCCAGTTACACCTGCACGTCGTCCACAAACCCAGAGCCAGAACCCAGCCAGTGTTCATCCCACTGAAGACCTGTGTGAGGAGGAAGATGGATGGAATGTGTCTGAAGCCCAGATACAGCCAGCCACATTCCAGTTCCAACGTTTACCTGTTGAGCCCTCTTCTGGATTCAGTTCTCAGCCTTTACCCAGGGCTGCTGTTTCACCTGTGTCCTCTCAGGAGCCTGTGGTTTCTGTTCCTGAACCCTTGCATTTACCTGCTGATGGTTAGCCTTCTGCTGACTCCGAAGCTTCTCTACCTGTGGGAGAAGAGGAGCCTGAGCCTGGTGAAACTTACCTGAAACTGAAGGAGTACCACCTACCTGTGTTCCTGAAAATCGACCTGTTGAAGAACCAGTGCTCCCTGATCAAGCAGAGACATCACCCAGCCAAAGTGAGCAATTGCTCAGTCCACCTCCAATAATTGTTGACGCTCCAAACTTACCTGATCCAGTCGTTGAATCGATTCCTGTCGTCAGATGTTCAAGTCGGCAGCATGAACCTCCTAATCACCTTAAATATGCAGCATATTTACACAATGTAAAACATTGCGTCGTACGTTGTATGTCATTACGTCATTACGTGATCATGTCACGCCGTCTTGAGACAGAGTGCACCCCAATCACAGATATACGAGCCCTCTGTACTGTGCTGCCGGCAGCAGCGAGAGGGGCACGCTAGGGAAATGTTTGCTGCAGGAGCCGACTACCAAAGCCGCGGAGCGTCTGAATCAATGCCGTATGCCGAGTGAATCATGGAATTGGCAGGCCAGGTTGATGGCAAGCTAGGAGCTAGGCACAAAGCCTGAAGACTGTGCCAGGACGAATCAACTGAACCCCTATTGCTCTGGTCGGGCTGGTAGGAGGCTCTTAAGTGCAGCCGCTCCCTTCCTAAGTTTTCCCCCCCGCAACTCACCAGTAGCCCATATGCCCACTACCCTTTTTTCACTGTCCAACCCTTGGACTTAGTTCCCCTCACTAGACACTCAACCGTTGGGCTGTGGTATGGTTGTTGAGCCTTGCCATTGCAGGCAAAGCATGAACTTTTTTTGGGGGACATTAACAGATCATTTGCGCTGCCAGTGAATCAATTATTGTATATAGTTTATTTGTGTGAATGGCCATTCATGTATTTGTCATTGTCATTATATATGTTAATATATGTGTTAATGTGCTTTCTATTTCACATTTATAATATATTGTGTCACTAAACTTAAAGTGCGTTCAGTGTCTCACTCTCAACTCCCAGAGTCGACCTAGTCTTCTGATGCCTAGCCTGATCATAATGGTATGATCACGCAGAGCATGATCCTTCCCTTCAGAAACTGGGTCGCAGGGCAGAATCCAACATGATAATGACCCCAAAGCACGCCTCCAAGACGACCTTGCTGCAGAGGCTGAGGGTAAAGGTGATGGACTGGCCAAGCATGTCTCCAGACGTGAACCTTATTGAGCATCTGTGGGGCGTCCTCAGACAACAGGTGGAGGAGCACAAGGTCTCTAACATCCACCAGCTCCATGATGTGGTCATGGAGGGTGGAAAAGGATTCCAGTGGAAACCTGTAAAGCTCTGGTGAACTCCATGCCCAAGAGAGTTAAGGCAGTGCTGAAAAATAACGGTGGCCACACAAAATATTGACACTTTGGGCCCAATTTGGACACTTTCACACAGAGGTGTACTCACTTTTGTTGCCAGCAGTTTAGACATTAATGGCTGTGTGTTGAGTTTTTATGAGGGGACAGTAAATTTACACTGTTATACAAGCTGGACACTCACTACTGTACACTGTATCAAAGTGTAATTTCCTCACTGTTGTCCCATGAAGAAATATAACAAAATATGCAGAAATGTGAGGGGTGTACTCACTTTTTTGAGATACTGTACATCCAAACCCAACATGAATCCCCAGGAGCACTGGGCCAAACTACAGTGTAGAACATCAGTACTCATAGTAAAAGAAAAACCAGTTTTGCAGTTGGAGACCTTGAGTAGAGCCAGTCTAATGTTGAACAGGTGTCTATTGAAGCTGTCTTGGAGGTTTGGGCGAAGGACGGGCGGACTAAAGTAAGAATTAAGGATAGACGAAGATCCATGGGCAAATCACAGGTCTGTCCTAATCATATTTGTCTCTGCTGTGTATAGATTTATTAGAGTTAGTCCCTTGAAATGTGGCATCTTGTTTATTTGACAGGGTACTTCAGTGCACAAGACGTCCATGTGTAACAAGTGGACCAAATGGATAACATACACATAGGTTCCCTACTGGAGCTCACAAGAGTGCCCAAAATTATACACAGACACAATATATATATATATATATATATATATATGTATATATATACATATATATATATATATATATATATATATATATATATATATAATTCATATATATATGAATTATATATGAATTATTCACCACAATTCACAAAGGTGCACCCTCTGGTACATCAAAATCAATATTTCATAGGTATATTTAGTTGAATTCATATCTGTCTCAAATTGAATAGTCCTTGGTGATGATTCATAACATTGGCACCAGTTCCAATAAAAAAAAAAGGAGTACTCAAGTCCATCCACCTTGGAGGAAAAAAAATAATCCAAAACACCTGGGGTTATTAAGGAGAAAAAAAATAATATTTGAGTCTCTGCCTCTTAAAGTTCAATTCAAAATATATTAGGATAAGGACGGCTTAGGTCCATAACAAGGAACAGCAGCGATACAGATTTTTGGCCTACCACCCTGTCCTGTAAAGTAGGTGATATGGTCCAACCTCTAGATCCAACAGAAAGCTCGCCTTTAAAGCAGATCCATATTGAATAACTCAAAGCACTCCAATAAAAACCTTGACCTGTCGACAGACAAGGTCAGAAAAAGTCATGAGTTCCTTGACATCAATAATCTGTTATTTTTAAATTATTATTAAATTCATAAAGTCAATACTTCTGTTCATTTGTATACTTATGGGAAAAAATATGAAAAAATATGTTCTATGCCTAAAATAAAAAAATAAAATTTTATCTAAAAATAAAATACTTTCATGATTTTTTTTCCTTTTCTAAGTATACCTATTTAACTACTTTTTTTTTTTTTTTTTTTACAGCTTTAGCTGTCATAGAAAACAGTTTTTCCAAATGTGCAAAATAAAGTAACACAAAATCCCTTTTACCTGCTTCACATGTGGACATTCACATTGTGGAAAAAATAACAAGAAATAAAGACATCCAACCAAAAGAATACCTCTTAATAAAGTGCAAATGCATAGAAAAAGAATTAAAAATAAATATTTATGCTCACTGATCTCTGCAAGTAGTTATAGTTGTTAATTAGGACAGCGTGTAACACCCATGTGGTTTCTCTCTCTCTGTAGCACACGTGCAAACACTCAGTGTCTGATACTGCAGGCTAATAATGCTAATAGTGGCGAGCGCTTAGCATTGAAGCTAGCATCACACACAAATGATATATACTAATATCAAATTAACACTATACTTACTCTTGCGTGCGTTGAATACAAGGCATGCTCTTGAGAAGTTGCCCTTTTTCTGTTTACTCTGTTTCTCTCCTTTTTTTTCTACTTTAACAACTGTCTTTCCCACATGCATCAATCCTGCCGTGTCTCTGTGTCTCCACTCTTCAAAAGACTTGTGTTGAGGCGGGACTTCCTGATAAGCACATGCTGATTGGTTTAAAGGCGGAAACTCTCAGAGTCATGCCTAAACCAGATTGGATAAAAACTCCTACATGAGAGTAAAGGCAGAGCGAAGCACTACTGAAGAAATAAGTTACAAAATAAATATTTAGTACCTTTTCAACAGCAAAATAAGGTTAAATAATAATAAAGTAAATTAAATATTATATAAATAATTCATCTTTCTTTTACAATATGTGTTTTTGCTAATAAGCCCTATAAGCCATATTTTACGTGTGTTACAAATGGCATCAGCACTTCTCCCTCCTGTTTACAGGTAGCTGCCTGAAACACAGGGACTCATTGTCACAGATACTGATACCAATATTTCTTGGATAAAAGTACACATTACCCTCTTGACTATAACTGGGGCTGAATATAAACATCTAGACATGAAATATCTGCAGAAACTGCCAAAGTTTTTAAACCACACTGATTATTTAACAACAATGTTGTGCATCCCTGTTATGAACCCAAGTAGAGGCTAAATATGAACTCTATGAATTGCTGAATGGTGTGTTTCTTGAAGTCTATATTAAATTTACTATGAATTTTCTTCTAGTTATGGATCCATCACAGATTTGAAAAAGAAAAAGTAAGAGACAGTGTGAGAGCTGTGATTCACCTACAATAATCAAGGACTACAGTGTGGAGGATTTTCTTGGCTTATAATCTGTCACATCTCCTGGTAAGTGTCAAACTGTGATTTAAACAAAGGGCTAAGATTAATCTGGAATTGAAAGTTGACTATCATTACTTTGCACCACCCACTGCAGCAGCAGCTGGACAGACAACAAAGCGACCCCTCCAACAGACTGGTGCAGCTCCGCTGTTAGAGGGACAGACTCAGGAGATCCTTCCTTCTTCAGCCTCAACAGCACACATCTGTGGAGCAGAGAGGTATCACACCCACTGTTTTCTCCTGCTTTTGTTAAAACTGCAAACCTGCATAATCCATCGGTGCAAACAGCAGATTAATGTGTCATTATGTTTTACTTTTCAGCCCAAACCCCTCCACACTAACTGTACACTGCACAGTTTTACACTTTGAATCAGTATCTGGATCAAACGTAACAGTAAACTAGAAGTGCTCTGAGAGCATGAACTCCGCCACGGCATTTCTAACACTGTGGAGTGGGTCAATGTCAAAAAAAACATGCAGACCTGCCCTGTCTCTCACTGTTAGCAAACACTTTAAAAATCCCCAGGTCCACATTCACAATCAGATCACTACCAAAATCCAATCACTTCCTTCTTGTGCCATGACCAACATTCCCTGAAAATTTCTTTAAAACCAGTTTTTAGTTTTTAAAGTTATCTTGCCGAAAGACAAACGGATGAACACCAGCAAAAACATAACCTCATTGGTGGAGTCAATAAATAAAATCAAGAAAAGTTTGGCACTGACCTGTTTTTTTTCAAGTGTCTTGAGGTAACAGTTGCCACGTTTGGTGCTATACAAAGAAAGATTGATTAATTTATTGATTTGGTGGTAACTATAGTACACCTTTTCTGTGTTCTAATGTGCAGCTTTGTTGCTGAATTGTTGGACTCTCTGGCCTTCAGAGCTGCCTAAATTCTTTGTGGCGTAGATTCAACGGCTAGAAAAATTCATCCAGACTTTTTAATTTACTTTGTGTTTTTTGTCTTTAGTGACAGTGTAGAGAGAACTTAAATAGAGGCAGAAAGTAGGTGAGAGAGCCGGGGGAACACGGCTCAAAATGGCCTCAGGCTGGAATCAAACCTACACCCACACGAAGGAAGAGCCTCAGCATCCACAGATCTGAGCACAAACACAACCACAAGACTATCTGCAAACATCCCTCAGAGATGTTGGTCCATATCTCCATGACAGCATCACACAGCTGCTGCAGATTTATTATCTGAACATCCATGGTGACAATCTCCTGTTCCACCACATCCTAATGGTGCTCTATTGGATTGAGATCTGGTGACTGTGGAGGCCACTGTAGTACAGTGAACTCATTGTCTTCTTGAAGGTACCAGTTTGAGAAGATCAGAGCTTTGTGACATGGAGCATTTTCCTGCTTTAAGTCTCCATCAGAAGATTGTCCACTGTGGTCTGCTTTCGAAATTTTACTCTGATGCATGCTTATACTTCACATTTGAGTTCCACTTCACATCTCTGTCTCACCACACATATGAGCTCCTGTCTCACATAAAGACCTTCATCTCACTTCATCAGCATTTGAACGGTTTAAGTTATTTTATGACGTCTTCCTTACAGGAGCAGAGTCACACACATAGATGAGATTAATAACATACACATAGATTAGCTGAACAGCACACAGATGTCCTTGTCCTTGGTCCACACACATAGTTCCAACTAAGATAGCAGCTGTTTGTGGCTAATAATTTAGAGACGGTGCTGGGACAGCATCTTTGGATTTACACATACACACACAGGGGCACCGAAAAGGGGAGGAAAAGGAGAAGGATTCTAGGGGCCCATGATTGACAGGGGCCCAGAAAGGCTCCTAAGACAATATTAATACTGACAAAAAATTATTGCACTCAGTAATAAACTTAGAATTACAAATATATTTTATATACAATGTATTGGTAACACTAAGTTGATATGTTTTGCAAAACATTTCTCAACCTGCCCTCCCCACTCTCTATTTACGTAAAATGCTTCGGTCCACCTGCTCCCTCAGACAGCCTGCACAGCGCTAACTTTTCACAGACAGCGAGTGGAGAGACAGAGGCAGACACGGCAGTGTGCCTCAAAAATCTGGGAGCAAGAAACGAAAAGAAAAAAGTTCAGACAGGAGAAGGAAGCAAGGGGTCGACAGTATGTCACCCAGTTCTTCGTTAGTGGTTCATGATGGAAAGTTCTGGAACATCAGCCTGTTCCTTATTCCTAACTTTGTCCATAGTTTATGAACTAGCTCACTTTTCTCCCCATATTAGCTCATGTTTCTGAAGATACTCTGGACATCTCACTGCAGGCAAACGTTTAGCAAGCTGCTTTGCCCATTGTCAACCATTCCCCCCCCACAGACACGGCACAGCAGCTGTGTGTTAAATTAATCCATTATTATGGAGAAAAAAACATTAGAGAATAAAAAATCATTCTGACATTAAAAAAGCCGATAGTATTTATTTCACAATGATTTTAATGACTTAAAAAGCATCAGCTTATCTGTGAAATATAATGTTTGCTTTGCAGCAGGAACAGAGGACATTTGTAGTTCATGCACAGTGGGTGACTGCCCCCATCCAATCAGATAAATGTTTCTGGAAATCAGAAGATTAATAGCAACAACCATATAGCCTCATATATGTATTTTTTTCACCACAAATCTTGTGCCATCACATGTAAGTTTAGAGTTTTGAGACAAATTAAACCTGCATGTGGGGCTACATGTTCAAATTACAATATATCATAAAAGGCAATTAACCATTTTGTTTTTGATGGTGTTTCCTCCACAGATTATAATTGCATTTCATTTTAATGGAAGAAGTTATTTTGTATTCAAGTTTTGTATTTTCTGGTAATTATTCTTAAGAGAATTTTATGTTCAAGTATTTGAAGAAAGAGATGGGGTTTTGGAATATAGAGCATCAGTCTTGTAGCAAATAATTGAATCTCAATGAATATCATTGTATTTTCAATGCTTCCCCTACCAAGTAACTGTCATGTTGTTCTTTTCACAAATATAGTAATGATAGTCAAAAATATCATTAAAATGCATTTTTTTTGTAAAACAGTATCAAAATTTTCCACCAGCCTTATAGCCAGCTATGGGGGGCCCAGGGAGAGTTCTTTTCATGGGGCCCGAAATCCCTGTCAGCACCCCTGTACACACACATACCTCTACAGGCACACACTCCCACATTCACAGACACACATACACACATACCAAACACACATATCTTTGAATTGCTATGCTTAAAATGTTTGCACTTCTTCCTGTGTCTTTAGACTTTCTCTGCCCATCTCTGTTCCTTTGATTGTCTCCGGACTTGCAAGCCTGTATTTTCCCTGTTGTAATAAAAACTCACAAAGGCAGCATTTGGTTCAAGATCCTTCATTTTTTATCTTTTTTCATTCTTGTGGGAAGATATACAAATTTGCCATTACAGGTAATAAAGGGATGGACATGGTCAGCAGCAACACTGTGGCAGTTCATACTAAATGGCCCAAAGTGTTCCAAGTTAATATTAACTTTTGTGTTTAGAGTTGGTCTTCTGCTTACCTCGGTTTCAACCAGTTGTTACTTGAGTTACTGTTGAATTTTAATCATCTTGAGCCACCTCTGCCACTGTCCTCTGACCTCTGGCATCAACAAGTCATATTCACCCAGAGAACTGCCTCTAGCTTGATATTTCCTCTTTTATTGACCATTCTCTGTAACCCTAACTGTGAGGAAATCCTATTAGATCTGCAGTTACTGTAATACCCAGACTAAAACTCCAGCAGTAACAACCATGCAAAGTCAGAGTGACTTACATCACCTTTCTTCTTCATTCTGATGCTTGGTTTGAACTACAGCAGCTCGTCTTGTTTTCTGCTTAAATGCATTAAGATGCAGCCATGCAATTGGCTGATTGAATGTGTTCAATAATCAGCTGTATTTATGTTCCTGATGATATGACCATGAGGGTAAAGTTCAGTATCTATCTTTCTGTCTATTTGTCTGTCTAATCCATGTTTTTTTTTGTAGGGCTCAAATCTAAAATGGAATCCCATTTTTACTGTAAGTAAATAATTTGCTTTAAATCATCATGTCTTAAACCAAAATCTCAAATGAAGTATTCAGAAACTGTTTTGTTTTTCCTCACAGGGCCCCTTGGCAAAGAATCCCAAAAAGAATCACCAAAGGAAAATTTCAAGAATCAGTGTAAGTGAAGTGTTTCAACATGGTGACAAAACTGCTTAAAAAGACTTTATCTAATAGTCTGAAATAAGCACTGATGTTGTATGTGTTAGGACAGCAGCAATTATGTCATAAATTAATAGAATGATTCACTACATGAAAAAAAAAACTTGAACATCAGTAGGTTATAACTGAAGTTCACCACTGACTGTCTTCACAGTTGAGATTGTGTCATCATGTGGGAACTTATCTGTGGTCAAAGTGAAGATAGTTCAGCATTTACCAAATCTGAAATCTATAACGCTTGAGCTCATCAATACTGCTATGGAGCCTCATAGGCCCTGTTACACAACATCATTTTTAAAAAAAAAAAAAAAACCCACTAATGCACAAACATTCATCAGGTTTTGCACGGGGAACATAAACTCTCAGCATATCAGCGCCGTGCTTTTTTTTAAGCATTTCTTGTCTTACCTTTCACCTGGTAACTCCACAACAGACCCATGACATACTGGCCTCTGTAGCCAGAAAACATCCTCATCTGCTCTAAACAGCTGTGAAAAGCACATCCAGACTTTGTTGAAAGTCCAGTTGGTTAAAAAATGTCATCCATTATTAAATCCTTGCTGAAGTCTGCAGGATGACCGCTAAAAAAGAGCACCATAATCCTAAATGGTCTTTAACAAGGAGACGTTTGGACGAGGCACTGTGGCAATGTGAGCCTGGAATGAGAGCTTCTGGTCAAGTAGAAAGCCGAGGTACTTATAACTGGTCACCAGCTCTATCTGACTGCCTCTGTTATTCCATGCTTGTGTGAAAAATAACATGATTTTAGTTTTCTCTGCGTTTAAAACCAATTTCAGTGATAGATGAGCCTGAACCATATTAAAAGCTGTTTTTGAAAATTCTAAAGCATGGGTCTCAGTCTCGTGGCCCGATATTTTGTGGCCCCCACCTTGATATGAAAGTTTAATGTTTGTGCGTTAGTTTAATATGAATGGCACTTTACCTTGTTTTTGGAAGGTCCCTTTATTGCGCAAGCTGGAGCTGAACAAACCTACCAATCACAGTGGGGTGTATAGCTGTTTCACAACAACTATGCCAATTATACAGGAAGAATGTGAGAGAATGTGTGCACCTCACGCTAGATTGTGTCGTTATTTATCCTACACAGCTTTCAGTAAAATTCAAAGGTGAATTATTAAACGTTATTAAAGCATCATTCTGTTTATTTGAGCATCATCTCTCTGTTAACGATCACTTCACTTTATTGTTTTGAAGCCCTTTGTAAAGTGCGTTTCAACATGAGCTCTGTCTATAAATCATTTATAATTCTTCTGATGTTTAATAATGATGACTGATACTTTACAGAGGTGACGGTTTGCAGAAACATGATAAATTAGGGATAAGGTCGTTTCAATTATCCACAGCAGCCGTGCGTAATGATCAGCTGTTGGACAGCCTGTGCGTGATTCTCACCAAGGTCTGATGAGCGGAGCAGACACAACTGTTGATGTACAAACGGAGGTTTAAAGACCTTTACATCCCTTTTTTTTGGCTCATTGTGTGACAGCAAATTAAGCTCGTGCATGTGATTCTACAGTGTGTGACATTATTAAAACAGAACCAGGCGTATCTGCATCTTTATAAGTCTAGCAGATAATAATGTATATGCATAATTCTGTCACATAATGCCACATTGTGAAGTGAATTAAAAGTTAATATATGTGTTTTTATGAAAACCCTTATGTTTATCTGACAGAAATTATAAATACAGACTGTAACAAAACACTGTACAGCTGATGCTGCTGTGCCACACGTCAGATTTGATTTGACAATGCCGCTAGCTTCACAGCGCCCGCTGCATCCATGGAGCTATTACAGAAAATAAAAGCCAATAAATAACGCCTCCATGGCTGCATCCCATGGTTTGCAGCAATGGAGGTGCAAACCATGGGATAATAGTGTCCCACTGTCATGCTCTCCACGTTTGCTCTGCAATGATTTGACATTCATGGACAAATTATTCGAAAACATCTTTTGGGTGAATTGAATGTACTGAATCATTTGTGTAAAGATATTTATTCCTCAAAACGTCGTACTCCATAGTAAATGCCTCACACAATAAAAACATATAACAAGATATTTCTTTATGATGCCATTTGTTTCACTTGTTTCTATGACGATGTTTATAACAACAGCAGCATGGCGGGTAATAAACAGTCCGGTAGCAGTTGCCTTTTTTTAAGCTCGCTATCCTGGTACTTTTTACTATCTACAAATGTCATGATGTTCATATCATCATGAAAGACATGAATATCGAGCGCAAAAAGAAAGGCAACTGCTACCGGGCTGTTCATTATCTGTCGCGCTGTTATTGGCAAAATGATGTGCATTGCAGAAATGACATTCTCCGTGCGTCGCTGGTTGGGTAAACACTTGACTGAAACTTTAATGTGAGAGCAACACCAAGTGGAATGAATATATATCTTGTCACACAGCTCCAATTATGTCTTTTTTAAAGCCTGCAGTGAAGAGAAAGGTTTGTGACGAGCACAGACAATTTTAGGAGAAAGGAGAAAGGAGATGCAATATTTCTTTGTTGAGCACAGGAGTCTTATTTGCACAGAAAAAGTTGCGGTGCACAAGGAATACAACCTCAAACGTCATTACTCAACTAGACATGCTGAGAAGTATGCAAAATACCAGGGAGATGAGAGAGCCAACCAGGTTGCCAATCTTAAAATATGTCTACTGAGGCAACAACATGTCTTCAAGAAAGCAACCAAAGAGAACAATGCAGCAGTCAAAGCTGGCTACATGGTTAGTGAGATGACTGCTAAGGTGGGAAAGTCATTCACAGAAGGAGAGTTTGTCAAAAAGTGCATCTTACAGGCTGCAAGTATAGTCTGTCCGGAAAAGAAAGGTCAGTTTAGCAACATCAGCCTTTCTGCCATCACCGTGGCAGAGTGCATTTCTGACCTGTCAAGTAACATTTTGATCAACTGCGTGAGAAAGCCAAATGTCAATCCCTCTTGATGAGAGCACAGACACAGACACAGACACAGACATTGCCCAGCTTACAATATATGTCTGTGGTGTTGATAACAGTTTTGAAGTGATGGAGGAGTTCCTCACGGTAATTCCAATCATTTATTCATTCATTTTCTATACCGCTTATACCTTTTGGGGTCGCTTGGGGGCTGGAGCCTATCCAAGCTGGCAACGGCAAGAGGCAGGGTACACCCCAAACTGGTCGCCAGCCGATTGCAGGGCAACATAAGAGGCGGACAACCATTTACACTCACACTCATACCTAAGGGCAATTTAGTGTGACCAATTAACCTAATGAGCATGTTTTTGGTCTGTGGGAGGAAGCCGGAGTGCCCGGAGAGAACCCATGCATGCACGGGAAGAACATGCAAACTTCACAGACACGGGAGTCGAACCAGCAACCTTTTTGCTGTGAGGCACGTGCACTACCTGCTGCACCACCATGCCACCCTAATTCCAATCAATCAATCAAAATTTATTTATACACAGTTCATACAAATTGAATTGCAGCTCAACGTGCTTTACATCAAGACAACAAAAAAAAAAATGCATGGCCAGACCACAGCTCAGGAGATATTTCGCCAGCTGTGTGATGACATTGTGAATGCTGGTTTGCCATGGAAGAGTTTTGTTGGAATAACAACCGACAGAGCATCATCAATGACAGGGAGGAAAATGGACTGGAGGCACTTGTTCAAAGAAAACTGGATGAGGAGGGTGTGGAGGAGGCCGTTTCTCTGCACTGCATCATCCATCAGCAGGCCCTTTGCAGCAAATGGCTGAAGTTTGACAATGTGATGTCTGCTGTTATAAAATGCTTCAACCAAATCAGATCCAGGGGCTTAAAGCACTAGATGTTCCTTGCTTTTTTAGAGGAAATAGAGTCAGAATATGAGGATGTGCTCTACTTCACTGATGTACGTTGGATTAGCGGGGAAACATCTTGAAGAAATTTTTGGTTATGAGAGCAGAAGTGAAAGCCTTCATGAAGAAGGATGGGGTGGCTGTTCATGTGCTAAGTGATCGCAAATGGCTCATGGACTTGGCTTTTCTTGTTGACATCACTCATGAGCTGAATGTACTGAACGAGAAGTTACAAGACCAGGGGCAGCTCGTCAGTGCTGCCTATGACAATGTGAGAGCATTCTCCACAAAACTTGTGTTATGGAAAGCCCTGCTCTCTCAGACAAACCTTTGCCATTTCCCAGCTTGCAAGGCACTTGTGGATGCAGGCACACCATTCTGTGGTGAGAAGTATGTTGATGCCATTTTGAAGCTGAAGGAGGAATTCGATCACAGATTTGCAGACTTCAAGACGCACAGAGCCACTTTTCAGATTTTTGCTGATCCCCTCTCCTTTGATGTGCAAGATGCCCCTCCTGTGCTTCAAATGGTGCTCATTGACCTGCAGTGCAACTCTGACCTGTAAACCAAGTTCAGGGAGGAGAGAGGAAAAGCAGACCAGCTTGGATAATTTTTGTTAGAATTGACCCCCAGATCGCCTGAGCTTTCCCGAATGTTCAAGCGGGCCATGTGCCTTTTTGGAAGCACATATTTGTGCGAAAAGCTCTTCTCCACCTTGAACTTTAATAAGTCCAAGTATAGGTCTAGACTTACTAATGATCATCTTCAAGCCATACTGAGGGTCTCAACTGCTTCCCCCTCAAGCCAAATGTGGCTCAGCTATGTGAGAGGATTGCTGCCAGGTCTTTGGCAGCAAGGAGTAGGCAAAAGAAGCCATGTTTAGAAGAACCGTTAATGTTCTTCAATATTCCATTCATGCTCAGGACAGTTCATGTTCAGAAAAACCCAATAAAGTTGAATAACTGTTAGTAATGACACTTGAGAAGTTTGGATTTTCTTTGGCAAAGCTTATTTTGTGGAATACAAGCATTCATCTCTGTCTTTGGTACTTAAAATCTTAAGGAGTCTGACGTCTGCTAGAGTTAACTTTCATTTTCTACTTTTTCTTTGTGCATTTTGTAAGTGGGTCAGTGACAAGAGTTTGCATGATGAGAAATTCAAAAATGTTTTATTAAGTTGATTTAAAAGCTTGCATCAGGTTTGCAAAAATGTATATTTTGTATGTCTGTTGGTTTCATGTAATTTCAAAAAGCATTTGAACATTTTTTTTACAAAAGGAAAGATAGATTTCCCCTGAAAAATGTGAAGTGGTATAACCACAACAAACGAAGAAATATTAAATATTTATTTCCACCTAGTGTGTATGTAAGTGTACTTTGACTACTTTTAATATAACGCTTGAAAATACATTTTTAAGGATTATATTAAAATGCAATCAAATGCATTTTTGCAGCAGGGCGTACTGAAAATCACTTGACATTTTCTAAATAACCTCTGATAAATTATGTACAAACTTAAAAAACATTATATATAAATATTATTTTAGTACATTGCAACAGAGGGTTTTATCTTATTCCCTGTGAATTTTGCTGTAAATTATAATATTTTTATGAAAAATACTGGTTACACCAATTAACAAAAAACAGTTACACAACCTGACTATATTGCTTTTAGAGAAGAAACTGGCACTAAAAATCAAGCATGACAGTCATCAAGGTCAATTGAACTTGTGTTTTTTTGTTTTTTTTTTTCAGTGAAGAAAAAGCACCACCAACAAGAATTTGATGTTTTCTATTGATGTAAGAATCGATTTAGGAAACAAGCTGCAGGATCTGCATTGACTCGTGCTCTGTGTCGAGCCACTTTTCTTTGCTTGATAATGGCATCTGTTGGGGGAAAAGAGGTTGTGTTATATTGCAATATTCATGAAACAATAGAAAGTTAATGAATGTAATTTTACAAATCTAAATTTAAATCTTTGACAAACATTTCACATGTTACTTGAGTTTCATGTCTTTTTAAAGCTGCTGTTCTTTTTCAACATTGTCACTGTTCACCCACTGCTGCTACATTATGAAATTAATTAAATTATTTTATATAGAGCTTAAAGTTGAAAATGAATGGAATACAAATATAAATTAATTCTGTATTTATGAGGCATTAAAGCTGAACATTTCAAAGATAAAAAGTTATGCAGAATAATGATTTTATCATAATCCCCCAGAGATTTGATAACAAAGTTGTGGATAAATTGCCACTTTTTCTTAGAAAAAGACACTTAACACTAAAAAATAGTTTCACATAGTAAGTTAGTTCACAATACATCTTTAATCGGCATCAAAAACATCTGATATTTGCCAACATCAAATGGTCTAACTGGTTACACCGTTTGACATTTCAATTAAAATTCTAATTGACATGACATTGTGATGGACACCTATGTAAGCACATGGCCTTGATGTGAATATTTCAGACACATTTATTTTTAAAAGAAATACTAATTTTTACATTTATTATGAATTATAAATGGCTTTGTAAGGTCATATAATTTGACATGTAACCCCAAGCACACCTGACCATACCCTAAAAATGTCAAATTATCAAGATTTCAAATAGAGATGGCATTGGCATGCAGTGGTTAGGTTAATCGAGGGTCTTTTTTTGTGAAATCAGTTCCTGAAACTCGATCTTCTTACAAAAATGAACAAATTAGCTCCTTGAATGTTGGTTACACCTCGTTAACACTTTATATAGTCTCTAAATTAGTTATAGTATTCAAAAAAATGTTGTTCCATTTGTTTTATTCATTGTTAAACAAGATGTAGGATTATGCCAAACAAGTTAATAATGTGTTTCTTCTAATTTATTATTCCTTCTTCTTCTTCTTCTTCTTTTTCTTCTTCTCCTTCTTCTTCTCCTTCTTTTTCTTCAGTTCATATTTTGGCAGCTTTCACAGCCTTCAAATTTTCTGTTTTCACTGTAAAAATTTGAGCAGCGCAGCGTGTTGAGCAGAAGTGTGCTTGTATTTTTCACATGTTTAACAGTTATACTTTTTACAATAAAAAATTTTTTCTGCAGATTTTTTCCATTGAAATGAATGGAAGATTTCTGCAGTTCTGCTGAAAACTCTTTCAACTTTCATGCTCTACAGATTCAGCATACTTCCACCGACTTCATTCTTACTTTAAAATGTTCACAAATTTTTCAACCATTTCTACATGTGTTGAGCTTTTTACTATCTTCTACAGTTTTTGAGATATCACTGTTTCAGCAACACAAAGTTTTGAGGACGTCTCTGTTCTCAGAGCGTGTCACGTGACCACACAGAGCGGAGCTGCCGCTGCTGACAGACAAGAATTCCGGCCAATCTTCCTGCCATAGAAACCTCAAACTTTACTCCACAGACATCATTTATACATCAACACATCGAGACACTTCTCGTCTTTCACCTGAAATTCGTTTCAAACTCTACATTGACATAGTTTTGTCTCAGTGAGCTTCAGAGCAACGGCTATGTTGCAAACTCTTCCATCTGCTCTACTATAACACTTCAGCTCCAGAGAAGTGCTCGGTCATCTTTGAAGCCCGTTTTAACTAGCCATTGTGTCAACATTTTCTACAGTACAGACATAAATGCACATTTCATTACATATTTAACACTGCTGCTACTGATTACAGTCTTTGTCATTTAAGCCTTACAAATTAAACTCTTTTGACCTTTGATTACAACTTCGTCAGGGTGGGCAAACATTTCTGCAGCTTTCTGCAATTTTATTTCACATTTATTTATTTTTAGCTTTCTTTCACAGCTTTAAACATTTTTATACCAGATGTTTCACTGTTTTCATCTTTCCTTTAATGCTTTCAACTATTTTTGTCACATTTTCACATGTTCAGCTTTGTTTGCACTGCTTTTAGATATTTCATTTCACATTTTCTACATTCAGACTCAGCATTTCAACACATTTGCTGCAAGGAAATTCAATTTTTCTAGTTGAGAATTTCACCTTTTTGGAACAAGTTTAAGTATTTGGTACCAAGTTTTTTATGGTTTTTATGGTTACACCACATTGACATTTTTACCATTATCCCCTGAATAGTCTCTCAAAATTGATCAAATACAGATATTTTAGACTTCACTCAAGTAATTTGTGAGTTTATTTTCAAATTTTAACCTTTTTAAATTTAACTAACCCATGGGAACACAAAACACATTGCATCACATCATTGACCCATGTGCCAGTTTTGGCAATTGACTCCAAAGTGTACTTGACCACAATGTAATGGTAAATGGTAAATGGACTTGAGCTTATCTAGTGCTTTTCTAGTCTTTTGACTACTCAAAGCTGCTTTACACCGCAGGTCACACTTACCCATTCACACCCATTCACTCTCACATTCACTCACTGATGGTTATGAGATTCTATGTTAGTTATCCATCAGTATCAGCTAACACTTTCACACCCTTTCATGCCCATTTACATGCCACTGACGCAGCAGTGGGAGCAACTTGGGGTTAAGTGTCTTGCCCAAGGACACATCGCCATGTGTCGCCCGGAGCTGACCAAGCGCATTATCCAGCTGCGCCACCGACGCCCTATGTGATGGGGCATGTCTGTTTTTGTCAGGCCATCCAACATCGTGAAGTGCTTAATAAATACAAACTCTTTGTTTTAATGGGCACTAAACATTTTACCATTTTTAACAGGAATGAGGAATTTAAAACTGAATTCACCTTTTTACACACAAGTTTGATCTGCTCACTGGGCTTGTCTGAGAGGTCAGAGTCAAGCAGAATATTTAACCACCAAAACTATTTTTTCTGTTCAGGAGTGCAAGTAAATAACTACAATTTGACATCTTAAACAAATAATAGTGTTTTTTTTACATGTTTTTCTGTTTTGTTGAGGGTTATTGTATTACCCAGTAGCCTAAGACCAAGGCCTTCTTTCACGTAGTTTCAAATGTTAAGCAGCCAAAACAACAACATCTGAACATAAGATTTGCAAATGCTAATAATCAGAGTCATGACAAAATTCAAAGGTTTTAGTGCAGAGTTATTGGGCAGAGTTTGCCACAAAGAAGAAACAAAATGGTTACTTAAGTATATGTGTGCACCAGCTGTTGAAAGACATTTAGGACAGTTTATTTCACTGTCATCATAGCTGCCAATTACACCTAAGTACTTTTTGTCTTTTATCTGTAATAATTAAGTAATGGATGAAGCAGTAAGTTGTTACTCGTAATGAAAAGTTTGGTTAGGAAGCCCTGTTACAGTCATATTTCTCATGTTTTGTTTTTTGCTTGATGCTGAAGTTGTTTATGATTGCAGCAATATGGTTCACATGAGTTTGTGGTTGAATTGTCCTTCGTTTGATGTGTATTATTTGCATTGTTAGAGGTAAGAGTTCTCTTTCATAAAGTTTATTTTAGAACTTAATGCCAAACCAATTGGGCTCACTAAAAGTTATGAACAGAGCCCAGAAACTGTTGGACTGAATCTTTCTTCACACACACCCATGATCTTTACACTAACTCAGTGAAATAATGCTCTGATTCTGTCTTACAGCACCTGGACTCAGGATTGTGCTCTTTGGAAAAGATGAAATCCAAAAAAGCAAACTCCTCAACTTCATTAGAGGGACAGACATGGATTCCCTGGATCATCAGTCAGTCAAACACTGCTCAGGATCTGCTACAGTGTGGAAAGAAAACATTTTAACTGTTGTTAAAACTCCAGACATGTTTCATCTCCCAAAGGATGCAGTGATAGAAGAGATGACAAGCTGTGTGTCTCTCTGCCCACCTGGACCAAATGTCCTCCTGCTGTTAGCAAATCCTTCTGATTTCACTGAAGAGAACAGACAAACTCTGAAGTTTATGTTAAGACTGTTTAATCAGGATGCCTTCAAACACTTAATGATCATCAATACACACAAAGGAGTTATTTTTAAACTTCCTTTGAACAAAGTGTTTAAAAAGTGTGGGAGAAAAATCTACAACATGTCTGATGAAAACCATTGGATGTTGATGGCACAGATTGAGAGAATTGTAAATGAAAACAATCAGTTTTTTCTCACCCTTAATGAAGAGTCCATCCAATCTGAGCTCATGAGGACACCTTTAAACATTGTCCTGTGGGGGACCAGAAGAGCAGAGAAGACCTCAGCAGCACGGGCCATTTTAGGTCGGACTGATTTTCATCCAGTCTCTGTCACATCAGGGTGTGTTAAACTCAAGACAGAAGTCTGTGGACGTCCGGTCTCCTTGGTGGAGCTTCCTGATCTGTATGGAAGACCTCTGGAGACTGTGATGAAAGTTTCACTCACCTCTGTCTCCCTCTGTGACCCTGAGGGTGTCCATGTCTTCATGCTGGTCCTACCTGTGGGTCCACTCACTGAAGAAGACAAGAAAGAGTTTAAGACCATCGTGAACACATTTGGCTCTCAAGTCAAGGCCTTCACCATGACTCTGTTCACTGTGGAGGCAGATCCTTCAGCTCCAGGAGTTGTCAACTATATGAAGAAAGACAAGGACATCCAGGAGCTCATTCAGAGCTGTAGATTACATTTTGTTCTCAACATTAGAGACAAGCAGCAGATCCCAAAGCTGCTGGACAGTCTGAAGAAACACAGAGCTGACATTGAACACATAGCACTCAGCTACACAACAGAGACATTTGCACATGCCCAGATAGAGAAGATCGTTCAACAGGCTGAGCTTCAGTCCCTGAAACAGAGCAGCACAACAGGTAAGTAGATCCACGAATAACTGTTATTTTCAAGATATGTTTAATAACAAAACATTTAATCAATGCTTTAGTCATCAAAGAACTGATGTAACAAGAAGGGTTACAGATTTTACTCCTCAACAAAATCAGCCTATCTCAGATGTCCTCAGAATATACTTTAAATGTTGTCTTTCTGAAATATTTTCTCAGGTATTGGAGTTTGTCATGCCCATTACTTTCTCTGTTCCTGGAAAACAAACTCAGCTCTGTGAGAGCCTCACCTGTCCCCCTGAGTCCGTGTGTGACCGACACCTGTTTAAGGCTCAGTGAGGGAAATGCAAGGCCATGTGAGAGACGTGCTTCATATGGCCTCAAAATTTACTCTCCTGCAGCTGCCCAGTTTTACAAATGTAATATACCAGTGCCTAACATGTCGTATTTAGCTTTAGTAGAGAGAGCTCTGACGGTTTCCTATAATGTTTGCAGTGAAAGTTCATGGAAGTTACCAAACAGAGCTGGAGGCAGTGGTACACTGGCACTCTGGAGTCCTGGGAAATAAGTTCCTTGATATCTACAATTTACTGATGAAGTACTTTAGACATTTCTCACATTTTCTGAGGAGGTATCAGTGCTCTCATCACCTCTGTAAGGAGAACAGGCATCATCCCAACTGACTGGAGGAGGAGCTTTGTTGTCCTGTACTGGGAGCAAAGGGGTGATATGTGAGAGTGTAATAACCACAGAGGTGTTACACTCCTCTCAGTGCTGGACTAAGCACTTGCACTGGTTCTTTTGAACAGGATCTGCTATCAGCTCCTCAGCACTAGCAGCCTGAGCAGTCAGGTTTTGTCCCCAATTGGTTCACCATAGACTTTTGGTGCTTCAGGTCCTCACTGAGCACTGACAGGTTTTAGCAGAGGGTTGTTTCAGCCTGTGTTGACTTCTTAGTGAGTAGAGATGTCCTCTGGAGCTGTCAACCTGATATTCAGGTAAAGAGAGCTCTGTAAAGTTTGGTGGCTTCGTCTCTGACTCCTTCTCAGTTGGTTCTGGGGTGAGGCAGGGGTGTGTCTTGGCCCAGATGCTTTTCAGTGCTTGTATGGACTGGATTATGGGGCGGATAACAGGTACAGCAAACTGTGGAGTGTCGTTTGGCAAAGTCAGGATCCCTAATCTGAACTTTGCTGATGATGCTGTGATCTTCACGAATACTGTAGATATCCTAGTGGGGTTCTTGAATTGCTGAGTGAGGAGACTGAACGTCTCCAGGGCTAAAACAAAGATCCAGGCATTCGGGGACTCCTTGGATGCTGCCATCAAATCTGGGTGCTGAGAATATGGAGGTTATGGAGCAGTTCGCTGACCTTGGCAGTGTGATTCATCAATCTGGTAATTGAGGTCAATCGCAGACTTGGCCTCACTTATGGAGCGATGAGATCACTGGACGAGGTAGTATGGTGCACAAGGTATCTGAGCATGCAGAGCCTTTAGGGCCCTGGTCCTTCTGGTCTTGCCATATTCATTGGGCTTGGAAACTACAGGCCCCGGATGACTCAGCGAAGAGCTGCCATGTGCTCCCATACCTGACCTGATGTATCAGTGAAGGAGTTAAAGGAGGGACTGATGACTACATTTATTGTTTAAAAAAGTCTCCTGGGGTTATAATGTTAACCTCCATGAACTCTGTGTAATGATGAGTTGTTAGTAAAACTAGTGTGATTAGCAGTGACTGAGACATTTGTTTCAATTCAGATTCAAACTCAGATTTTGTTATTTTTATGACTTAATCATTTTTCAAAAATGTTGCTGCTTTATGTGTTTGTTTGAATCTTTGAGGCAAGGCTTTTATTGAATCAATTCTGTTATTTAAAAAGCCCTTTACTTGAGCTCTAGTGTGACACTACACTGAAAAGATCTTGAACTCAAGTCTTTCTTGTTTTCCAGATGGTGACATGAAGAAGAGCCCAGAGAGTCTCAGGGTTGTCCTGTTAGGAAAGACCGGCTGTGGAAAGAGCTCTTCAGGAAACACCATTCTGGGAAGAAAAGAGTTTCAGGCAAAATCAAGCCAAAAATCAGTCACCCAGTATTGTGAGAAATCACATGGTGAGCTGAACGGCCGTCGCGTGACTGTGGTGGACACTCCTGGTCTGTTTGACACATCTTTGTCTAATGATGAGATTTATGAGGAAATGATTAAATGCATCAGTCTGCTGGCTCCAGGACCGCACGTCTTCCTGCTGGTGGTGAACATTGGCAGATTCACAGAGGAGGAGAAGTCGGCAATAAAACAAATCAAAGAAGGATTTGGAGGGAATGCAGAAAAGTTCACCATCATTCTTTTTACTGGAGGAGATACACTGAAGCAGGACAACATGACCATTGATGAATACATTGATGGTGAATGCACTGATTCCTTTCAGAAGCTGATCGCTGACTGTGGAGGGAGATACCACCTGTTTGATAACCGTGATTACAAAAACCAAACACAAGTCAGTGAGCTGATAACCAAGATTGATGCGATGGTGAAGGAGAACGGAGGCAGCTACTACACCAATGAGATGCTGCAAGAAGCTGAAGCAGCTATAAAGAAACAAATGGAGAAACTCTTGAAGCAGAAGGAAGAAGAGATGAGAAAAGAGCTGGAGGAGCTAAAAATAAAACACGAAGAGGAAATGAAGGCAATGGAAAGAAAAATAGAGGAACAAAGAGCAGAAACTGAAAAGCAAAGAAAGCTGAGAGAAAAACAACTCGAGGACATGAAAGAAAAAATCGACAAAGAACAAGAAGAGCGAGAGAGAGACCAGAAAAGGAGAGAAGAAGAAGAGAGAAGGAGAAAGGAACAGGAGGAAATTCAGAGACAAGAGAGGAGACAGAAACTTGCTGATTTAGAGACACAGATTGTGGCTGAATCAGTGGAGAAGCAAATGACAGACAGAAAGCTGCTGGAGACCAAAGAAGAACTGCAACGAGAACGAGATAACTGGGAGAAACAACTCAAAGACTGGTGGGAGGACAGATACAGAGAAAATGAGCAGATACGACATGAAGAACAAAGTAAACTGAAGAAGCTTGAGGAAGAATATAAAAAAGAGAAAGAGAACGATGAGAAGAAAAGAAAAGAAGAGGACCAACTCAGACAGCAGCAAGAGGAACAAAAGAGGAAAGCCATGGAGGAGGAACATGAAAAAAAAATGAAGGACCTGAAGAAAACTTATGAAGAGGAGGCCAGGAAGAAAGCTGAGGAGTTTAATGACTTCAAGGAGAAATACAAGAAAGACTATGAAGACCTGCAGAAGAAGCATGAGAAGGAGAAGAAGACACATGAGGAGGAGAGGAAAGACAAAGATGAGAAATATGACCTCTTGAAAGCACTTTTGAAACTCAAAGAGGAACAGCTGAAGAAAAAACAGCGAGATGTCATCATCAACATTCTGAAAATTGTGTTGAAAAAGAGAGGAAATTTCAAGAAAATTACCACCCTATTAGCAAAACAAGAGGAAAAAATAAACAAAGAGAAAACAGAGGAAGGACAGAAAATCCTTCAGGAAAAACATGAGGAAGAATTATTTGATCTCTTGGAGAAACTTTTAGCTGAAGAGGACAGATGGTATCACATATTTCCAAATGCCTTTCATTGGGTCATTGGGAGACGTTAAGGCTGGATTCAGGTTTAGGTTCAGGTTACTTTACTTAGACCTGTGAGTAGATTTGTTTTGCAGGAAAAGTGATAGAGACAACAAATCACAAATTAGAAATCCAACGTAACAGAGCATCACAACAGAGGGGAAATTACAATAGAGTAATCGTAATTAAAAATACTGAAAACATCCTATAAAAAAACATAAAATCAATAAACTAGTAAAATGATAAAGTTCTTTAGGTTCCAACAATGAGGGCAAAAATAGAGACATATCAATCATTACCACTGATCATTAAAAATTACAGGTTGACAGTTTTATGAATAAAGGTGGGGGGAAACAAATTGAAATCTGAATAAATCAATAAAATAAAAAAATATGTGTGCAAATATGGCTAAAGCTAATTCAGCTCAGCTGTTTTAGTACCGTTTTGTTTGACACCTTGGGAATAAAAACTTCTGTGCAGAGGCAAGAAGCTGAAAGTCACCGTGCAGAGGGTTGGAGTCGCCTATTAAAATGAATTTATGATCTGAATCACTTCCCAAATTCACCCGTATCTGATGGATGTTTTCCTGATTAAATCTAATTATTTTCAAGCCCATGTGAGCAGCGTGGGAGGGATGGAAACTGATCTCAAGTTGGATTTGGGCCGCTGTCATTTAGGATTCAAATGTGACATATGTCAGATTTTTTGCCACAAGATCACATCCTCAAAAGGTAAAGTATGCAATAGACAGAGTATCATATTTTAATAAATAATATTAGAAAAAGAATTAAACCGTACATGCATAAATACTATAAAAACTGGCAAAAAATTGGGCTGTGAATGCTCTTGTGTATTATTAGGGTCCTTGCCCTGATCTCTCCATCATCCTGTTTTTAGTTATGTTGCTTTTTTTATTCATATAATCAAACATTAATATCCCAAATGATGAGAATATGAAGATGACTGATCATGTTTTCATTCTTGTAGCCAACATGAAACCCAGAGAGGTCTGATTACAACGGCTGGATTGATAATAAATATTTTTTTTTTAAAGTTGAGTTCACAGATTGAACACAAGTTGATGACATAAATAAAATATGAATTCCATTTTGGTAGTTATAGATGTTATTTTTCATTAAATTAACTACTTACTTAAAACACGTCACTTTTCAGCTGATTTAAAATGTTTCACTGTTTCTTACCAACAATATCAATCACTAGGTGTTGCTCTCTGCCACTCAGCGAGTGAAACAGCCAGTCTGTAGCACAACTTGTTACGTCAGTGCATACCCTCTATATCCTGATTTATGGAAAACTGTAAAAAGAAATGTGTATAAAAATATTGATAGCTTAAACCAAACAAACCCAAGAGAAACCAGCTGTCACACAGCCCTTGTGTGTCTTGCTGATATCTCCTCATGGATGGAGGAACACCACCTTCAGCTAAATCTGTCCAAGACTGAGCTTTTTATCCCTCCATTCAACCACAGATAAATATGCAGCTTGGGTCCAGTGAACTCATGCCCACAAACTCTGCCAGAAATCTGGGAGTCATGATTGATGATGGCCTTGATTGCTCTGTCTTGTCGTCATGCCCTCTATAACATCAGGAGGATCAGACCCTACCTGACAGAACAGGCAACACAGCTTCTGGTACAGGCTCTACTGATTTCACACATCAACTACTGCAGCTCCCTACTCACAGGCCTCCCTGTATGAACATTTAAACCTCTGCAGATGATCCAGAATGCAGCAGCACATCTGAACTTTAACCAGCCCAGAACAACATGTCACTCTGCTGATAATCTCTCTTCACTGACTTCCAGTTGCAGCTCAAATCAAGTTCAGAGCTCTGGTTCACAAAACAGTAACAAGAACGCTCCTGTTTACCTGGAGTCCCTCATCCAGGTCTACACTCCCTCTGCCAGTGAAAGACTCCTGGAGCTCCCATCTCAACATGGATCAAAATCACCAGACTCTCCTCTGTTGTTCCCAAGTGGTGGAATGAAATACCAAACTCATTCAATCTGCAGTGTCCTGATCTGCTTTAAAGGTTAAGTTCGTTTTTTTGACACCTGGACCTTATTTCTAGGATTAAATACGCTCGTAGACTCACCCAGACAATTTTGGCGGAGCTCGGAGCCGTTTTCGAGCAATTTAGATCTATCCAACGGCGTTTTTCTCTCATGCCATAGTAGCAGACGGGGCCAGAAATCGAAGCCCCTAAATTAGACATTATCTGCTGTGAAACTCGCTCATTTCAGCTACATTTTATAAATGAATGGCCAGTGTTATCACCATGTCAGCTCAACTTTGTTGTTATGGTCATCCGGGGCTTTACAAGGATGGGTAACTTTTGGTGACGTCACAGACAAGAACATGAGTAGAGCCGCTGTTGTTGCTTGGCGACACGGCTACACGGCTACACGGCTATTTTTGTGCAACATGGCGGAATATTTATCCAATGTAGAAGTGTCTGACAACGACTTTGAGTATAATGGATGCCCGTATCGTTTTGAGCCAGAATATACCAACGAGGAGCTATTTGAAAGGAGGATGCAGAGGGAAAGAGCCGAACAGCTGGCCAGAGAACAAGCAACCACTGCACGTCCACGAGTGGGGACTAACTGGTGGTGATGTTGTGGACATTGCATGGCAATGGCAACAGAAGAGGAGTGAGTTTCACAGCAGATAATGTCTAATTTAGGGGCTTCGATTTCTGGCCCCGTCTGCTACTATGGCATGAGAAAAAAACCCCGTCGGATGGATCTAAATTGCTCGAAAACAGCTCCGAACTTCGCCAAAATTGTCTGGGTGAGTCTACGAGCGTATTTGGTCCTAAAAATAAGGTCCAGGTGTCAAAAACCGAACTTATCCTTTAAGAGAGTTGAAGACTCAACTGTTTAGGGAACATTTGTGCTCTGAGTCTGACTCTCCTTCTCTGGTAGATCGAGTTAGAAGATTTAAGACCAGCTCTGTGTGATCCACTCTGCACTGAGTGTGTTGATGATTAAGATATTGTTGATGTCAATGACATGAGGACTTGATGATGATGAAGATGAAGATGATGATGATGATGATGATATTGATACTGAAGTTACTTGACAAGGTTTTTTAATTGTTTGGCTTAAAAAATGGCACTGCCTTGAGCTCCTAATGATCACCCCTGTGTCAAAATGGACTTGAAGCAGTTTATGTTTTTTTGGACAGAAGCGTCTGCTAAATAAAACTCTAAGATTTTTAAGCCCTCAGTGACCAAACATGGCAAAGAGCCAATCACATTTCCTGGAGGCCCAAATAAGTCCACGCCCCTGTGCAGACATGTGGCAGTTCTTTCCTAATATTTTGTTTCTTCACAAAACTGTTGCTCCAGGGGAAGGACACGTCAAAGTAAATGTACCAAATAGACCAATGAACAGCCCCTTGAGTCAAAACATCTCTTTTTTTGAGGAGTTAAGACCCAAAACTTACAATACAGTGCACAAAAACATGCACTCATTATTCCCACAAGCATACTGCCCCGGATAATGTAAATGATTACAGTTATAGTTGCTGTAATAACTAGAAGTGCTTTGAGAGCACAAACCTCTGCCAAGGCATTTCCAACATTGTTGAAAGTGTTATGGTGAATAATTTGAAAAGCTGCCCTTTGTTACAGTGTTAAAAAAGAAAATTCCAAGATCCACATCTGGATTTGGATTAACACCAAAATCTAATTAGTTAAAATATGGAAAACTGCCTTATCTGGCAATATTTTAAAATCCTTAAAAGAAATATCTTGATCCGTATCAGGATTCAGATCATGACCAAAATCTTATCACATCTTTTTTTGTGCCATGACCAACGAAAATTTCATCCAAATCTGTTCTTTATTTTTTGAGTTATCTTGTTCACAAAGCAGCAGACAAAGAATCAAATGACAGCAAAAACATCACCTCCATGGTGGAGGTAACAATATCAGCAGTGAAAAGATTCAACAAAAGTCAATTAATCATTATGATCGGCAGGATGACCATTGGGTAAAAAACTGAACCAGACTTAATTATAGTAATTAATTACCTTCATTACAACAAGGGGATGGAAAAGTTGCATCATGATGCATTCAAAGTCAGCTCAGGAATAGGAATTAGACAGATGAGAACAACGTCACCATGATGTGTTTAAATATCTCAAGAAAACAAAAGGAAGTGCTTGTTTAAAAACTTTAATATTAAAGCTGTTTGGGGGTTGAATCTGTTTGTCTCTCAGTGTTATAACATGGAGACAACAGACATTCTCTCAGGAATAAAATGCACTTAAAAATTTTATTTCATGTTTTTATATCATAAATGCATCACATCTTTTACTCAAAACTAAAATGAAGAAATAGTTACAAATGTAAAAAAAAAAAAAAAGCCTTTCTCCTCTATAACCCTTACAATGTGGGAAAAATGTCTAAAATGCATCAAAATGGAGAATTTAAAAAAATAAAAATACAGGACTTCAATGGCCAAATTCTTTAAACCCAATGGCACCAAAACTGAGCAAAAACACAAGGTTCAGTGCTTCAAACATGTATTTTTCCACCTGTAATAAAAATAAGACAACAGATACTTTAGAAAGAAATCTTTCAAAACTTTAAAATTGTAAATTGTAAATATTATTGTTACTCGACATGCATTTTGAACATGAACGAGGAATTTCAGACTAAATCCACCTTTTTATACCCAAATCTGATCTGCTCACTGGGCTTCCATGAGAAATCAGAAATCAATCAACAGAACATTCAGCCACTAAAACTAAATTATCTTTTCAGAAATAAAGTAAATAACTATGATTTCACATCTGAATCATAAATAAAAATGTGCTTTACCATTTTCAGTGTGTGTTTGTAAAACAGTACATTTGAAAATGAATCTGATAACAGTTACATTTAAGCATTAAAAATGTAATTTCAGTTTCAGAACTTCTACATGCAGGTTTACTAATCATTGCAGAAACATAAATATTGGTAATTCATGCTGTTAATTAAGGACAGCTGTGGCAGAAACCTTACATTGGGTGGTGGTCTAATACATTTATTATCTGTGGGCTTAGTGTATTATTACATCTCTGTTTTCCACATTTTGATATATTATGTCAAATTATATATATATTTTTTTACCTTTGACCACAAAACAAACTGCATCTCTGTATTTGTCTTATTATACTTGCACCATCTTCTTGTCACCAGTCAGCAAGAACAACTGCTGTGACAGAATTTTAACATCTACTCCAAACTGGTCTGTCGGTTTTTTCTATTTGCTGCTTTAAGTTATTTCTTCTTTTTAATGATGTGTGATTCATTTATGAAATCATTTATTGAGGATATGTTTTATTCTGTTTGATTTTTTGTGTGGATTCATTAATCATGTGAACAAATGTTTTCTGTTGATCAAAAATAAATATGCAAAATTCTGCAAACATAACAGAGCATGTGATTTGCTTTCACCTGCATGCTAGAGACTTAAGGGTGGGAGTATTTCTTAATCACTCAAAAAGTCCACATTCAGATTTTTTGAGTTCTATGTCCTTTAATGTGTTTAACATGTCTCCTCTGTTTGTATTTTGCAGATATTTCTGCATATATATGGGATATGTATGGCTGATATATTGACTTTAAATATCAGCACAAATTTCAAAAATAAAACTTTAAATTAAATAGCTGCAGGTCAAAGAAGGCCTCACTTCTGTTTATATTATAAGATAAAGGGATTTTATTTAATTTAGAAAAAGAAGGTGAAAAGTTATGAACCTGAAAAAAACAACAGACAGAACAAGACTTTGTTCTAATGTCTCATCATATCTTCTTAACATTGTGTTTATTCTGATTTTAAATATGAAGTTTGATTCAGATTTTTGGTTTTCTCCATCAGGTTTGATCCATAAACTGACTCCTCTCACTGTGATGCAAAGCTCCATCAGTTTTGGTCTAAATCTCATCTTTTCAAAGATCTCTGCTCCCTTTAAGTCAGGGGTTCACAAACTTTTTCAGGTCGGGAAGAAGTTTGCTCTCTCCAGGACCCAAACTTACAGAACTACATTATATCATCCAAACCGTCAGATACAATTATAATTGACTTCATAAATCAATTTTGGCTTGAACAAAATGTCAAGATTTGGATTTTTCAAGGAAGGATTGAGTATTTCATTAAGACTTTTTTTGTTTTGCGTTGTTTTGATCCACATTTCAGTTTATTGGTAGGTGCTGTGAGTTTTCAACTGCAAAATAAAAACCCTGTATGTGATTCTTAATTCTTTAAAAATATATATATTATTAATATTAGCTTCACAGTAGTCTCCTCATGTATCATGTTTTACACGTTAGACCATAAAAGCGAATTAATCTCCTTTAAAATTTTACTTTTAGCCCAGATTATCTTATTTGAAGATGTGGTGACACTTGAATATCTGTCCAGCTCTAAGCAGAAGCAGGCTCGCAACTCATTTTGGGTCACTACCCAAACTTTGGCAAAGGCCGATCTAAGCTATCGTGACTCTTTCTTCAAATTGTTTCCATGTGTTTGTTGGTAAAGTTTTCTTATGAGCTTCATACATAATGTAAAGAATACTGAAATCCACTAATTCATCAAATTTTAACAACTTTATATTAACAAATAATGGGCTTTAAGCAGGGCAGCACAGTGGTGCAGCAGGTAGTGCGTGTGCCTCACAGGAAGCACTCCGGCTTCAGTCCCCGTGTCTGTAACGTCAGATTTGTTCAATGTGGTGTCCTCTGCACCAGTGGCGGCTTGTGCAGTTTTCTCCAGGGGGGCTGTAACTCCAAAATAGACACATACCATAAACAGGGTTTCTGCAGGTTTGAACAAATTTAAGGCTTTTAAAGACCTTTTAAAGACAATTATGAATTAAATTTAAGATCTGCACAAAGTCAGAAAAAGTAGGCTATGGAAAATTGCAGTCACAGAATTGCTTTCAAACTAATCAAATGTATTGCCCATAAACAATCAAGAACAAATGTATTATATACAATGGAGTCAGTGAGTGTGTGTCAGGGTTTTTATTACTTTTTAAAATTTAATTGGTTTTTATTTTTATTTAGTTTTTTGGATTTTTTTTAAATCAAATTTTAGTTTAATTTTAGTTAGTTTAACAAAGGAAGCTGGAAATTTACATACATAATTTAAGACCTGACAAAAATATTATTTAAGCCCACGTTACAAAATATGGACAGATTTAAAACATTTTAAGCCTATAATTGAGATTATCAAATTTATTACCCTGCAAACTCTTTTGCATGGCCTAAGACAGTGTCATAAACCTAAAATATGAATGCACCAATTTAATACAATATGGAGATGGCCATGAGTCAGCTTTCCAATATATTTGACTTAATAATAATATATAAAAGCAATACATTGTATAAATACATGTGTTCATTTAATAGCAACTATGCAAATTAACATAACACCTCCATAAAAGCAGACTATTATATTGTAAAGGGCCTATTCTAAGGTGTGTTTGTCACTTCCTCACAATATAGCACGATTAAAAGCATTGGGCCTGATCTACTAAAGGTTTGCATGTGTAAAGTAAACCCTCTCTGTTTTGCGCTCTTAATACATCGTGGAGGAGGTCATTTAACCTGTTTAAAAAAGCCAGAAGTGTAATCTGAGTGTATGGTCGCCCACGGTCTTTGCACTGCTGATTAATTATGATGTTCGGCTGATCAGGTCCGAGCTCTCTCACCTGCAGCTTCTCCTGTTATGTTCTCCTCAGCAGCTACGTCAGACGCATTGTAGTTATGCGTCTGTTTGTGACCAATCCGGTTATGAACGTGCTTACGTTATGCAAATTAGGAACACATGGGTGCTGATCCTTAGCGCCTCTTAAGGGTTTTTTTTTTTATTTGGCTAGGATAAGCTAACTTTTTAATGAAAAACTGAGCATGTGTGAGAGCACAGACGTTCTGACTTCAACCTGAGGCTGTGCGGAGAGATCGCTAACAGACTGAGATACACGTTTAATGAATGATTAATGTAACAGCACGATTTCCTTATTCTGATAATAATTTGCAGGTAGACAGCAGACATCTCTTTTGGCTCACGCAGCTCAGGCGGGGCTCCGCCCACAGCGCCCTAATATACCGGCCGCCACTGCTCTGCACTCACAACAACTAAATGTTTGGTGGGATGAAGGTGGATAAAGTTACACCAACTCACCCTGCCTCCCACATGTTTTAAGGAAGCAGCCAGATTTCAACACATGTGGTGCAACTGTGTGACTCAGTGGAAAATGCTGACTCCTATAATCAAGAGGTCAGAGATTCAAGTCTCCTTCAGGTTGTTTTATCCCAGGTAGAGGTCTGGGTAAAATAACTGCTTGACTAAAGCTCTTGAGAGAGCATTTTCTTCATTATAGCACATTATCTTCTGCTGTTTTATATTTCCTGATTTTAAATGAATGAAAAAAAAGCTGATCTTGCAGCCAGGCGTCTCACGTGCTGGGTGTTCTTGTTGTATTTTTTTTTTTTTTGGATGACTCCCTGACTCAGGATATTGACTTTCTTGTCCCTTTCTTGTCAATCAGGGCTGTGCTACACCCTCGACATTATAAAAGCCGCCCTGAGTCCTTCACTTCCTCTTTACTTCATATCCTGCATCACCAAAGACAACCTGACTTGAGTGAAATATAGAATTCGTTCTTCTTTACTCTCATTTATTAATCACGTTTGTGTAATTTCTAACAGAGCATGTTTGATATTATTCATCAATGACTTCTGCACTGACCTTGAGTTTAATGACATGTTAAAGCACCTTTAGTGGATGCATTAATGATGTTAGTTAACAAACCTACCTTAGAAATCCATATAAGGTTATGGGATATTTTCTTTGGAGCTGTTTATGTAATATGTAATGTTTCTTTTGATTATCTGTTCAGACAAAATCTTTCACACCAGCAGCACAACCCTGAGTCAGAGTCATTCCCTGTGAGCCTGTGACGTATATTTGACATCAAATTATCTCCAGTGTGTAGATTTATCTGATATATTTGTGTTTTTCTAGCTTTAACTCTGTATCTGCTGCTGCCTTGAAACACAATGAGTAACTCATAATCCTTTTTAATTTTGTGCTGTGAAAGACACACAAAAAAAATACTTGAATCAGTCTTATTTGTGAGGAAAATTACCCTGTTGTAGATCATGTCATAAACTGTTTCAGTCTGAATATGAAGTCTCATTTATTGTAAGTTTTTTTCCTTAATGCCAGGGAGAGCTTTTAATTTAAAAATCTGAGCAATGAAAAAAACATGTCCACAGAAAGAGACGCCCTTTAGAACATGTTTTATACAGGATTCAGGACTTTATATTCCTAATTTCTACAGCTGTGAGGTTGGGTGAGAGCATCTATAAATGTTGACATCTTTGACAGGGCACTGAAAACCTGAAGTCTGATAAAACATGTTTCAGAAACACTATTCACCCTGTTTACATTCACATAAACCGTTGTAAACATTTTTGAATTCGTCATTAGGTTTGAAGTATTGTAAAATGCCTCATTTGTCCTTCTTTTGCTGATTGTAAAAAAAAAAAAAAAAAGGTTATTAGAGACCCCCATTGTTCTGTCTTATTATTGGCATGACTTACTTCATAAATTGAGATAGATGGAAACGTGGTAATTAATATATAATCTTTACAAGTACCACAATTGTTTGTTCAATATTCATCAACATTGTGGGCGGTGATTTATAAATTATAACATGTAATTGTTTATCTGTCCACCAATTTAAAAATGATTAAAAAAGAAATGAACAAAAGACTTGATTTTTAAAGCACGGACTTTAAAGCATATCTTTTTCTCTATACCTGCCAGAAATGTTTACACAGTACTGTATGTATTCATATCTTTATAGTCCCACAAAACTAAAAGATAAACACACAAAGTAAAATGTTATGTTTTGTCATGCTTTTCAACACAGACCTCAATGTTTGGATTAGCAGGATAATTACAACGTAGTTACAAAAATCTGGTCATGGTATTTAAATTATCACAAAACAGGAGCTTGAAATGTCTTCTTTATTGTGCTTGGTGTTAAATTTGACAGGCTCAGGATGTAATTTTGCAGTTAAAAAATTACAGAAAATACTTATTCAGCACATTTGTTTTGAACTCACTAATGAATCTAACCATCGACCAAGCTGAGTAGAATTTACCTGAGGAGTAGCATCAATTAGTGGACTATAAAAAGAGAAAATTTGGAGTGCAGTTAGACAGCAAAATTAAAGATCCCCAGCTTGCTGTGTTTTCATTGTGGCTGACTCTACAAACCAACCAGAGACAAATCCAAAAGAGGAGGAAAGAACCGCTGTAGAGGATCATGGCATTGTTTTTGGAAATGGTAGAAAGTTAAGTATATTCCACAGAGATCACCGTTAAATTTAACAAATCTAAGAGTTTGCATTTGTTTCATATATTGCATTTGGTTGTGCTGTGTTTGCTTTAAAACAAACAAATGCATCAATTGAAAACATATGAAAACAATATTTTTTTACATTATAATTGTTTGTTTTTGACAGGACAAAAGGAGCATTTATGCCAGATTGAATCTCGACCTCCCTGTAGTCCAGATCTATATGGATGCTTTAATGGACACACAGGGTGACTACCGCTTGTCCAGGCAGTCCACTGAAGCCCTGATGGCCCTCCTCAGGAGAGAGAAGAGCCATGGCTGGAGCCAGTTTGTGGAGGTCCTCCTGGTCTTGTACTGGCTGGCACATGACTTGTCCTACACTGTTGTGTCCAAGGTCTTCGATGTGCCAAAGACCACAGAGAGTGACATTGTGCACCTGATGTGCGAGGCCATCCTGACCCTCCTCCCAAAGGTGATCCACTTCCCTTCCCTGGCAGAGTGTCCTGGAGTGGGCCAAGGGTTTCAGGACCTCGCCAACTCTCCAGCCTTAAGCCCTGTGTTGGAGCTATAGATGGGTGCCATGTGAGGATAAAGGCTCCACATGGACCACATGGTCTGGAAGCTGTTCCACTCAGTCCAACTCCAGGCCATCTGTGACAGCACTGGCAAATTTCTGGACAGATTTGTCTGTTACGGGTTCATCCCTGATACCAGGGTACTGAGAAATAGTCCAGTATATGTCAGTGCATGTTATTCACCAGTCAGGCTCTTTATTATCGGGGATGGTGGCTACCCATGCCTAAAAGCACCGGTGACCCTCATCACACCATGCTGGGAGCCTGTAAGGGGACGATTGGAGGCCCGCTTCAATGCCTATCATACCAAAGGCTCGCTCAGCCAGTGAGCGAGCCTTTGGTATGATGAAGACAAGGTGGAGAGGATTATTCTTCAAAACCCTGGAAGTGGACCATACCTTCACCCCAAAGACTGCTGAAGTTTGTGCAGTGCTCCATAACATCTGTCTGACTGCTGGAGATGTCCTGGAGCTGGCTGAGGATGAGGATCCTGTTCCACCACCTTCACCACCTTCACCACCTTCAGCACCTGTGCACAGAGATGAAAGCAGCGATCAGCAACTGAGGGACAGACTCGCTGTTCCACACCAGTCTCCCCCTCCTCTACAGGATCATGATTATGTTATGTTGTAAATCATCATTTGCATTTAAAATGACTTTTTCAGTACCTGAAGAGATTTTTTTTCCAATTCTTTGTTCCATAATAAATGATAAACTTGCCTTTAAAAAAATAAAGCCTCTTTGTATTCCTGGGTCTTAATATAACTATGCTATAATTCTGAAGTCCATATTGCAGACAAATCACAGTGCGTTTTATGATAGCATGTATGAAACTGTAGATGATTGATCCCTTTGCATTAGCTTTGTGACCTTTAGAATATCAACTCACTTTCACAACAATATTCACACATTTCAGCTTGAAAGTTGATTTCTTAAAATGAGTTTGAAACATTGCACTTGATCTGTTTGTGTAGACTTTAATTATTTCAGTACGACACCTTAAGGCGATGTGTCCTGCAAAGTAATAAGTATGAGTTCAGGTGATTCTTACATCAGTTGCTGTTGTCCAAATAAAAGCAGTCAGTATTTTTTTTTATTTTTGCATTTCAGTGCACTTAATTGCCTTTCCTTCTTTACCAGCCTGTGGCTAAAATCCTATTTCAAAATAAAATGTTTTGTATTGAAACTCAAGAATACAACAGGAAAGGTCATGTTTTTTTTTTTTTTAATTTTGTCTATTTGCTCTAACAAGACCAGGCATCTCTCATTTTGTTGCAGGAGTGCTGTGTCAATGGTCTCATCTTTTTAGCCTGCTCTTTCAGAAAGGCCAAAGGGCCTTGACCGCTTTTCGCCTTTTTTTCTGGGAGGCTGGTCGCTGGTGGAGGGCATGGTGTCATTCTCTGAGGTCACCATTAGAAGACCATTCTGATGATACAAGGTTAGAACCAGCTTTAAAATTAAAAAAGGGAATAGTTTGTTGCATTACTTTCTTTACCTTGTGGTTGGTCTTAAGATTGTCCCACTTCTTGGACGACTGGAGTGGGCTCACCTGACCCTCCAACCCCATCTCCTTCGCCACCTTTGTATAACGCAGAGAAATGGTCAGAATTAGCTTGGTTAATCCTTGTACTGTAATACTTTCAAAAATTATATGATATACAACGTCTACTCACTGCCAGCCTTCTTTGGCCGCATTTCTCTTCCCACTGGAGAGGTCATTGAGTTTAACCCTTGTTTTCTAATGAAGAGAAAACATTTATGAAAGTAGACATTTTTTCAGACAAAAGGATATTACTTATGCATATCATGCAGAAATGTGTCCCTTTCACTAGTAATTCATTTTTACAGTTTAGAATTATACCACAATGTTTAAGGTTTGCCTATATGTCTTTTTAACATTCATACACCATTGAACACAGTGAGTATGAATAAACACATGATGGAAAATGTTAGAAAAGCAACAGTAATTACATAACTTCCATCCCTTCTCCGTTGTAGGTTTCCGTAGACCTTTGGCAAGAGCCATATTTATATACGTCACATGCCACAAGGCATTATGGGGCGCTCCTTTCTCCTTTCCTTTCATAAAGGATGGTCCAGTGTTTCCTAAGCTAAAGGAGATAATAAAGGAAGCAACAAACCTCCTTTCCTTAACTTCTGGAGAATTCGGACAGCCCTTATCATGACCGACGCTGAAATGCTTCCAGGTCATTTCTTCATTAAGGAAGGTTCCTCACCAAAAAACAACTACACCCCTCCTTTCCTTTCCTCTTATTCCCTTCTTTCCTTTCCTCTTACTCCCTCCTTTCCTTGACCCCATGACGTTTTCCCTCGGGGTTAAGGGAAAGTGGATAGGAAAGGACTTAGGGAGGAGTTCTTGAACGCAGCCCCTGTATGAGAGGATCAGATCAGACTCACTGAGCAGCTCCGCTGAGTGACCTGCAGAGGGCGCCACTGCGCCTGTGTGTGCAGGGACATGATGAGGCATCCAGCCATGGATAAACATAGAAACATGGATCCAGTTATGTGGACTGTGGAGGACTGCAATGCGTCTAACGGTCTATCAGAAATCATAAGGGAGGAGGATTAGAGCCGCAGGTGAGGGGGAAATAATAAAAATGTGTCTTTTTCGTCTTTTTAAAGTCGAATATGAGGCTCTGTTGGTGGATGAGGAGTCTTAAAAACCTGTTTGGACTTGTTTTTCAGACTGTTGAGCCTCTTCTCCGAGTTTAGAAAGTACTTTCACTTTCTTGATGACGCAGCAGTGATTCCTGCGGGTGAGTCTCTAAGTTTCTTCATTTTTTTTTCAAATTAAATTCAGGATTTGCCTTAATCCAGGGTTCATCTTATTAAAGAAGCTTTGAGAAAATCTATAATTAGCCTACTTTTTTTTTTTTTAATACATCTGCGGGTCCTCAGTGTGTAGAGATAGTTAAAAATAGCATTTACCGCTCTGATTGGCTCCCTCTCCTCTGCCATGTTACATCATCTCAGGCCTTTTAGGAGCAAATATTGACTCCTGACATGTTGGGACATGAGAGTTTAACTCCTCTGCAGCTGAGAAAACATAAAAATAACACGATATAAAAGTTTGATGTGTGATGAAGACATCAGTGAGGAAAACTGGAGGGTTCACCTGCAGGAGAGGAAGAAACATCAGCTGATGAAACACAAACAGCTTTACAGACTGTCTTTACTGGGTCACGCACTGTCAGACTAATGTTACTGAGATAACTGTGAGGGTCATTACCATCCCCTCACTTGTCCTTATGCGACCATAAGAGTGAAATTATGAAGACAAGTTTATAAAGGTGAGCTTGAAATTAAAAAGGAAACACAAGAGTCCTCTCTGCCTTGGTGTTCATTTCTTATAAGTATCAATAATTTCCTGAATTAATGCAACACAGGCTTCTGCTTACAGCTGGACAACTTTTCAAGCATGATCATGTTTTCAAATAAAATACATTATCTGGCTATGCATTTTTAATGATCAAAAATCACTTGGTGGGTTTCCTTTTTTATTAAAAAAGTCATTATTTTGCAGTCAAAAACCCACAACACACACTAGTAAATGAAGCTTAATTGAGTTTTTTCATATGCAAAAATCAATAACAAGCGAACAAAAAAAAACATGATCAAATACTGTTCCCTCCCTGCAATACTTAAGTCAGTATTTGTTTAAGACAATAATGAATGGCAAAGTCTTTCAGTTTAAATAAAAGAAATGTAGTTTTGTAAGTTTGGGTCACGAGGAAGATCGCAAGCTATTCATTAATGCTTAAAAAAATTAATCAAGGTATTTTACAGGCTTTAAAATAGAAGAAAAACAATGTTTGTCATTTATACTTAAGTTGTTCTGCTTTAATGAATCTCATTCACATTAAAACCACAGACCTAACTAAGTGACAGGCTCAGAAAAAGTCCAGGTAAAAAAGGCAGACAGAGAGGTAGAGGAGATTTCTAATTAAACATCACTACAATTATGATTGTCTTAACATTTTTTCACAAAACTTGATGTATGATTTAATTCTGCCTTTCCCTCTCAAAGAAAACAAACCTTGTAGTGACACAGAAACTGCAAAAAACATGTCCTCCCCAATGTTATCAAAATATATTTTAAAACCTAACTGAATTGACCTCCTATACTTAAAATGCATGCTGTAATTTTGTCATCAGATGTTCATTTTGTAGTCTGGATGTAGGCAGGCTTGCCTGTGTAAGCAGCGCATCAGACTGGCAGAAGTTTTAGACTGAAATGTAAAAAAAAAATAAACACGGTTGCCTTTGCCAGTAGGTGGCACTATGACATACAAAGGCAATTTTGGTGTCAATGTATTTGATGTCAAACTTTTATTAAACTTTAGGAATCTGGTGCAAGTGGGACCACGCTAGCCAAAGTTATGGCAAATCTTAAAGTCAAAATGACAAGCCTCAATTTGTGGCACCACCACAGCCACGCCCTTTAGCAAGGCATAATAGTATTGATTCTGGAGCAGTGTCAAGGTGTTTGTGATTTTTTTGAGACCATTTTTACTTTGGTAGTGTAAATGCAGTGGGAGCTCGGCATGAAAATACAAGATTGATATGTTGTGTTCCTGCTAGGGGGCTCTGTTGTGGGAAAAAAAAAACATTCCCTGGCAGACTGTGCAGGGTCCAAAGCCCCATCATCCCAGAAAGTTTCAGATTTTTTGACAAAATTAGAGTGGTTTTTAGAGATGCCAGCACAACCTGGCGTTTGTAATTTGAAAATTTTCTTTGAAAGAAAATTTTGTATGTTTTGCAATGGCACTGAGTTTTTGTAAAGATGCCATTGACCAAGAAAATGCAAAAAAACCCCCCAAAAATATGATGTTCAAATCACCAAAATTGCCTGAACAAAAAAATCATAGCGCCTTCCCTGTGCTTTTCAAGAGAAAAGTCCCATCATCAAAGGTTTCGATGAGTATGCAAGTATAAAATTTCACAGTCACAAGAAGAACTTGGCAATTGTCATAACTGAAGGGGGCGCTTCCAGGCAGCTTTTCAGGATCTATTTTTGCTCCAATTAAAATATGAGAATATTCACTAGACCCGTCCTACCATTAAAACTTCCTGACTTGTTGGGCATGTTCAGGGCGTCAAATTTGCAAAAACCTTGATGGAATGCATCAAATAAATTCCTAGGGTTTCAATAGGGCTCTCACCTGCTGCTTGCAGCACTCAGCTTGGGCCCTGATTATGTTCATGGGTTACAGTGCCTTTTCGGTCTGTGTACTTTGTGGCCATCCGTTTTTTGTGTTGATATGGGTAAACGAAAAACGGGAAAACAAGTCGTCTCCTGTTTTTCGTTTGGTAATCGGAAATTGAAAAACGGAAAACGAGCCTTTATCTGATATCTATTATGGGTTTATTTTTACTCAAGTCGGGAAATAAAATATGTCTGTAATTCCTTTCGTAAGCTTGCTTTGCCTTGACCTGGAAAAACCTTCTTCTTCTGCTGCTGCTGCTGCTTTTTCTGCTTCTGAAACTACACTATAGCGTATTACTGCCCCCTGGTGATAAAGACCGACTCTTTGCACAGGATGACATATTTCTATTTCTGCTTGGTGAGTGTGCTCTTGTCAACTTCCTGTTATGACAGAACGATCGATGACAAGATGGCTTTATATTTCACAAGATTCCTCCAAGACCTGCCCCGTTTTACAATCAGTGATGTACATCAGCTTGTACAAGCAGCAAGCTTCGCCTCTAGAAGCAAACGAGAAAAAGGATTCAAGCAGAACATATCGAGTTACATTGACAGCTATGAAGGAAAGCTGTAAAGTGTTAGCTTGCAGACAAGCTAGTAGGCTGCAACTATCGATGCTTTTTGTAATCGAGTACTCTATCAAGTATTCTGGCGATTAATCAAGTAATCGGATAAAGAGTATGTTGCGCTCACTGCAGTTTTTTACATTGAATCACTTTGGCTTTATTGAAAAACATCAGTAACATACAAAACAGAAAACAAGCCAGGTGTCTTCAATTAACAACTTGTTGTTCTTTCTTTTTTTTTTTTTTTTTTTTTACATTTTGAGCATAAACGGGATCCCAAAATCAAAATACATATTTTTCTATAGGTAAAAAGTAGTTCCTACATGATACTGCTCACAACAAGGTCTGCAGATTATTTTGAGCAACCAGGTCCTGATTTTAAGAATGAGACACTGGTTTTGTCTTTTTCAAATGTATTTTTGGTGCTTTGAGCATCACAGGACTTAAAAATATACTAGAGAGATGGCCGACATCTCTACAGCTGATATCTCAAAAATGTACAACTCATACATACAGTAAAAACTTAAATTTATAAACAGGCCCTTTAGTTATAACAGCTATCTCTGTAGTGAGCACTAAATCAGTTAAAACAAATCAAATGATACTGACATTTACCCATGTGCAATGGTGAAGATATTTTTGAACTTTTGAATTTGTTTTGTTTACATTGTTCTTGCAGTTGTATTTTTTTTCTTGGTCATATTTTGCTTTTTAGTAACTTTTTTTTAGTTTGGTTATTTTTATTTTATATGTTTTTATTCATGCTTATCTTTTTTTGCATCATTATTGCCTTTACTGCTGTAATGATGCTAAATACCATATTGAGGAACTTATTTAGCTTATTTTATGACATGGCCAAAATAATATCGTACTTAGATAGTAAGATAATTCAACCAGCTAATGTACATTTACTTAAGATATGAAAGGATGCCCTTCACCTGCTTCCTCTACTCACTGTCATTACATTCTACTCCCTGCAATCAAATTAAAAGTAAAGTGATTGGATGTGAAAAGTAGCCCATGTGAACAAAATACACAGAATACCTGTCCAAGTATCCTCTGCATTGATTGACGTTCTGAACCAGCCTTTGCACAGAGCCATAATCAAAGTACATTATTTATGAGACTCAATCTCAATTATTGATCACATTAACTGCTTCTGCTAATGTATCATGAGTGTTATGTTCTTGTGTCCAGTCCGCCAATTTGATGCACAGACCTGATGTTTACTGTTGATGTGCTGCAGCATTGATGACGTGCTGTTGTGCTAAACTAACTCAGTTTTACAACAGACACGCTGCACTGTGTTTTCTTTTCATTTCAACTTGTAGTGAGCCAACACTTGGGATACTTTCTGCCGATTCTACTGCGGACTCTCTTCTTTATGCTCCTCTCTTTTCTCTTCCTGCACGATGTTACAATCCGCGCCGCACATCTACGTTTCAGCCGCAGCAGAAGCAGCACGTGCGTTGCGCCACAGAAATGATAGTCCGTGTCAAACACCGTGTGCTTTATAGTGGTCCACATTTAAACGAGTCCTCGAGGCACATAATTTGCCCCGAGGATTTGTTGTAATCGAATTACCTGGATTATCCAAGGAATCGTTTCAGTCCAACAAGCTAGCTGTCGTCACGTTACTGTGACAATTTGACAGACTGACCCAGAGTAAAATGCTTTAATCTAGAGTTAAGTATTTACATTTAATTGATGTCTAATTCACCACAGTTTCAAACAAAGAGGCATCAGGGAGAGTGAGCGTCCGGGCTACGTGTTACAGGTCGATGAGAAAGAGTGAAAAGCCTCACAATCTTAGAGTAGGGAGGATGATATAAAGTGTTCATCATTACTCAGTTTCAGTCAGTGTCATGTTTTGGGGTTTTGGTGTGGCTATGGTAGTCTGTGAATTGAGACACAAATGAGACCTGACATCTTGTTTCCCATATTCTCCCAGAGTAACGATCGCTAACATATGTGCTAACTGTCTGTAGCATGAAAGGCTACGTCAATATTTTTCTTTATGCATCCCTGTGTTTGTAAGTGACCTAATCCTTGTTTCATGCAAACCCCAGATCTGGTTCTCTTGTTCAGTGTTCTTATCAGAGGGCTGGGCAATCAATCCTTAATAGAGCTTTAGACATTAAACCAATGTGAAAATGCCAAAACCGTTAATGTGTGTCTGTTGGTGAGTGTATTTAAATATAACATTATTCCTCAAGTCCTAATTGTCAAAATGTATTCTTCCAAGGAGTAAACACTACAAGGCAGTGCGCGGGGAGCTGCCAGGTCCAGATGTCCTTAAAGTTGATGAAGTGTACAGGGACTTCTCAGCAGACATTGCTCCCCTCATCACCACCATGGCAATTAGTGTGCATTGGTCAATTCAGCCTTTGGAAAAGTCCAGGAAGGTAGTCCCATCTCCTACCAGCATCCATTGCCAGTGAGCCGGGTAATACTGCGCCATCCCGATGCCCCTCCACCACCACCTCTACCTGTAGATGGCTACAGACTGGAGCCAAGCAGCTGTCAGTTTGTGTGCAGTCACCAGCAGCATCTCCATCTTCAGTCACTTGTCACTACATCACATATGGTAACACAAATAGAAGCTGCCACCAGGGAGCAGAGCAACACTGTAGAGTGGCACAGTGTCAGGAGGCCAAGAATAACTTCCTTACAGAGAAATATGCCACGTCAGAGGTCATAGTTCAGCGGAGAATTTGTCACACAGAATTCAGAAGGGATAAACTCAAACAGTGGCAATGAAGACAGGACTGGCACTAGAATCAGTTGCCATCCAAGAATCAAGTCGAAACAAAAACACTAATTACTGGCCTTGTGGGATGGTTGTTCATCCAGATGCCCCCTGGATGGGAACATCTCCTGACGGTCTGGTGTTTGATCCAAGTGGGAGTCCACCATTCAGCCTGCTGGAAGTTAAATGCCCCAATGCAAAAAACTTTGTGGATTGTAGCTACTTGAAAATGCACAGTGGTACCTTAAAACTAAAGCAGAGACACAGCTACTACTGGCAGGTGCATGGCCAGCTCTTGGTGACAGGATTGGAGTGGTTTGATTTTGTTGTGTTTGCAGAGGATAATATTCTTATACAGTGTACCTACAGGTCTTTAAAACCATTAGGGAGAAGGGTGATTACTTTTTCTTTTATTTTTACCTCATTTAAAAATGTACATTTCATTTGATGCCTTGTTTTCCTTTTGAAACTATGCCTTGATGACAGAAATGACATCATTTAACATAAATTCATACCATTTAATGGCAGTTCAACTAGATGCTGCCACATTAATCAACATCTGTCCTCGTCAGATTGTATTCATTATAGATGTTAATGTTAATATTAGCTTGATCGCTCTATCCACAGCTGTTAATAATCATGCATCCACAGTAACTATCTTTACAACCATGATGACGTGAGGACCCTCTTGAAAATGAGATGCCACATGTCAAGGGGCTTACCTTTAATAAATTTATATTCAACAAAGATGGTGCTATAGAAATAAAAACTGATTGACTGAGTCTGCATTCAACAGAGAAAAATGTGAATTTAGTCCCTTAGTCTCTGCCTGGGTGAATACATCTCTGGATGTATGTATGTGTATATAAAATTTATATATATTCATTGTATGTATTTGTATATGTGTATCTATAAAATGAATTGTTTTGCTTTATCATGTTCTATTGTAAGTTGTCTTGAGATAACACTGCAGAATCCAAGCTTACCTTGTTTTTAATGTGTAACTACCCATCTGGTAATATGTGTTAATAATTTAGATTGAAAATTGAAACAAACGACAATTTATTGATACATGGTAATAACAAATACATTTATTCTGAAGTATACAATTTACAGAATTAGCAAAATATTACATTTACGCTTCCAGTAAAGGAAGGTCTCACACTGAAAGAACATAGACAAACATATATACAGTGAGCGTTTGAAACTTAATTCATAGAGGAACATATCATCCTTAAGTTATTCACCGATATTAAAAATCAAAATCATGTTAAATCAACAGATTTGGCACAAGAACATCTAGAAAAGCACTCAGAGAGTGCAGACCTCCGCCAAGCAGCTTCAGTCCACTTAGGCGAAAATGTATGGAGTTAGAATCATGCCAAAACGTCACAAACACACAAAACATGTTGAACACACGCCCAATGACTCACAAAAAAACTGAATATGGTTTGCAAATATAAAACATCATTCACAAACTAATGTATTTAGTTTTGCAAATAAGAAGCGTGCCTATCAGACAAATACATCATGCTCTGAAAACAAATACAGCATGTTTTACACATACAAAGAAACATATTTCTTCAATTACAAAAAAAAATACTTCAAGTACAAATCAAAATCTTTCAAGTACAAAAAAATATCCTTCAAGTACAACACATGAATTCCACAGGTACGAAAACCTGTTTTGGCACAATCTTACCGCTGTCACGTGACTTTTGGCACTAACTTTCCGCCTTGCAGATCCGCACGCAAATGCACTCTGATCCGTACACAAATGCTTTCTGATCCACTCACACATGACAGTAAAGTTTCTTTGCACTCTCCTGCAATTCACACTCCACAGCATCAGATGGCGCTGATTCAATTTGAGGCCGCCAACAGAACTTACCAAGTGTGATGGATGGACCTTATTCACGTGACGTCATCTCCTCTTCACGGTAAACTCCACTGAGTTTATATGGACCTGAAGGATATCCAGATAAACAACGTTCAATTAAGAAAGATATAGTAAAGATTAATATTATTTACGACTAGGTCTGCACTGTATGCACTACGCTCTGTGACGTATCTCCTGTTTTGTCAAATACCGCCCATCCATTTCCGCTAGCGTACAGAGCCTGTGATATCAATTTTTGATCTTTTGACCATGAGTGTAAGGAAGAAAGTTTTCAGGATCGCACATTTTCAAATACAGGAGAGTACATACTCCGAACACTGCTGTGTACTACTTTGTTCAGCATCTTCTAAATTTAATGCTCAGCTTTCACGGCTTTCCGTCTGATCCTGCTCTGAGGAGGCGATGGCCAGTAAACATTCGCCGGGATAAATTCATGATCACCTCTCACACAAAGGTTTGTATCGACACTTTGGGCTTGAGATTCTTATTGAGCCAGCCACTCCAGGTGGTAGAAGAAGGCTTATAAAAGGTGCTGTACCGACACTGTTTGAGTGGAACGGATACAGCGTCGAAACACAGCGTAGCAGTGTGTGGGAGAGAGCTGAGCGGCCAAGTGAAACAGACCCCGGCGACGGGCAATGAGCATAACGTCCATATCTACATGGACCATGATTGCTGCTCAAAACCGGAGCCAGCTGCACTGGACATGTCTTCATGTGCTGCAGAGAAAATGGCTGAAGAAGTGGAGGAGCTCAGGAAAGAGATACAGGAGCTGCGTATCCAGAGAGAGTTTGGGCTACAGCGGTTTACTGGCTCTGATGCTGACATTCGTTTCTACATCAAGTAAGGCTATTTTCTGTCTCATTGACATATTATTGATTATTGGTTGTTCACGATTTTAACACGTAATTTCATTTCATTTTATTGAAAATAAATGACGTCTATCGTCTTTGTGATTAGATTTTCTAGCTACGATCACCTGATGGCATTTTGGTCTGTGATAGAGCCTTCAGTGTACAAAATGGTCCGGGTTTCACGAGCAAAAAACAGCTGCTGGGAGTAACGAAGAGGTGGAGACCCCCGTACCCCCGTCCAAGATAGGCTATACACTGAGTACTTGGTCGGTAGTGTGAGTAGACTTCAATGATATAATTGCAGTGGTGTCCCCCTTTGGATGAATCAGTGCACTACACTGTTTTTCCCATAGTATATGATAAATATGTAAATATAATTTAAAGCAGTCCTAGTCAGCCAGTCTGGTTCATTGGCAGTATAACATCTGTCTTTTTAGCCCATTCAGGTGTTTTTCTAGTCTTAGTTTAAAACATCTTAACCCAAGATTCTGAGGCAAAGAACTTTTAATTGAGTAACACTGAACAAAATTATTACTTAAATCCATCATTATGATAATGACACAAGCACCTTCTAGTTTTAAAGGATCGATTGTTTAATAAACACAAAGCTTCCTTTTCAGTTTTAAAAAATGTTAAAAATTCAGAAAGACATTTCACACATGACATTTAAATCTGTAGCTATACAGTTCAGTCTTAGTAAATATTGGACTATTTGGCATTTTCATCAGGTCATTCTGAAAAATAAATTATTGAATATGTCTGACTTGGAGTAACTGTTTTCTTTTTTGCTTCCATTTCAGAGAGAAATGCTCGAGCCCATTGATGAGTTTTCTCTTCCTCAACTTCCTGTCAGCTAGTTTGAAAGAGAGAGACCTTGCACATTGGTTCAACATCCATCAATCAACATAAGCCGCATAATTAAAACATGGATAAGCTTTCTTGCCACTGCACTGGGGTCTGTATGTATTTGGCTTACACAAGAAGAGGTGCAAGCTTACCTCCCTGAGGAATTCAGGCAATTTCCAAACACCCAGGTGACCCTGGATTGTATCGAACTGAGGTGCCAAACGCCAACCTCGCCCCTTCTACAAAGTGAGATGTAGTCTACATACAAATCGCACTGCACTATGAGAGCTTTGGTTGGCATCGCTCCACATGGTCCAATCACATTTGTTTCCCAACTGTATGCTGGTTCAATAAGTGACAATTAGTGATCTTTAAACCATCAGGAATAGGTGAATTGTTGACAGAAGACATGGCTGTGATGGTGGATCAGGGCTTCCTCATCAGTGACTGCTGCAGATGTAAAGTGTACTGTCCTTCTTTTCTGTCAAAACAGAAGCAGATGCCAGCATACCAGGTGAGGGAGACCCAGGCTATTGCCAGACTCTGTGTGCACGTGGAGCCTGTGATCAGGAGGATAAAGCAAAACAGACTTTTTGACAGTGTCATCCAGCTGTCTCATGCCTACAACATCAATGAACTCTTTGCAGTTGCATGTCTGCTGTCAAATTACCAAAACAAAGCCTTGGTAAAGAAATGAGTCAAGTGAGACTGTATGGAACTTGTTGAAACTACATCTACTTTGTCATCCTGACTTTAAGGATTCTGTTCACATTAGCTTGCAATGTGAACACAGCTGAACACACTCTCATCTGAGTTCTTCTAAGTTTTTTGAGTCTGTATAGCAACGCAGAAACTAAAATGCTCTAGCTTTATATATATTTTTGAAATACTGCATGTTCAGTGAATTTATAAACTGTATATATTTATGATTTACAAGGTTCTAATGCTTGTGCACTTGGTTTTAAGCTCACTCCGAGCAATATGAATGTACTTATTAAATCGTTTATTGATGTCTTCTGATCTGATTAATATACTCTTATTCCAAACCATCTGTCAGAAAAATAAAGTGAGATCATTGTTACATTCAAATGATTTAATACGACTGTCATTTCTTGAAGATTCTAGGTTTTGACTAATAATTCACAGTGGTAAAAAATTACATTACATTCAAAAGTACAGCTGAAGATACAGCCAGTTATTGTAAAATAAAGATTTTCTATTAAATAAGATACATCTATTATTCCAAATAGGAACAGAATTTGGAGTAAAGTTATAACTGTAAATTAGTTTCCAGTACAGGAGGACCTGCTGATGAAACCTGGACAACTTCTCTGGTACCTTGGTTATAGAAGAGACACACCTTAGCAAAAAGTCGATTCCACCACATTTCTCAAATATTTTAGAGGAAATATGAAAGCAAAATTCCTCCCAAAGAGTAGCCTGTACATAGCATTGCTTGCCTTCTCAAATCAACCTAAAGACATATCCAAAGAATTTATATATTCAACAGGCTTTTCAGGTGTTAACAACCTCTGGCCATGGTAGTTTCAAAGTAGTTAACCATGTTAACATAACAATAGACGTGCCTGGCTTGGCTATTGCTCAATAACTGCACATCCAACACAACAAAGTGTAAAACCCAGTGGGCCTAATAGTTTACACTTTAGCTTTCATTAGATTACATTAAATTATATTAAGTTCTTTGACCAAGAGTTAGAGGTATGGTGATTGATCATACATTGATTTAGAAAGGAAATACATAATGAAGTGAGACTGCATACACACAAGGAGGTCGTTAGCATTATTAGCATTGCTTAGCTTCCAGTCCCACCTAATCTAGAAATTTTCATTAGGGACATTCAAAACACAGATAACAGTAGCGAGACAACCTATTGCTTAGTCGTAATATTAATCTTTACTATATCTTTCTTAATTGAACGTTATTTATCTGGAGATCCTTCAGGTCCATTTAAACTCAGTGGAGTTTACCGTGAAGAGGAGATGACGTCACGTGAATAAGGTCCATCCATCACACTTGGTAAGTTCTGTTGGCAGCCTCAAATTGAATCACGCCACCTGATGCTGTGGAGTGTGAATTGCAGGAGAGTGCTGAGAAACTTTACTGTCATGTGTGAGTGGATCAGAAAGCATTTGTGTACGGATCAGAGTGCATTTGCGTGCGGATCTGCAAGGCGGAAAGTTAGTGCCAAAAGTCACGTGACAGCGGTGAGATTGTACCAAAACAGGTTTTCGTACTTGTGGAATTCATGTGTTGTACTTGAAGGATATTTTTTTGTACTTGAAAGATTTTGATTTGTACTTGAGGGATTTATTTTTGTACTTGAAAGATTTTAATTTGTACTTGAAGTATTTTTTTTTGTAATTGAAGAAATATGTTTCTTTGTATGTGTAAAACATGCTGTATTTGTTTTCAGAGCATGATGTATTTGTCTGATAGGCACGTTTCTTATTTGCAAAACTAAATACATTAGTTTGTGAATGATGTTTTATATTTGCAAACCATATTCAGTTTTTTTGTGAATCATTGGGCGCGTGTTCAACATGTTTTGTGTGTTTGTGACGTTTTGGCATGATTCTAACTCCATAAAAATGGTCCTATCTGGCAATGTTAAAGAATCCTTTAAAAAATTCCTGTATCCAGATGGTGATCCGGATCAGTCCAAAAATCTAATCATTTCTTCCTTATCCCATTCCACAAATTGCCTGAAAATTTAATCCAAATCCGTCCATAACTTTTCAAGTTATCTTGAACACAAACAAACAAACAAACTAACCAATGCCGGTAAAAACATAACCTCCTTGGCGGAGGTAACAAACTTGTACTTAATTACAACTGATGAGGCTTCGAAATGCAATTGTATCCGACTGCAGGCCGCAAGACAGAGGCGTGTCGCAGAGTACAGTAGGCGTGTTGCAGAGTGACTGCGATACGCCTACTACATGCACTTCTTGAAGGGATATAACAGCTTCAGCACGGTCCAGCTGAACGTCAATGCTTTTGTTTACCCAGTCATTGATCTATAAAAAATGTATTAAAATGCGTACAAATACGCTTAAGGGTTAGGGTAAGGGGTTAGGGGAAGGGTTAGGTAATAATACAACTAAGTGCAGCAAATGTTTGAAGTTTGTTGCATGAAATATGCTAGCACGTACAGTCTGGGCACGATCCGCCATTGTTCATCACTAAACTCGCGTGGTTCTACGTTAGTTCCCATTAACTAGTGTCTTCCCATTAAGTAGCGTGTCACAAAGTAGGTGTGTCGCAGAGTGGCATCACTTAAGCGACGAAATGTGTAATTTTTTTGCCAGCAGATGTTGCACTAGAATATCTGAACTAAATCAAAACAAAGGGTCTGTTCAGAGGCTGTTAGCTGCACCTCCTCCTCTCCTCCATCGCCCCGTACCCCCTTCACCGTCCAGCAGAACGATGAAGTGAAGACAAAAAACAAACACAGACCGGACGGCCCACAGGATGATTCATTCCAGAATCATGTCTAAAGGTGAGGTAAGTTTACAGAACACGTACTCTGATACAGATGTTGACTGGAGTGTCGTATCTCATCATGTTAAAAGTTGACCTTGATGTCGCGAGCGGTACTTGTGGTCTTTATTGAGGATTTATAACTCGACTTGAACAGCTACAGCTAGCTAGCTAACACTTCCACTAAAATATACTTCTGATGGTTCAGAGCTGGAGAACAGTAACAAATCTTAAGACTTTACTGTAATTGGCCTGGATTAACACCGATGAAGTCGAGTTGCAGGCCCGCAGAGGCAGCTGATGGGGACGATACATGCTGACAGACGAGCTAGATAGCCGCTAATAGCACTGCTGTCTGTGTTAGTTATTGTTTTCTAGGTGATACGATTTAGTCAGCAGATCCACACCTACTTTCTAGTCTCTTTTGCTAAAGACAGCGGCTTAAAGTAAATGATGAAAAGGTTTATGATGGTGTAAAGTCAGTGTCATGTAGTTAGGGCCCTATAAAATCTGTGTTGTTTTTTCTCAAATTCCGTTTTAGTTATTCCCATATTCCGTTTTTTTCCATTTTATATTTCTGAGAATTGTTTTTTTTTTTTTATATTTTACACAAATTTAACACAGACAATGCATAAAGTAATGAAATATAATCACTCACCCTTCAGGAGGTCCACGTACATATCTTTACGGGTCCGGTCAACAGTATGTTGACAAAATTTGCAGAATATTTGATCTCCTGACACATAATAATCATTGGCAAACTGCTCTGCCCTGTACTCTGGAGTTAGCTGGGAGTTTCGGAGCTTCTTTGCCAACTTGCGCGCCACTGTAGGTTGCTTTCATCGCACCACTTGTTGTCCCTCAACACCAGCAATCATTGAAAATGAATTGCAGCTGGAAGCTAAGGACACTCTGATCGCTTTTGGAGTGAACACAGGGTCAGCTGGTGTCTCAGACGGCCGCTGTGACATGTTGACATCAGAGGGGAAGACAAGGGGAGGAGGAAGTGAAGCGTGTGTTGTCCGCAGGGCCAGTGACCCCCCTCAGGGCATTTTCCCAAGAGATACGTTCCTTTTTAGTCAGAAAAAAACGCTTTTACGTAACAAGTTGGCCACTTCCGTGATATTCCGTGTTTATATTGAATTCTGCATTAAATGCCTACTTCCGTGATTCCGCCCACTATTCTGTGATCACAGATTTTATAGGGCCCTATGTAGTAATATTGACAGACTTGAAGCTTCATTGAAATGTCTCTTCTCTTCAACATTTTCCTGTTCACTACAGGCTGTCACAGAGCAACTCTAACAAGGCCGAGAATGGGATGACCAAAGCTGAGGAGGAGACCCTCTGTGCAGACAGGTAACCGAGCAGGAGACCCTCTGTACAGACAGGTAACTGAGGAGGAGACCCTCTGTACTGGGAGAGGGGGCATGTTTAATGACTGTGTTGGAAATTTCATCAGGCACACTGCCAGCACTCTATTTTTAGGTTCAAATGCCCTCTTCTCTCTCTAATACTATTAGGTTTGTTGGTAAACTTGTGTTGCTACAGAGAATTTATGAGGTGAGTACAATCAGCTTGAGCTAGACTTAAAAAACCATCAAGTAATGACTTATTACCTTCTCAGTTTAACAAAGAAAGATTGTATTAAGAATGTTTAATTTTATTGTCTTTTCTCATCAACACCAACTCTAATGACTGATTCATCAAAAAAACAGATCTTTTCATACTAAACTCATTGACTTTAACTTTGAAACTCTGTTTTAAGATCATGTGACCATTAAATTTTACATTAGTAATCCATGATCTGAAAACCATGAATGTTTGTAGCTGAAAATTCTTTTAATTCTAACATATGAGGCTGACAGTTCTTCATAAAGTAAATGCAGATGACTTACAAACATCTTTAAGAAAAAATATATCTCTAAGTGTTTTTCCACTTGCTTCGTAAAAAGTTGTTATCTACTATTGTGTTTCTAAAATGTCCATGGACTGATGTGATTGACGGAAGTATCTGTGGAAAAACATTCATGCTGCTCTATCAGGCTGCAGATCAGGCTGCAGGGTGGAGGTCAACATACCTGCTCAGCATTTTCGAGACACTAGTCTTATCAACAACATGAGATCTTGTTCAGCTCATACTCTAGGGCTGTGCAATCATCACAATTTTATTCTTATACTGATATTAGCATAAACAATGAGTGCATTGTGACAGTCTGATTTTATTGCAACAAATTATTACTATCATTATCACTTTCATTTTAAGGGAGAGTTCTGGATTTCTGTAGGGGGTTGTAACGGGGAAAATTTAAAAAAAAATCTATTTTTTTTCAGTGTCTGTAATCTCCTTGTTTAGATGTAAGCAGCATCAGTATGAGTTATTGTAACAGCAGTGATTATAATTATCTAGTTTGATGACCATCATGTGTACCTTTTCTCTAAACACCTGGTGGCTGTAAAGAAAAAAGGAGCAGTGAACAAGAAACTGTCACATGCAAGCACTCTAACAGACACACAGCCTACAACTGCTTAGGCACACATCCCTGACATGTTCATCTGTGTTTTCTTGTCATTTGTGTATTTTCAAGAGATGAAATGTTAAAGATAAAGTCTCATATGATATAAAAATGATTCTTTTTTTTCAAAAAGTGTTGGACAGGAGGCCCACTCAGGTCCCGTACATGTTTTATTTCTGTGTTGATATTTTGGTTAGGTACGTTGCCAGCTCTCTATTTTTAGGTTCACCTGCCCTCTTCTCTCTTTTATACTTTCAGTTTTGTTGGTACACTAGTGTCGCAGCAGAAAATTCATGAGGTGAGTACACTCAGCTTGAACTAGACTGAGAAAATCATCGAGTAATGATTAAATACCTCTTCAGGTTATATACTACTTGGAAAGATTGTATTAAGAATGAATCATTTTATTGTCTTTTCTAACCAATACGAACTCTGATTGATCTGTCATAAAATCAGATATTTCCAGACTAACAACATTGACTTTAACTTTGACACTTTCTTGTTTTAAGATCACTTTGACATTAAACTCCACATTAGTGATCACTGATCTGAAAGCCATCAATGTTTTGAGCTGAAAATTATTTTTATTCTAACATATCAGAGAGTTCTTAATGAGAGTAAATGTAGATGACTTACAAACGCCTTACAGAAAAAATTGTTTCTGTGAGTATTTTATTCTGGCTTTAAAAAAGTTTTTATCCATTAATTTGTTTCTAAACATCCGTGAATTGATGTGATCAATGGAAGTATCTGTGAAAAACATTCAGCCTGCAGGGTGGAGGTCAGCATCCCTAGTCTGCATTTTAGAGACATTAGACTGATCAACAACATGAGATTTTATTTAGCTCATACTCTAGGGCTGTACAATCATCAATTTATTCTTATTCTGACAAGAATAAGAATAAATTGACAAACTTTTGTAATGGCTGCATCGTGACAGTCTGATTTTATTGCAGTATATTATTTCTATTAGTATTTTATTTTAAAGAGTTAGTTCTAGATTTCTGTAACAGGGAAAATGTCATTAGCCTGAACATTAGTCAAAGTGGCAGAGTTCAGTGTTGCTAACTGAATGAAATTAGCATGGGTCATTGTATGCAGCTAGACGTCCCACCATCTTTTTAATGTCTTTCATTTGGACCTCCTCACTTTTATGGTGTCTCACAGCAGCACAGCTGTCTGATCAGCAGCTTTCAGTCTGATCCAGTCCACTTTATCAGTGAACATCCACTTGGTCACATCCACACCTCACTTTGACTGCTCCCCTCTAACTCAGCCCACTGACTCCATGTTGGGTTTACCTGCTGTAGCCTGAGAAGGTCAGAGGTCAGATACACTCACAGCAGGGAGCAGAGACTGACTCACTGTCCCAAACTCAGCATTCAGAGGCTCATAACAGCTCAGCTGTGGTCTGCAGCCTCTCTTTAGTTCACTCTGAACGCCTCTGCAGCCTCAGTGTTTGGTTAGCACAGTGCTAATGCTATCAGAGAAGCGTAGAGATGAGGAGGACGGAGCACAGACACAGATATCTGTATGAGCTGGAGGACTGATGTCAGGAGCTTTAACCTGGTATGAACGGATTTCTAAAGAGGAGTTGAGCTGTGATGGCAGAATCAGTCCATCTCTGCTCTTTAACAGCTCAGTCTGACAGAAAACAGCTGACAGCTTCACAGCCTCAGTGAGAGTCTGACTGGTCCACGAGTTTAGAGTTTGTCTGCTCCACAAACTGAAGGACACATCTGTCCAGGACGTTAAAGACACCACAGTTCACTGTCCCAAACCTCTGATTATTAGCTGAGTCAGGCTCATTCATTTAGTTTGATTGTTCTGTTTTTACTTCAAATGTTGTTTCTCCATCAATCTGACAAAGTTGTGGATTATAGCTGAATATATTTTTGATTAAATGACACTAAAACATCATTGTTTTTTATTATATTTGATGATGCTGTGACAACAGCTGAGACGATCAGTCTCTTTTCTCTTACTTGCATTATTTCTCTGATACATTTTTTATGTCGCATTGTAATTTGTCAGTTTTTAAGTCAGTTGGTCTTTGCTCATTTTATGTCAAATATTTGATCAGTTCTGTGTTTCTCATAAACAGAAGAGGAAAAAGGCCACTGGAAAAAGCAACGATCCAGTCAAGTAGATGGAAACTTTTGAAATTCCAACCAGATATACATTTCACAGTTTTCGCCCAATTGCCCCTCGTTCAGAAGTTTCCAGGGCTCTCAAGTCTCAGTGTCTTTGACGTTTGACACACATTTGAACCTTTTCACTCTCTCACATGCCACACCTTGTGTTTCTCACACTTTAAAATTTATTTTGTAGTGCCCACTGAGTAACACCGCTATATGTGCTTTGGGACGTGTAACAAGACGTTGTGAGCATCACAGAGCTCAAAAGGAGCTTGACAAATTAGCCAACCAGTAAATAGCACTGCTGTATCCGGGTAAGATACGGTCGATCTGACAGGAGAGGATGCATTCTGCACGCTCATGACAGAGTGCCTAATGACACGAGTACAATAAGTTATCTCATTTGATTTTGTTGCGCACTGATTAATGAAATTACATCAAAATAAAAAAACATCAACATTGCTTTGTATTTCATTCTTGCTTTAGGTAAAATATAGTTGATTGTGTTAGATGTGTACGTAATATTGTCTGAAATCGATCGAAGGCTCCTGAATTGAATCGAATCGAAATTGATAGTGGCAGGCTTTGTGATATCCGTAAATATCGTATCGTTGTCCAAAGAATCAATGTTGTATCATCATGAAACTGGTGATTTACACCCTTTCCTGTCTGACGTTGTCACACCTGATCCCTACTTGTGCTTCCCCAGCTGTGTCTCATCACCCCCAATCACCTCATATGTTTAACCCTCATGTCTTCCCCTGTCTCGTTGTCAGTTGGTAGTACTCTCAAGTCTCTTTCAGCATTCACAGTTCTTGTCTTGCCGTGAATAACCTTGCTAGTTTTGACCTTGTTATTTGCCTCATGTTTTTTGGACACTTTTGCCTGATCTTTTGGACTGCTTTTCTGTGTTTCGAACCTCACCTGGTAAACCAATAAACGCTTTAAACCTTTCTCGACTTCTGTTTTGTGTGTCTCACTCTAGTGTCCTACTCTTTGGTTCAGGTTCTGTTCTGTCTCATGTTAGCATGAACTGGCCAAGACAGACACTGCGGACACCAATCCAGTTCGTCAGGCTCTCTGAGCACAGGGTCTGAAGCTCACTCAGAAGGAGGAGCAAATGACGACTCTGTGCTCTGGTCTGAGGGAGCTGGCCATGCACCAGGACTCCATTATGACAATCCTAAGTTCCCAGGTCAGCATAATCCTGGAAAAGATTGAAAAGGGTTCTTTTCCAGCGGCTGTGCTAGACGCTGCGGCAAACCCATTTCGGGTTCAGCTGCAGAGACGCCACTTCAGGTTGTTAATTCATTGTCATGTTTTCTGTTGTCTCGTCCAAAACACTTTTCCAGTGAGTCAGGGAACATCAGACCATCTTTGATACAGTGTGAGCTGCATTTTGAGCTGCAGGCTGCAGCTTTCCCCTCTGATTGGGCTAAGATCACTGTTTTATCTCCCACCTCTCTGGACCCTCAGAGGCGTGGGCTACAGCAGAGTGGAGCCGCTGCTCTCCAGCATGTGCTTGGCTCTCTTGTTTTGTAAAGGCTTTGGAAAAGGTGTTTCAATACACCTCTCCCAGTTGTGAGGCATCAGGGTCTCTTTTTAGATTAAAACAGGGACAACGCAAGGCATCTGATTATGCCATAGACTTCTGCACACTCGCAGCCAAAAGTGAGTGGAACATGGCAGGATGACGCATTTTTCAGGGACTGTCGGATCGAGTGAAGGATCAGCTGATGGCTGTGGACCTGTGGATCTGGACTCTCTCATCACTCTTTCCATCAAGGTGGATAATCGCCTGGCGGAGAGGGAGCTGTGGAAGGGCCGTTTCCACATCCGATCATCGCCCACCAGGAAATGGAAAAACGACTCAGCTGACCTGCCCAGCCATGTCAGACCACCACCCTCCAGCCTCATCTCCCCAGGAGCCGGCGTCGAGGAGCCTGTGCAAATCAGACACACCATCTCCCTGCAGAGGAGCGTATTCATCAGCAGAAGGACAGGAGGTGCTTTTACTGTGGCTAACTAGGACATCTGGTAAATCAACGTCATATTAAAGGGGCCAAGTCTCAAGATATGCCTAACATCAGGGTGAGTCAGAACATAGTTATTAACCTCCTGCTCATTACAAAATCCAGGCAATGTTTAATTTGGACTCCGAGTCCCTCACAGTCCCTGTTTTTATTGACTCTGGCTCTGATGCAAAGCTCATTCACTCCCCTCTGCAGGAAGCTCTAGGTGAAAACCTACTGTCTCCAGCGCCCCCTAGAGGTTAACGCAATAGATGGCAGCCTTCTGGGTAAAATTACTCGCTGTTCCCAGACTCTCACAGTTTCGTTATGAGACCATGAGCTTCCATGTTTTTCATGAAATGACACATCAACCTATCTTGGGACACCCCTGGGTTATGAAACACATCCCGATCTTGATTGGTCAAAGGGACAAATTATTTCTTGGGGCCAAGACTGTACTAACCGGTGCATTAGGGGAACATCCATGTCACAGACCAATCTGGACCTGGGAAATGTTCCCTCATGTTACCATGACCTCGTAGAGGTGTTCAATAAGGCTAAGTCTAGATCAGGGAGGGGGATGAGTGAAAGACTGCCTTGAACACTCCAACTGGACACTATGAGTACCTGGTTATGCCTTTTGGGCTTACCAATGCTCCAGCAGTCGTTCAAAATCTTGACAATGACATCCTCCAGGACATGCTCAACGTGTTTGTTTTTGTCTACCTAGATGACATTTTGATTTTTTCACCTGGCAAGGCTACCTACACTCACCATGTTCATTCGGTTCTGCAGAGGCTCCTGCAGAACCAACTCTATGTAAAAGCTGAAAAATGTGTATTCCATGGACCCTCAGTCTCCTTCCTGGGTTTCGTATTGCTGAAGGGAAAATCAGAATGAACCCAGAGAAGGTTTCTGCTCTGTCTGAGTGGCGTACCCCACCTTCACGCAAAGAGGTGCAGAGGTTCCTTGGCTTTGCTAATTTCTATAGAAGGTTAGAAAGGAATTACAGCTTGATTGCCTCACCTCTAAACAATCGGATTACTCCAAACAGAGTCTTTTCCTGGACTGATGGGTGTGAGGCAGCATTCAGGAAACTCAAGGAGAGCTTCACCTCTACCCCTGTCCTCACTCTTCCTGGCGCTAGCCAGCAGGTCGTGGTCGAGGTGGATGCCTCTGTTGTGGAAACTGGTGCAATCCTATGTCAAGTTAGCCTTAAGGGTGGTAAAATGCATCCTTGTGCATTTCTGTCAAAGAACTCTCATCTGCTGAACAGAATCATGACATCGGGAACTGCGAGGAGGGGTGGCGACATTGGCTGGAGGGAGCTCACGTATCTTTTTTGTTTGTACTGATCACAAGAACCTGGAATACTTACAGTCTGCTAAGAGGCAAAATGCTAGACAGGCCCATTTGGAAATATTTTTTAGCGGCTTCAGGGCTGTACAGTGCGACGTATATGTCGCAAATGCTACAAGAAAATCATCCTGTGCTACGTTTCTTTTTGTCTCATAGCACCAGTGCGATGAGAGCCAAGTGGTGCGTTCCAGTTGCACTGGGAAGTCGGGATTTCTGAGTTCCGAGTGTAAAATTTCAACTGGAACACCCCCCGGGGTCGGCATTTCCTACTGGGAACTCGGGGGATCTTCACCACCCCTGAGTTGACAATCGAAGATGGCTGCACCCAGTGTAAACAGTTATTAAGCTCCAGTAATATTCCGTTTATTAGCACTTCTGACTAGTGTTTGTCGCACTAAAGCAGCCGTATACATAGTATCGTTCAACAATACTTATGGAAATGCTGCCATAGTGTTATTTACATTCTTCATAGGGTATTTGTGAACTACAACGCAGGGCGTGCTAACAACGACTAACAATAGCCTGGTAGATCGGCACATTTTTTCCGACTTTGTAACTGGAACGCTGATAACTCGGAGATGACGTCATTCCCATTTCCCTCTTCCCAGTTCCGAGGATAATGGAACGCGGCAAAAGAGTCACTGTATACATTTGTGGGTATATGTGTGCGTGTTATTTTCATCAGTAGCTCCTCCTCAAATGCAGTATGGTAGTTGGAGTTTATAATTATGTTTTTTCCCTGGCTAAAGATTGCATATTGCACACCAATTCCCATTATTCCTTTACTGTTGTGTCACTTCCTGCAAGTCAGACACGCCAAATACACAAACGGACTCGAAAGACATCCAGATAAACAAAAGTAATGACAGAGAGAAAGGAAAACAGTACAAATACAACGTTGTGTGGGAACCGGATTTCCCTTGGCTAGTGCTCAAAGCTAACGAGCAGCTGTTCTGTAAGTGGTGCAGGGAGGCAAAGGGAAGTGTCAGAATGGAAAATCCATATGTGCAGGGCATGAATATATTTAAAAAAGATCATGTAAAAACACAGTACCTCCCACCGTCATCTTGATGCTTCCCTCCAAGAAGTCAAAGCATAACTGAATATAGCCTATTTTATAGCTAAAGAAGAACTCCCTATCACAACATTTGGATCTCTTATTGCTCTCTGCACAAAAAAAAAAAAAAAAAAAAAAAGCAAATGTTACCCCCCTCATATGACAATTACGTCAGATGCACTGAATGCTGTGAATTCCTCTCCTCTGGCCTCAGTGAATAGGAACTTCTGATATTGCTATGCAATCTTATCACCTATATTTAGATAAAGACAAGCACATAATATTATCCATTTAAAATTGTATTTTGTGGAAATCACAAGAGATTTATATTCAGTGTACTCTAGAAAATGATTTGCACTATAATTCAGTTATGTCTTAATGACATTTATTAGGCCTACAGACAATTGTCACAACTTTTATTAAGCTACACTTCTAATAAAATGAAATACAACTAAAGGAACTGCAAAATAATAGGCTAGTGTAAGTTGACATAAAATATTGCATTTTAAAAGTAACATCATCTTAGTCAAAGACATTGAGGAGAGAGACAACAACAGTTAGAGCAGTGGTTCTCAAACTTTTTCTTGTCAAAGACCCCTAAACTAACAAAAATTAGACCACAAATCCCCATCTTTTAATATTTTTTTACACAAAAGTGTATGAACCCATGACTAAAATAGTCATACATTCTGTTACAGTGTAATTTATGGATAGAATTATAGGGAAAGTAAATAACACCCCTGTTTGCTGGGGACCTCCTGGGAAGTCATACAACGTGATTCTTTAGATATTATATATTGTGCAACAAGTTTTTTTTTATACAAGATTGTCAACCCCTGTAGCACCAGTGCTATGGACAAAAAAAGTTGACGTACAGCCCTGTGCTTTAACTTTGTGCTCTCTTATCGCCCAGGATCTAAGAATGGAAAACCTGATGCTTTATCTACAAAATTTGACTCGTCTAACCATGTCTCAGAACTGGAAACCATTCTACCCAAGTCATGTTTCATATCTCTCCTTCACCTGGGAGATTGGGAGCCGAGTTAAAGCTGCTGCTGCGGGAGCTACTATTCACCCTGATTACCCTACAGATAAGCTCTTTGTGGTTGATGACTTCAGGGGTCAGGTCATAGATTGGGCCCATACAAACAAGGTTTCATGCCATCCTGGGGTACAAAAGACTCTGTTTGTAAGACAGCAACATTTTTTGGTGGCCTAAAATGTCTCAGGATGTAGCTGAGTATATTGCTGCCTGTTCTGTCTGCTGCACTAATAAGGTCTCTCACCAGAAGCCCCAGGGGCAACTTAGGCCACTGCCTGTGCCCAAGTGTCCATGGACTCACCCCTCAATGGACTTTGTAACAGGACTACTGCCCTCTAGTGGTAACACTGCTGTTTTGACTGTGGTGGACAGACTGTCTAAGATGGCTCAATTTATTGCTCTGCCAAAACTTCCCTAGGCCAAAGAAATGGCTAAGGTCATGCTTAACCACGTTTTCAAGTTCCATGGTTTTCCCCAGGGCCCCAGTTTGTATCCAGATTCTGGAAGGAGTTCTGCAGGCTGCTAGGAGCTATGGTTAGCCTGTTGTCGAGATTTCACCCTGAAACGAGTTGGAAAGAATGAATCAGGAGCTGGAGGAAGGGGTTACGCATCACCGCCTCTCAGAACCCTGAGACCTGGCCTGACAAGTAGGTGTGGATGGAAATGGCCCACAATGCTTTGCCATCCTCATCCATTGGCTGTTATCCCTTTCACGTTGTTCATGGCTTTCAACCCTCTCTTTCCTGACCACAGACTCTGATTCTGCCATCCCATCTACAAAGGCCACTGCGGATCACAAAAGATCATCAGCCCCTGCTTACGTCCCTGGTAAAAAGGTGTGGCTGTCTACGAGGAACCTGCTCCTTTGAGTGGAGTCAAGGAAGCTTGCAGGTTCTTCGGACCTTTCCCCATCTCCAAGGTCATCAATCCTGCGTCTGTCCAGCTCCACCTTCTGAGGTCAATGCAGATTCATCCCACGTTCCATGTCAGCCATGTAAAGCTTGTCACGTCAAGGCCATTAGCATCTGCGAATAACATTCAGGCTGCTGGGCAGAGGTCAGCATACCTGATTTGCAATTTCAAGACACTAGGCTTAAGATTTTTTCTTAAGCCGAGTTTTGACTTTTTTCACAGACTTGACAGTAAAAAAATCATCTAATTGTTTTCCAGTATCTGTAATTCTCTTGTATAGATGATAACAGTATCATTATGAGTTATTGTAACAGCAGTGATTTTAATTATCTGGTTTGATGACCATCATATGTACCTTTTCTCTGAACACCTCCATGGCTGTAAAGACAAAAGGAGCAGCAAACACAAAACTGTCACATGCAAACACTCCTACAAACTAACAGACACACAACCTACAGTGCATTCGTAAAGCATTCACAATGCTTCACTTTTTTTTTTTTTTTGGTTGAGACTGAAAGACATATTTTCAGACACAAGTTCCACAATAATGTCAAGCAAAGGTTGGAAAGCATGCGGTTGAACTACAGTCAAAGTAGAAGTCATGACATAACACTTGATTTTGCCACGCTGCCACAGCCACGCCCTTTAGCGAGGAGTCAAAATATAAATTGTGCAACAACTTCAAAGTGTTCTGAGCATTCTGTGCTTGGTTTGAGGCCGGTCACTGAAACACAGCCTGAGGTGGACATGCAAACAAAAAGGAAAAAAAAAGACATTTTCTGTCGTCACTCGGGACGCTATGTAGACAAAAAACAACTTCTTCAGAAATTTGTTCCGGGTCGGATGCAGCAACATCCCAGAAATTTTGAGGCCGGTAAAAATATGACTGAGCTATAAAACTTTAAAATTTTCATAAACTTGCTCCTAGGGGCCTTAATGATTTCAAATGGTCGAAACCTTCAATAACTTTTAATGCTCATGGGGTGTAGATTGGTCTGAGCAGATTTGGTGCCAATCACATTAAAGTTCTAGGACAAGTTCATTAAAATGTAACATACACAAATTGGTTACCAGAGGACATGAATGTCCTCGCCCAAAAACTGCTATTAAAACACAACAGCTTAATATCTTTTTGTACTTTTTTTGCTCAAATCATTTAATCAACTTCAGTCCTAATCAAAAATACCAAATATTTATTTTTTAATTTTATTTCAACCCTTTAAATGCCAATTTGATTACATGATGTCACTGTTTTTCTGAAAAAAACAAACAAAAAAAACCACATCAGATGAGTTATATCCAATATAATAAATGTTAGCGGGCTGGGGATTTTTTAAAGATCAGGCTTAAATATAAATAAGAATAGTGGTAAAACTGATTTTCCTGTTATTTCTTTGCAGTGTCAGATTCTAACTTACTACCCTTTCACGTAAACAGCGCAAAGATGTCCCATTGTGTCGATGTCACGCTTCACGAGTTGGAATCAACTTTTTCTGGTTGCAGGTTCAAAATGGTTGGTGACTTCTGCTCTGCAGAGAAGCACCTCTTCATCTCACTTGTTGCTCATTAGGGGAAAGAAATGATCAGTCAGCCAATGACATATTTATAACTTTGGTTCTGACAGGACAGCGGCCTGTAACTGTGTAAACTCACTGTTTGTGTTGACTTCACAGTGAGCTCTGTGAGGTGGAGCAGAGCAAGGCCCATGCTTTGATATGAAATCCTTAGGCTTGTAGAAGGTCCTAAGATGCACAAACAGCCGCTTGGACCCATGTGCCATGCCTAACCGGAAGATTGCCATTTTATTTCATTCAGATGTTTGCAAGATTAGTGATTTCTTTATTCAGCAGGTGGACTAAATGCATACGAACCCTGAGCAGATAGGTATAAGAGTGAATTATGAATATGAGTCACAGTGATTTATTTAAGACGTGAAAATGGTTACCCATGCCCAGTTGAGAGACAAATGGTGGGTAGATCATGGTGGTCAGAAAGAGAGCCTTTGCCTTGAGGGGGTGACGCTGCAAGAAGGAGATGCCAAGGTCACACAGTCACATGGTGGCCTACTTAATATTTAATCCTTGCTATTTGGTTAGGTCCAAACTATAAAAGTCCAGGACGTGACAAGAGTCCCATGCAATCCTAGGAACAGCTAAGATACTGCAGGGCGCTCAAGCTCCCAGGCCTCTGGACCAGAGCTGAAGAGGATGAACAGCCACCCGCCCCACCAGGGGTGAGAGAAGAGTTATATATATATATTTAAATATATATATATATATATATATATATATATATATATATATATATATATATATATATATGTATATATATATATATTTAAATTTCAGATGCATATAAAAATAAACAGGAGGGAAGGTGCTGTCACTTTCAAAGCACTTTTCTTGTTCAGTATGATAAAATTATGCTTGCAATAAGAATGGTAGTTTACTGATTAATAAAACGACCCTATGGAGTGCAGCGTGTGTTGGAAGAGGTTCCTTTTTCAAACAAAACAGTTGGTTTTATTGGACTGTACAGAGAAATGTAGTGGAAACGCAGTCAGAGCAGGAGATGTTCAATCTTCCTTGTCCAGCCTTCAAATCAAATGCCACAAAGCTGCCACAGTCAGAGTGCATGCACGTTTTTGACCCTTTTGGTAACTTTTGCCAGTGAGGCCTGGATTAATGAGGAGGGTTGGTATTGTGACATAAAAAAGTTCTGAACATATTTTGGGTGTTTTTTTTTACCTACTTTCTGTGTCAGGACTCTCTTTGCACAGCCTTCACCTGGGATCTTGCCTGGTGTGGTAGATCCGGGCCTCTATTGCTCTGGTGCTCAAGGCCTGTTCCTGTGCAGCCATGATTAGTGCCTCTGTGCTGTCCTTCAGTCCAGCCCTCTCTAGCCATTGGTAGGATTTGTTCATATCAGCCACTTCAGCTATCTGTCGGTGGTACATCCCATGCAGGGGTTTCTCCTCCCATGATGGTTCCTCTAGTTCCTCCTTCCCTGTCAGTTTCCACTGTCTGAGACACTCACTAAGCGCTTGATCTCTTGGGGCCATCTTCCTGATGTAGTCCTGGAGCTTGGATGTTTCATCTTGGATAGTGGCTCTGATGCTCACTAACCCTCTGCTTCCTTCTTTGCGCTTAGTGTATAGCCTCTGGATACTAGACTTGGGGTGAAACCCCCTGTGCATTGTGAGCAATTTCTGAGTTCTAACGTCTGTGGCCTGAATTTCCTCCTTTGGCCAGCTTATTATTCCAGCTGGGTATCTGATCACTGGCAGGGCATAGCTGTTGATTACCCGAACCTTGTTTCTGCCATTGAGCTGACTCTTTAGGCCTTGCCTTACTCGCTTCAGGTACTTGGCCATTGCTGCTTTCCTAGTGGCCTCTTCGTGGTTGCCTGTGGTATGCCAAGGTATCTGTAGCTCTCTTCCACATCTGCTATTCTGCCTTCTGGGAGTGTAATGCCCTCTGTATGGGCTACCTTCCTTCTTTTTGTCACCATTCGGCCACACTTCTCCAGTCCGAATGACATTCCGATGTCACTGCTGTAGATCCTGGTGGTGTGGATCAGTGAGTCGATGTCTCGCTCGCTCTTAGCGTACAGCTTGATGTCATCCATGTAGAGGAGGTGACTGATGGTGGTCCCATTTCGGAGTCTGTATCCGTAGCCAGTGTTGTTGATTATTTGGCTGAGGGGGTTCAGTCCTATGCAGAACAGCAGTGGGGACAGAGCATCACCTTGGTATATGCCACATTTGATGGAGACTTGTGCAATTGGCTTGAAGTTGGCCACAAGGGTGGTGTTCCATTGACTCATTGAGTTTGCAATGAAGGCTCTTAGAGTCTTATTGACCTTGTACAGCTTCAGGCATTCCAGGATCCATGTGTGTGGCATCGAGTCATAGGCTTTCGTTTAATCAGTCCAGGCAGTGCACAGGTTGGTCTGTCTGGTTCTGCAGTCTCGAGCGACTGTTCTGTCAACCAGTAGCTGGTGTTTTGCTCCACTGGTATTTTTACCAATGCCTTTCTGTGTCTCTGTCATGTATTGATCCATGTGCCCACTTATCTTAGCCGCAATGATGCCTGACAGGAGTTTACATGTTGTGGAGAGGCAGGTGATTGGCCGATAGTTGGATGGGACTGTTCCCTTCTGGGGGTCTTTCTGGATCAGGACTGTACAGCCCTTGGTCAGCCACTCGGGGTGGGTCCCATCTCTCAGCAGTTGGTTCACTTGTACTGCCAGGCGCTTATGGAGTGAGGTCAGCCTCTTTAGCCAGTATGTATGGATCATATCCAGGCCTGGTGCTGTCCAGTTCTTCATACCTGAGACTTTTTCTTGGATGTCTGCTACTGTGATGGTCACGGCATCTTGTTCAGGGAGATTGGTGTGGTCTGCTCTTAGATTGATTAGCCACTGTGCATCCTTGTTATGTGATGCTTCTTTCTCCCATATGCCTTTCCAGTGTTGCTCAGTCTCCAGCCTTGGTGGGTTAGCTTGTGAGTTATTCCCTTGCCACTGAGAGTACACTTTGGCTGGTTCAGTGGCGAACAGCCGGTTTATTCGCCTGGCCTCAGTCTCTCTTGTGTACCTCTTCAGTCGGGTGGCCAAGGCTTGGAGTCTTTGTTTGGCCTTTTCCAAGGCCTCAGGTATGGGCATCTGCCTGTACCTCTTGGGTATGTCTGTCCTGGTTGCACCATTCTGGAGCTCTGACAATTGGCTGACCTCTCTCCATGTCACCTTGATTTTAGCCTCTAACCTTGTCCTCCATGGTGGGCACTGCCCTTTGTTCTTGTTCATGTTACCCGTCTTGTGTCCAAGCATCTCGAGGATCTCTGTTGCTGTATTGTATATCAGCTCATTGATCTCAGTGATGTTTGCAGTGGGAATCGTTTCTATCACTGCATTTACATTGGCTAGGATCTCTGGAGGTACTTCACTAATCTTCCCTAATCGGTGTCGGGGTTGACAGGAGCTCATCTTGGCCATGATCTTATCTCTCAGGTCAGTCAACGCTACGCTCAACTGTGGGGCTTGGTACCAGTCAATGTTAACTACCCCATCTGACCTATCGTCCTGGCTCCCCCTTGCCGTAGCATTAAGGTGTTGTATCTCCTCAATCTCTAGTCGTGATAGCAGCTGCCGTTTGTGGATGTTGGAACACTGAGCTACTAGTTGTTTTGGCATTAGTATTGACTGTGGGTATCGAAGTAACCATTTCTCCCACAGTCTGTTCGTGTAACCTGCTGGCTAGGGTTACTAGAGTAGTAGCATTCCAACAGAGCCTTGTTCTCCTCTCGTGTCCATTGCCTTCTCTGTGTTGTTCCAGAAGCCCTCTTGTCATCACAATGCCCTTGTTCCTCAGCATGTGATGCAGACCTTGTTAACCCGGGCGACGTCTGAGCTGGTGTGACTTTCTGTTTTAACGCACTCATGTAATGAGGAGGGCAATAGCACTAAGGGTCTTGCCCAAGGACCCACATATATGTATGTACATATATATATATATGTATATATATATATATATATATATATATATATATATATATATATATATATATATATATATATATATATATATATATATATATATATATATATATGTATATATATATATATATATATATATTTACATATAATTATTCTGCTGTTCTGTTCCCTTTAGGGTGTTATGCATGTCCAAATCAATCGATCTTTATTTGTATAGCACAAATTCTGAACATGTGTTATCTCAAGACACTTAACAATAGAGCAGCCTGTAACCTCACAGTAACAGAAGTTAGAAAAAACCTGTTTATCAGTTGAAGGTCGTGGAGTGGAGCCAGTCTTATGTTGAACAGTCATCCACTGCAGCTGTATGGGGGTGTTTGTGAAGGAAGAGTGGTGGGCAGAGACAACACTACTAAAGTAAGAACTTAAGTTTATTTGGTTTATTTGATAAAGACAAAAAGTCCACAGTTTTAGCACTTCTCCCTCCTGTTTACAGGGCCAGTAGCTGCCTGAAACAACTGGACTCGTTATCACAGACACTGATAGCAATATTTTTTGGTTAAAAAAAATTACTAAAAGATATTTTGCTCTATTAGGGGTTGGATATAAACATCTAGATATTAAATATCCGCAGAAACTGATATTTAAGTTTTTAAGCCATAGTAATTATCTAACAACAAAGTTGTGCGTCCCTGTTATGAACCAGAGTTGAGGCAAAATATGGACTGTTTAAATTTCTGAATGATGTACTTCTTGAAGCCATGTTAAATTTACTATAAATTTTCTTCTAGTTATGAATCACAGATTTGAAAAACAAAAAATAAGGGAGCGTGTGAGCTGTGATTCACCTACAGGACTACAGCGTGGTGGATTTTTTCCTTCTGGCTTGTGACCTGTCACATCTCCTGGTGAGTGTCAAACTGTGATTGAAACAAAGGGCTAAGATTAATCTGGAATTGAAAGTTAACTGTCATTCATTTGCACCACCCACTGAAGCAGCAGCTGGACAGACAACAGAGCGACCCCTCCAACAGACTGGTGCAGCTCCGCTGTTAGAGGGATAGACTCAGGAGATCCTTCATACTTCAGCCTCAACAGCACAAATCTGTGGAGCAGAGAGGTATCACACCCACTGTTTTCTCCTGCTTTTGTTAAAACTGCAAACCTGCACAATTCACCTCTGCAAAGAGCAGATTAATGTGTCATGTTTTACATTTCAACCCAAATTCCCCCCACACTATAACTGTAAAAAGCATAATTTTGCACTTTAACTCAATCTTTGGATCAAACATAAACTAGAAGAGCTCGGAGAACACAAACCTCCGCTAAGACATTTCCAAGTCTGTGGAGTGAGCCATTGTCAGAAATATGCAGGCCTGCCCTGTCTCACATGGTTAACAAATGCTTTAAAAATTCACAGGTGACAGGTCTTGTCAAACAGACAAGCGGACGAAGGGCAGCACAAAAATAATCCTCTTGTTGGAGGTAATGAATAAAAAAGAAAAGTTTGGTGTTGACCTGCTCTTTGTTGAGTGTCTTGAGATAACATTTGGTGCTATTCAAACACAGATTAATTGATTTATTGATTTGTTGGTAACTGTGGTACACCTTTTCTGTGTTGATGTGCAGAATTGTTGTTAAATTGTTGGAATCTCTCTTGTCCTCAGAGCTGACTTAATTCTTTGTGGTATAGTTTCAACAGGGCTGGAAACATACCTCCAGATCTTTCAATATATTTTGGGGCTTTTGTCTTTAGTAACAATGTTAAGAGAAACTGAATAGAGCCAGAAAGAGGATGAGAGATTTGGGGTAGAACAGCTGAAAATGACCTCAGCCTGAAATCAAACCTACACCCACATGAGGCAACAGCCTCAGCATCCACAGATCTGTGCACAAACACAAGCACAAGGCTATCTGCAAACATCCCGTAGACATCCCTTGGATGTTTTGGTTAAAAAAAATTACTAAAAGATATTTTGAGCCATCTTCACCAGACTGGAGAAGCCTTCTCTTAACAGAGGTGGTGGACTCAGACACAACCTCTCACCTACATATAATGCAGTGCTAAGCTCTCTCCCCAGAAAGCTCTCTAAACACTCACACCTGGGCACATGTGACCATAACACCTCACATGACAGGGGGAGTTAATGACCCATTCAGGGTAACGACTCTCAGGGGTTACATCACCCTGGGATAAGTTTCTATGAGTCGTTCTCCAACTCCTCCCTTCCTTTGTTGTTGTTTTTTTTTTTTTTTTTTTTTTCCTCTAGCAAGATAAATATCTGCTTCCAGCACCAGCCATTTGGAACTGAAGAAGCTTCTTGGATGAGAAGTGAAACGTCTTCCCAACAAACTCTACACAGTCCAGTTACCTTGTTTTTGAATCTTCAGGACATCCCTTGGATATATTCCTTACTCGTCCCTATTTTCTACATAACGAAATCAGGTCTGATTGGATTAAGTCTCTGTCAAACATCTTAGTCTGTTTTTATTTATTTTTGTTTAACCTTTATTTAACCAGGAAAATAAAATCATTGAAATTAAAAATCTCTTTTTCAAGAGTGTCCTGGCCAAGATAGGCAGCAGCACAATTAACAAAGTTACAATAACAACAACACACACAAATACACATGACATGTACAACACTTAAAGTACAAAGAAAAATAATAAAGACAATTAATTGACAAGCTGGACTCTTGAAGAAACCAAAATCATCTCTCGAAACATCTGCAACCAGATGCCTCAGTATTCACATAATTTAACATCCCCCTAAAAGCAAAGGGAGCAGTAAATTTAAAGGCCTTTTTTCCTGCTCAGTTCGGACCTTAGGAACAGACAACGAAAGGAGATTCTAAGACCCAGGATTATAAGATCCTGGACTCCTTTAACTAATGAAGGTCAGAAGGTATGAAGGGAGTAGACCTAAAATCGGCCTGTAAATGAGAATATGCCAATGCTTAAGTCTACGTGTAGACAAAGTCAACCATCCTACACGTGCATACAAGACGCAGTGATGAGTAAGGGAGTTTAAGTTGGTGATGAACCTCAGAGCTCCATGATACACAGTATCCAAGGCATGTAAGCTCTGAGACAAGGCATGCATGTACAAAACATCACCATAGTCAAACACAGACAGAAATGTGGCCGCAACAAGTTTCTTTCTAGATTCAAATGAAAGACAAGATTTGATTCTACAGTAAAAACTCAGTTTCAGTTTTAACCTCTTTACCAGCTGCTGTATATGCAGGGGAAAAGAGAGTGACTCATCTATTAAAATGCCAAAATATCTATAGGTCGACACAGACTCAATTTAGTTGCCCTCAGAGGTGTAAATGGAGGGCAGGGTCACAGGCTTAGATCTGAGACTGGAAAACAGCATTACTTTTGTTTTTTCAGCATTCAAAACAAGTTTCAAGTCAGAAAAAATTCTCTGCACACTGTAAAATCCGATTGCAACCGAGAGAGAGCTTGCTCTGGTGTGGGTGCCACACAATACATGACAGTGTCTTCAGCATAAAAATAAAAGTTAGCATTAGTAACACTGTCATTTATATTGTTGATGTAAAGGATAAAAAGGAGTGGCCCCAGGACTGACCCCTGAAGCACCCCTTTAGTCACTGTGAGGGAGTCAGAGGTGAGGCCTTCACATGCACACACTGCGCTCTGTGAGTCAGGTAGTTACTGAACCAGCTTACTGCCTGTTCGGATAGCCTTGCTCTGGTTAGCCTTTGTTTAAGAATTGCGTGGTCAACTGTTTCAAAGGCCTTGGAGAGATCAATAAAAAGAGCTGCACAGTGCTGCTTATTGTCAATAAAATCTATAAAATCATAAAAACTTTAAGAGCTGCTGATGTTCTGCTGTGTTTCTTTCTAAAACCAGATTGAAAAACAGATCAAATATCATTGGTGTTCACTGGCCAGGAAACAGAGCTTGGAGATGGGCCTGTAGTTATTTAAAACCATAGGGTCTCCTCCTTTGAGCAGAGGGTGGACAAAGGCTGCTTTCCATATGTGAGGAATGACATTTGTGCTCAAGGAGAAATTAAAAATGTGGGTCATAGGTGGGGCAATGAAATCAGCAGCTAACTTTAAAAAGCAAGGCTCCAGCAGAACCTGCTGCCTTTGAGTGTCTAAAAGTTTTAGGGCCTTTAGAAACTCAGAGGCTGTGACAGGACTGAAATTAAAAGAGTCATTTAAAAATCCTCAACCATCTGACTGAACTGTTAAAGGACAATTGTGAAAAGACTCAAATAAAAAAAGGGAGGCTATAAAATGCTCATTAAAACAGGTGAGGATTTTGGCCCTCTTTGTGACTACATTAGAGTCTTTTAAAAGAAGGCAGCTCAGTCCCTTTATTCGCTCCTGATAGACTTTTGATGGTGCCCCAGAACTTTGAAGGGTTATTTAGATTTTTAGTGGTTTGAGAAACGAAATGACTGGCCTTAGCTTGCCTTATTTTGGTAGTACATGCATTTCTTAATTGCTTAAAAACCAGCCAGTCACTGTCTTGATTTGAGTTTATAGCCCTAGCCCACCCCCATGCCACTAGTTTTTATTTGTTGATGAAAATGTCAGTTAATTTAGTTTTAGTTTTTGCGTTATCCTGCTGGAAGTCTCCATTAGACCATGGTCCACTGTTGTCAATAAAGGGATGGACATGGTCATCAGCAACACTGTGGCAGTTGATACTAATGGGCCCAAATTGTGCCAAGTTAACATTACCTTTTGCGTTAAGAGTTGGTCTTCTGCTTACCTTGGTTGTAACCAGGTGTTATTTGAGTTACTGTTGAATTTCAGTCATCTCGAGCCACCTCACCTCTCTCCTCTGACCTCTGGCATCAACAAGTCATATTCACCCAGAGACCTGCCTCTCGCTTGATATTTCCTCTTTGATTGTCCATTCTCTGTAACCCTAACTGTGAGAAAATCCTATTAGATCTGCAGTTACTGTAATACTCAGACTAGAAAGTCCAGCACTGGCACGATGCAATGTTCAGAGTCACTTGTGTTGCCTTTCTTCTTCATTCTGATGCTCACTTTGAACCATAGCAGCTCATCTTGACCATGTTTTATGCCTAAATGCATTAAGATGCAGCCATGCAATTGGCTGATTGAATGTTTGCAGCAAGCAGCTGGATTTATGTTCCTGATGATATGGCCATGAGGATAAAGTTTAGTGTCTATCTTTAATATTTGTCTGTCCAATCCATGTTTTTTTGTAGGTCTCAAATCTAAGATGGTGTCCTATTTTAACTGTAAGTACATAATTTAATTTGTTTTAAATTTTCATATTTTAAACCAGAAATCTCTAATAAAGTATTTGAACACTATTTTGTTTTTCCTAACAGTGTTGGGTCCCAAAGGATTCCAAAAAGAATCACCAAAGACAAATGTAGAGAATCCGTGTAAGTGAACTGCTTCAAAACAGTGACAAAACTGCTTAAAAAGACCTTATCTAAAAGTTAAAAATTAGTGCTGATGTATGTTAAGACAGCAACAATTATGTCATAAAATAATTAAATGATTTTCATCAAATGAAACTTGAACATCATAAGGTTACAACTGAAGTTCATCACTGACTGTCTTCACAGTTGAGGTTGTGTAGTCATGTTGGGGTCTTATCTGTGGCCACAGTCGGGGTGAAGATAGGTCAACATTTGCCAAAGCTGAAATCTATACACTTGAGCTCATCAATACCGCTATGCAGCCTTGTGGACCCTATTACATTGGCCCCATTTTGCAAGGGGAACATAAACTCTTAGCACATTAGCATCGTGCCTTTAATTAAGCATTACATGTCTTAGCTTTTCAACTGATAACTCCAACAGACTCATGACATACTGGCCTCTGCAACAAGACATCTGCTCTAAACAGCCATGAGAAGTACATCCAGACTTTGTTGAAAGTCCAGTTGGTTAAAAAATGTTCCCCAGTATTAAATCCTTTCTGAAGTCTGCAGGATGACCACTAAAAACAAGCAAAAAAACCCTTAATGGGCCTAACGAGTGAACATTGGTGGTTATTTAAGGATATTCAGTGAAAACTCAGACAAAAAGAAGATTAGACAAATATGCAAAGTCATCATGATGAGTTTAGACAAAGAATAAAGAAAATGAAAATTACGTGATTGTTTAAAAGTTGATGATTTCAGCTGTTTGCAGGTCAAATTTGTTTTTATGTTTCTCCAGCATTATGGAGAAGGTTTGACATGTTCCTTAGGGATAAAAAAGTACTTAAAAAGGTTATTTTCCCAATTCGTTTTTGTAATTGTAATATCATAAATTGCACCAAGGATGTTTGGGGAAATGTCTTTGTGGTGTAAAAGTAAAAAACAATATTTTTCACAGAACTAAAGCCTTCTTTCTTCAATAACCCTTTTCTGTTCTGGAAAAAAATGCCTCAGAGTCCCTCAGAATGGAAAAGAATGTCAAACTGTGGGCGAAGCGTAATGTTTCAAATCCTGGATGTTTGCAGGCCTCTATAATGGCTTCTTATTCTAGAATAGTCATTCTGGAGAGGTTCTCAGACTTTGATCTAGAAGCATTTATCTCTGTCTGAAGATCAGCAGTTATCTTCTCTCTGTCTCTGGTACTTAAAATCTTGAGTAGTCTGACGTCAGCTTCAGTTATCTTAAATATTCTGCCTTTTCCTCTGTGCATTTTCTAAGTACCAGTTTTGGCAATTGACACCAAAGAGTACTTGACCACAGTGTGAACCACACATGTCTGTTTGTGTCAGAGACCATCCAACATCATGAAGGGTTCACTTTGAACTCTTTCAGTTTCAGTGAGCTCTCAACATTTTACCATGTTGAACAGGAATGAGGAATTTAAACTGAATTCACCTTTTTATACCCAAAGTTTGAATTGCTCACTGGGCTTCTCTGAGAGGCCAAAAGTTAATCAAGCAGAACATTGAACCACTAAAACTAATTTTTCTGTTCAGGAATACAAATTAACAAAATCAATCTGACATCTTCATCAAGGAATGATGTCCATTACATGTTTTTGTTTTTCATTTTTCATTATTTTTTTAATCACCGGTGCTGTTAAATAGGGCAGCTGTGGCATAAACCTGATATTGGGTGGTGGTCTAAGAAACTTAAGCACTATACACATATTTATAGTGTCTGTGCATATGAGGGTTATTGATATTACCCAGTAGCCTAAGTCAGTGGGCTTTTTCCAGAAATGATACAGATGTAGTTTTAAATGTTAAGCAGCCAAACAGTACAGTCTGAACATTAGAATTGCAAATGCTAATAATCAGAGTCATAAAATTAGGAAGGTTTTAGTGCAGTTATTGGGCAGAGTTTGCCAAATTACTTTTTAGGTACTGGGATATATGTTTCAACTGCTGAAAGAAAGACATTTAGGACAATTCATTTCACTGTAATGTCACCATAGCTGCTGATTACATCTAAATACTTTTTGTTTGTTATCTGTTCATTAATTAAGTGATGGGTGTAGCAGTAAGTTGTTACTGGCAATAAAACAGTTATGTAGGAGTCCCTGTTACAGTCAGATTTCTCATGTTCTGTTGTCATTAATTTTCTTGGTGTTGGAGTTGTTTATGATCATAACAAAATGGTTCACATGAGCTTGTGGTTGAATTGTTCTGTCTCATTTGATATGCATTATTTGTTTTGTGAGAGATAAGAGTGCTCTGTCATAAACTTTGTTTTAGAACTTGACTCCAAACCAAATGTGGCTCTGTTAAGAGCTCACTAAAAGTTATGAACAGAACCCAGAAAGTGTTGGACTGAATCTTTCTCACATGATCCTTACACTAACTCTGTGAAATAATGCTCTGATTCTGTCTTACAGCACCTGGACTCAGGATTGTGCTCTTTGGAAAAGATGAAATCCAAAAAAGCAAACTCCTCAACTTCATCATTGGAGAGACAGACTTGGATTTCCAGAATCATCAGTCAGTCAAACACTGCTCAGTCTTTTGTACGAAGTGGAGCGGAAACATTTTAACTGTTGTTAAAACTCCAGACATGTTTCATCTCCCAAAGGATGCAGTGATTCAAGAGATGAGAAGCTGTGTGTCTCTCTGCCCACCTGGACCAAATGTCCTACTGCTGGTAGTAAATCCTTCTGATTTCACTGCAGAGAACAGACAAACTGTGAAGTTTATGTTGAGATTGTTTAATCAGGATGCCTTCAGACACTTATTGATCATCAGTATACACAAAGGAATTGACTCAAAACTTCCTTTGAACAAAGTGTTTAAACAGTGTGGGAGAAAAATCTACAACATGACTGATGAAGACCGTTTGTTGTTGATGGTAAAGATTGAGAGAATTGTAGATGCAAACAATCAGTCTTTTCTCACCCTTAATGGAGAGTCCATCCGATCTGAGCACAGGAGGACATCTTTAAACATTGTCCTGTGTGGGAGCAGAAGAGCAGAGAAGACCTCAGCAGCACGGGTCATTTTAGGTCGGACTGATCTTCATCCGGTCTCTGTCACATCAGAGTGTGTTAAACACCAGGCAGAAGTGTGTGGATGTCAGGTCTCCTTGGTGGAGCTTCCTGACCTGTATGGAAGACCTCTGGAGACTGTGATGAAAGTTTCACTCAGCTCTGTCTCCCTCTGTGATCCTGAGGGTGTCCATGCCTTCATCCTGGTCCTACCTGTGGGTCCACTCACTGATGAAGACAAGAAAGAGTTTGAGAACATCGTGAACACATTTGGCTCTCAAGTCAAGGCCTTTACCATGACTCTGTTCACTGTGGAGGCAGATCCTTCAGCTCCAGGAGTTGTCAACTATATGAAGAAAGACAAGGACATCCAGGAGCTCATTCAGAGCTATAGAGGACATTTTGTTCTCAACATCAGAGACAAGCAGCAGATCCCAGAGCTGCTGGACAGTCTGGAGAAACACAGAGCTAAGATTGAACACGAGGCAGTCAGCTACACAACAGAGACATTTTTCCATGCCCAGATAGAGAAGATCATTCAACAGGCTGAGCTTCAGTCCCTGAAACAGAGCAGCACAACAGGTAAGTAGATCCATGAAGAACTATTATTTTTAAGATAGATTTAATAACACAACACTTATAATCAATGCTTTAGCCATCAAAGAACTGATGTAAAACAGGGTGTTTCAGTTTAAGTCCTCATGAACTGTGTCAGGCCACACCCCCTCAGAAAGTAGGTGTGACTTCAGCTTTCCAGCATTATGCCAGTGCCCCTGATTTATGAGTGTGATGTAGTAATTTGCAAATTTAGGTGCAGAAATCATCTCCCACCAGCTCCTTTATGTAATCTATTGGATAAGTACAGGTGCTTGAATTCTAATGTTTCATTTTTCAAGGTTTTAAAGTTGTTGAATTTGGAACAAGGTGCTTTAATTCTTTACCACATTCATCAGACAGAATGGGCTGCACATAAAGGCTGGATAGAGGAATAAGTCACAGGAGTTCCTGGAAAACATCTCAGCTCTGTGAGAGCCTCACCTGTCCCCCTGAGTCTGTGTGTGACACCTGTTTGAGCCTCAGTGAGGGAAATGCAAGGCCAAGACAGAGACCTGCTTCAGATGCCCTCAAAAATTACTTTCCTGCAGTTGACCATTTCTACAATTGTGATATAGTGTTGCATAACATGCCAAATTTTGTCAGAGAGAGCTCTAACGGTTTCTTATAATGTTTGCAGTGAAAGTTCACACAGAGCTGTAGTGCAGTGGTGCACTGGCTCTCTGGAGTCGAGAGAATAAGATCCTTGACATCTAAAATTTTATGGATAAAGTACTTGAGAAATTTCTCACAGTTTCAGAGGAGGTATCAGTGCTCTCATCTGCTCTGTAAGAAGAACAGGCATCACCCCTACTGACTGGAGGAGGGGCTTTGTTGTCCCGATCTGGGAGGGTGAGAGTATAATAATTACAGGGGCATTTCACTCCTCTCAGTGCCGGACAAAGTACAGGATCTGCAAACCTGACTGCTCCATCACCAGCATCCTGAACTGTCAGGTTTTGTCCCCAAGAGGTCTACTGTAGACTGCATCTTGACGCTTCAGGTCCTTACTGAGCGCTGTTTGGATTCAGCTGAGAGTTGCTTTAGCCTGTACTGACCTCCTTAGGGCGTTAGGCTCAGTGAGTAGAGATGTCCTCTGGAGCTGTTGGCTGCCCTATATGCAGGTACAGAGGGCGCTGTGAAATGTGGTTGCTTCCTCTCTGACCTTTTCTCAGTTATTCTTGGGGTGAGACAAGGGCTTGTCTTGGCCCAGATGCTTTTCCGTGTTTGTATGGACTTGATTATTGGGCGAATTTCAGGTATAGCAAATTGTGGTTTGTCATTTGGCATTTTTAGGATCATCGATCTGGACTTTGCTGATGATGCTGGGATCCTTATGGAGACTGTAGATATCTTAGTGGGGTTTCTTGTATACTGAGTGAAGGCTGAACTGCTGGGACGGCACATCTCCTGGGTTCAAACAAAGATCCAGGCATTCAAGGATGCCTTGAATGCTGCCATCAAATCTGTGCCTGTAGGTGTTCAGAGCATGGAGGTGGTGTAGCAGTTCACTTACCTTGGCAGTGTAATTCATCAGTCTGCTAACTGTGAGACTGAGATCAATCGCAGACTTGGCCTCTTGTGAGGCGATGAGACTCCTGGACAAGGTGGTATGGTGCTCATCGTTTCTGAGCATGCAGCTTGCTTTACTCTTACAAGGCTTGGACACTGACTAGTGGTCTTTTGGCAGGACCATGTGTTCAATCAAATCAAATCAAAACTTTATTTATAGAGCACTTTTCATACAATGACTGCAACTCAAAGTGCTTTACATAAAAAACAAATAAAAACATTACGTCAAACCCACCTACCGACCCCCATATTACATGAGCGTTTACTCTCACATAAGCGTGCAACATTTACTCATGCACAGCTACGCTAGACACACACACGCACACACACATACCCCCACCCACTAAAAAAAAAAAAAAAAAAAAAAAAAAAGTTGACATTGGGCTTAGGATAGGAATAAGAGGTTGAGAATAAGAGAATGAGAGGCTGAGTACAGATGGACCAGTTGGGGAAGTGTCATCAGAGGAGCCGTCTGCACCAGGAGTGGAGAGTCAACCACAGCCACAGGACAGCAACACAGAACCCAGAGGAGTGAGGATGGTCCTCAAGACTCCACCAGGAACTTACGAGACAGAGTCCTGCAGCTGTAGCCAACCATAGCCCGTGGCGCAGAGGGCTCCTACAGAGGAAACACTGGAGATCCTTAAGATAAAAGAATAAAAATAAGTAAAAACTAAGAGACGAAGAAAATCTAAGAGCTAGAATGTAAAATTGAACAACTAAAACACTAAGGTAAGAAAAGAATAAAAACCATAAATAAAGACAATGTAAAAGTCTAGAATAAATAAATGTCATAAATAAAATATTAATTAAAAGCTAAGCTAAAAAGGTGCGTCTTGAGCCTGCTTTTAAAAACATGAACGTTCTCTGCGGCCCTGAGGTCCTCTGGCAGGCTGCTCCATAGCCGAGGGCCGTCAGACTGGAATGACGCCTCGCCGTGAGTGTGTGTCCTGACCTTTGGGATGACCAGGAGCCTGCTGCCAGAGGAGCGAGGGTTTGTAAGGTAAAAGCAGTTCTGAGAGATAAGAAGGCCCAAGACCATTAAGACATTTAAAAACCAATAAAAGAACTTTAAAGTCGATCCTAAAACACACAGGGAGCCAATGCAGTGATTCTAAAACCGGTGTAATGTGGGCCCGCCCTCTGGTCTTAGTCTGGACACGTGCTGCTGAATTTTGTAGTAATTGTAAACCTGAAATATTCTTTTTGGGAAGACCAGAGAGCAGGGCATTACAGTAGTCTATACGACTGGTGATAAAAGCATGCATCAGTGTCTCCGTGTTGGCCCGAGAGAGAATGGGGCGGACTCTGGCGATGTTCTTTAGATGATAAAAACCTATTTTTGTTACATTCTTAATGTGTGGAATAAAAGTCAGCTCAGAGTCAAACATTACGCCCAGGTTTTTTACTTGTAGTGAGGGATTAAAAGACAATGTTTGTAGTTTGGGTAAAAGCTTCTCTCTCTGGGCCTCAGGACCGATGACTAAAACCTCAGTTTTGTCCCGGTTAAGCTGGAGAAAGTTTTCTGCCATCCATGATTTGATTTCTAAAATACAGTTAAAAAGAGCATCCATTGGCCTGGTGTCATCAGGAGACATGGAGATGTAAAGCTGTGTGTCATCAGCATAACTGTGAAAGTTGATTCATGTCTCCTGATGACACCGCCAAGGGGGAGCATGTAGAGGTTAAAAAGCACAGGACCTAAAATCGAACCCTGGGGTACTCCACAGGGACTTTTATGGACTTTAGAGGAGCATGTGTCTACACTTACCATGAATGTTCTGTCTGTGAGGTAGGAAGTAAACCACTTGTGTACAGTATCAGAGAGGCCAACCAGGTGTTTGAGTCTGTTTAAAAGGATAGTGTGATCCACTGTATTGAAGGCAGCACTTAGATCCAGCAGAACCAACACGGTCACCTTTTGTGAATCATAGTTTACTCTAAAATCATTTAAAATTTTTGTTAAGGCAGTCTCTGTACTGTGGTTTACCCTAAAACCAGACTGACATTCCTCATGAATATCATGAGTGTCTAGGAAGGAATTAAGCTGAATGAGAACAAGTTTCTCTAGAATTTTACTTAAAAATGGTCAGTGAGACACTGGTCTGTAATTATTAAAATCATTAAAATCTAAATTGCTCTTCTTCAACAGGGGCCTCACCACCGCTGTCTTAAAGGCAGTGGGAAAGACCCCCGTCTGAAGTGAGCAATTCATCATGTTTAAAAGCTCGTCTCTAAATGATCCATAAAATGACTTAAAAAATGAGGTTGGGATTGGATCTAGCAGACATGTGGTGGGCTTCATTAAGGAGAAAACTTCATGAAGCATCTCACCATTAACCAGGACAAAACTGCCCAGTGTTTCCTCAGGTGAAGACAGACACTCAGATGGGTTAAAAGCAGAGGTTTGGTTGGATAAAATGCCATATCTGATAGTGTTAATCTTTTCCCCGAAGTGGGCTGCAAACTCCTCACAGAGAGTGTTTGTAGGAGTTATTTGAATGTTATTAAAATCAGGGTTAAAAAGATGGTCAATGGTCGAAAAAAGAACTTTTGGGTTGTTTTTATGGTTTGTGATTAATTTAGCAAAGTATGAGTTTCTTGAATTTCTAACAGCATGGTTGTATGATTTAAGATGTTCCTTGTATATTTGAAGATTTACTGTGATTTTGCTGTTCCTCCATTTTCTTTCTGCCGCCCTGCATTTTCTTTTCAGTTTCTGAACTTCCTCATTCTTCAATGGTGCTATGGACTTTGATTGAGCCTTTTTTAATTTAAGTGGAGCAACTAGATTAAGAGCACATTGAATTCTACTGTTAAAATTGTCAACAATAAAATCACAGGGGGCAGGCAAGACAATTGGAGGAGGATATTTTTCTAAAACATTGACAAAATTTGCAGCCACTTCAGGGGTCAGATGACGCTTCCTCACAGTTCTCACAGAGGTCTCCCGCTGGATAAAAACAGTGATATTAAAAAACACACAGTAGTGATCAGAGACAGCCAAGTCGACAACAGAGGACACACAGGCGGACAGGCCATAGGTGATGACCAGGTCGAGGGTGTGTCCTCTATTGTGAGTTGGCTGCATGACGTGTTGATTAAAATCCATGTAGTTAAGAATATTTAAAAATTCACTTGAAACAGGGTCTAAAATATTGTCTATGTGCAGGTTAAAGTCACCGGTTAAAATAATCATGTTGTAGGAATTGTGTAAGATTGATAAAAAATTCTGAAAATTGGTTGATAAAAAGACTGCACTTTTTCGGTGGTCTGTATACTGTCACACATAAAATTGTAGGGTTGTTAAAAACAAAGCAGTGGTATTCAAAACTTGAGTATTGTTCAAATAAAATAGGTTTGGTGGTCAAAGTGTGTGCAATAATTGAAGCAGTGCCACCTCCCCTTTTACCACTCCTTGTTGAGAATGCAAAGTTAAAATTAGGTGGGGAGGCCTCAGTGAGAACAACTGGTGCATCTGCAGTCAGCCATGTTTCAGTTAAAAATAAACATTCAAGTTTGTGCTCTAAAATCAGGTCATTTACAATAAAAGATTTGTTCAGTAGAGAGCGGATGTTTAAGAGTGCCATGTTTATGGTCATAGGGGGCTGGTTAGCTGTATGTATTTGTGATGACAAAGTTTTAGGGACAGATCTGAGATTATTGAAATTAATGGATATTTTATGGGAGGTTTTATACAGCGGCCGCTCTCTACTGATAATAACAGGAATGTGGAATGAAGATGAACTGTCAAATTTAAGAACTGTGGATGATGAAGGGGAGGTGAGTTGATCATTATGTCATGCTGATTCCAGTGTTAGTTCTATGTTGTATGAAAGAAGGCGGGATCCAGAGAAGTTGGGATGTAAATTATCTTTTTTGAATAGTCCAGGTCTCTTGAAGAAAGTAAGGAAATTGTCAACATATGGAATCTGATTAGCAGTGCAGTATGATTTAAGAAATATATGTAATTGTCTCAGGCGGCTGAATTTAATGTCTCCAAAACGGGGTGGTGGGAGGGGTCCTGAGACTATGACCTGTTTGTTTAAGCTGTGGATTGTGGTGATGAGGGTTATGAAGTCGGCCTTAAGTGTCTCTGACTGTTGTAATCTGAGGTCATTGATGCCAGCGTGAACAACCACTGTTGATACGGAGGGGTGATGACGGAGGATGTTGGGGGCGGAGTCGGTGATGTCCCTGACGAGTGCACCTGGGTGGCAGGAGGTGTGGCCTTTGTTTACTCGCACGTGCCGAACCATCGACGTGCCGAGGACCAGCACGGACGGGTCAGGCTCGGCAGCTGAGGGACGGGTCACTGAAGACCGAACCCGCACTCCGCAGCGCCACTGGACCGCCCGCAGGAGCCGAGGCGCCTCCGTGTCTACCCCGTGCGCTCCTGCTGGGCATGCACGGAGATGGGGCAGCAGTGGGGCCTCCTACCCCACGACGGGCAGGGGAGCATGGCATGGAGAGGGAGGGAGCGGTGGAGGTGGCGGCGGAGCCCCTCAACGCACATCCAGTGGTCTGAGCGAGCGTACGCAGGGGAGCAGCGGAGTCTCTGGATGGTGTTTGCGGCCGGTGGTGGTTGGCATAGCGAGCCTAGCTCCGTCTCCTGCAGTAGTCCGAGAGGTGGTGGAGACCCGTGGCCCACACCAGGAACCCTGCCCTTGCTGGGTTTAGGAGCCGGGGTGAAGTGCAGCTGCCCAGTGCGTGTTTTGACAGCGGAACCACGGCAGAGAGGACGGACTGGGGGCGGCAGTGCGTGTGGACCCCCACCCAGCGGGGGAAACTCCTCGAGATCCAGGATGTTGAATTTATTCCCCAACGCTATGTCTCCGGCGGGAGGAGAGCAGGACAGCCGGCTGCTGCGCGTCCTACTATGATTGCCATTGCGGGCCCCGACAGTAATCCATGGATCAGACACTGGAGTGGAGCTGATCGGAGCCTTTAGATCTAGGTCTAGCCCCTTGCTGAATCCAGCGCTGTTGGTCTGGATCTCCACCAGGTTGGGATGAGGAGGGCCGGGACTCAGAGGCCGAGGAGTACTGGGCCGTGTCTGCCAGCTGGGCGCTGGTGGCGGTGGCTCGGGTCCTGCCCAAAATTACATCCAGATCTCTTTCTTCCTGGATTTTAATGAAGCTGGATATCTGTTTTTCGAGCTTGGCCACCTTCTGACTCAGACCAGCACAACTGTCACATGGATGAAGAGGTAAGTGACGGCATGGCTCACCTGTAGCCGGTTGGCTAGCTTTGTTGTTGTTTGCCGGCTTATTGGTCTTTGTAGTTTTGGTATCCAGTGGTTAGAGGCAGTAATCCAGTTAAAAACCAGATAAAAACAAGGTTAAAAAGGTTCCACAGTCGTCGGTAGAATTCTAAAAGTGTCTTTAGAACGGAAAAAACAGCTTTGTTTGGGAGATCGGCGTCTGTGTGTGCGGCATGTGCGGCGCAGGGGAGCAGCGGAGTCTCTGGATGGTGCTGCGGCCGGTGGTGGTTGGCCACCAATGATGACATTCTCAGGAGGACAGAATGTAAAAGGTCAGTTGCTGGATATGAGAGTAGCCACTACACTTCTAAGGGTACCTGACGTGCTTCCCTGAGCCTGATCCAGCTCATTGCATACTGGGTGCCTAGGACTTGGTGGGTTGGACCAGGACATGGGGGTGATCGTGTGTAGCGTAAAGGGGTCAGCTCAGAGGATACCTGGGGAGAGGCCTGATGGATCAATATCATGAGGCTGTAAGAATACAGGGCCCAGCTGACGCAGCAACAAGCCGCCATGTGCTCCCATACCTGATCTGACGTATCAGTGAAGGAGTTAGATGAGGGACTGATGACTAAATTTATTGTTTTAAAAATTCCCCTGGAGTTATAATGTTAACCTACATGAATTCTGTAATGGTGAGTTGTTATTAAAACTAGTGTGATCAGCAGTAACTGGGACATTTGTTTCAATTCAGATTCAAACTCAAATGGTATTATTTTTATGGCTGGATAATTTTTCAGAAATGCTGCTGTTTAAGTGTTTGTTTCAATCTTTGAGGCAAGGCTTTTATTAAATCAGTTCCTCTATTTGAAAAGCCCTTCACTTAAGCTCTACTCTTGTTATGACACTATGCTGAAAGATCTTGAACTCAAGGCTTTTTGTTTTCCAGATGGTGACATGAAGCAGAGCCCAGAGAGTCTCAGGATTGTCCTTCTAGGAAAGACCGGCTGTGGAAAGAGCTCTTCAGGAAACACCATTCTGGGAAGAAAAGAGTTTCAGGCAAAATCAAGCCAAAAATCAGTCACCAGGTGTTGTAAGAAAGCACATGGTGAGGTGAACGGCCGTCCCGTGACTGTGGTGGACACTCCTGGTCTGTTTGACAAAGCATTATATGATGAGGAGGTCTATGAGGAAATGATTAAATGCATCAGTCTGCTGGCTCCAGGACCACACGTCTTCCTGCTGGTGGTGAACATTGGCAGATTCACAGATGAGGAGAAGATGACACTAAAACGAATAAAGGAAGGATTTGGAGGGAATGTAGAAAAGTTCACCATCGTTCTTTTGACTGGAGGAGATCTACTGAAGCGTGAGAAAATGACCATTGATGAATACATTCAAAGTGAATGCACTTATTCCTTTAAGAAGCTGATCGCTGACTGTGGAGGGAGATACCACCTGTTTGATAACCTCGATGACAAAAACCAAACACAAGTCAGTGAGCTGATAACCAAGATTGATGTGATGGTGAAGGAGAACGGGGGCAGCTACTTCACCAACGAGATGCTGCAAGAAGCTGAAGCAGCTATAAAGAAAGAAATGGAGAAACTCTTGAAGCAGAAGGAAGAAGAGATGAGAAAAGAGATGGAGACACTGAAAATAACATACAAAGAACAATTAAAGGCAATGGAAAAAATAGAGGACCAAAGAGCAGAAACTGAAAAGCAAAGAAAGCTGAGAGAAAAACAACTCGAGGACATGAAAGAAAAAATCAACAAAGAACAAGAAGAGCGCGAGAGAGACCAGAAAAGGAGAGAAGAAGAAGAGAGATGGAGAAAGGAACAGGAGGAAATTCAGAGACAAGATTGGAGACAGAAACTCTCTGATTTGGAGACACAGATTCAGATTAAATCAGAGGAGAAACAAATGACAGACAGAGAGCTGCAGGAGACCGGAGAGGAACTGCAAAGAAAACAAGATAACTGGGAGAAACAGCTCAAAGACTGGTGGGAGGACAGATACAGAGAAAATGAGCAGATACGACATGAAGAACAAACTAAACTGAAGAAGCTGGAGGAAGAATATAAAAAAGAGAAAGAGAACGAAGAGAAGAAAAGAAAAGAGGAAGACCAAGTCAGACTGAAAGAGGAGGAACGATTGAGGAAAGCCATGGAGGAGGACTGTAAGAGAAAAATGGAGGACCAGTGGAAAACCTATGAAGAGGAGGCCAGGAAGAAAGCTGAGGAGTTCAATGACTTCAAGGAGAAATACAAGAAAGATTACGAAGCCCTGCAGAAGACACAGAAAGAGAAAAAAGACAATGATGAAAAATATGACCTCTTGAAAGCACTTTTGGAGCTCAAAGAGCACCAGCTGAAGAAAAAACATCAAGGTGTAATCAACGACATGGTGAAAATTGTGACAAAAAAGAGGGGAAATTTAAGTGAAATTCGTATCTTATTGGCAAAACACAAGGAAGAAATAAAGAAAGAGAAAACAGAGGAAGGAATTAAAGCCCTTCAGGAAAAACATGATGAAGAAATATCTGATCTCTTGGCAAAATTTTTAGCTGTTGAGGACACATGGTGTAACATATCATGAGATGTCATTCCTGGGGTCACGATGAGACATTAAGACTGGATTCAGGTTTAGGTTCAGGTTACTTTATTTGTACCCGTGGGTAGATTTGTTCTGTGGGCTTGGTGTATTATTACATGCATTCCATATTCCATATCTTATGTCAAAATTAGGCATTTTTTTACTTTTAACCAGAAAACAAACTGCATCTCTGTATTTGTCTTAATATAATTACTCCAGCTTTTTATCACCTGTCAGCATGCACAACTGAATTTGGACGTCTCCTCCAAACTAATCTGTCAGTGTTTTTATTTGTTGTTTCATGTTATTTCTTCTTTTTAATAATGTGTGGTTCATTTATGAAATCGTTTATTAGGATATGTTTTATTCTGTGTTTGATTTTTTTGTGTGAATTTTTTTGTTTGGAAATTTTAATCAACTATGTGAACAAATGCTCTTTTTCTCTGATCATAAATAAATAATATTTACAATTCTGCAAACATAACTGAGCTTATGATTTGTTTTCACCTGCATGCTAGAGACTTGGTTGATGGGGGGGGGGTGGCGGGGTATTTTCAGAATCACTCAAAGAGTCCTCTTTTTTTTGTAGTTTTATGTGTCCTTTAATGTGTTTAACATGTCTCTATGAACAAGACAAAACATTTCTAATATCAGGACTAAACTTAATTTTCATTCAATGAGGACAATGCAGTTAGTTTCACTAAATGACATGAAACCAACATTCTGTACATAGAGTTAATAGCTGTTGCTAATTCCCAACATATTTATTTCTACCCCTTCCCGTTTTTAGTTCAGTTGCTGTCTAAAGTGTAGACATTATGAATTTAAATCTGACATGTAAGGGTTAAATATTGGCAGAAATGTTCATATCTGCTGGTAATGATATTAAAGTTTTGAAGCAATAATCTGCCAGTAATTTCAAATTCAATCAATCAATCAATCAATCAATCAATCAAACTTTATTTATAAAGCACTTTTCATTCATAAAAATGTAGCACAAAGTGCTGTACATTAAAATAAACAAGAATATCAGAGTAATGGAATACAGAATAAAACAGAAAAACCCCACCCACCCTCCCAGCCCACATTTAACACAGAAAGCCACTCACACGCACACATGTACCCAAGCACACACACACACCGACACACACAGACACACACACACAAGGACTCTAAGCCAGGAGTCTTCAAATGCCACAAGGACTGAGGAAATGCCATCTTGACTTGAAAATGAGGAAACACAGGAGCTAAGACTAGACTGACTAAATAAATAAATAAAACCATGATAAGATATAACAAAGGTAATAAAATGCTAAAAGTTGATTAAGATAAAACTGTTTTAAAACCAAACAATAAATAAATAAAAAGTGGTAAAAATGTGGTAAAACATAAAATAGTAACTCTGAAACTAAAATGGAGCAAAACCCATATGATACAGATTTAAAGAGTAAAACATAATTCAGCTAAAAGCCAGATTAAAAATGGTAGGTCTTGAGTTTGCCTTTAAAAATACGAACAGTAGGTGCTGCTCTCAGGTCCTCAGGTAGACTGATCCACAGACGGGGGCCGTAATGTTGAAACGATGCTTCCTTCCGTATGTTTTAGATCGAACTTTGAGAACTGTTAAAAGACCACTACCTGAAGACCTGAGGGCTCTGCTGGGCTCATATGGTAAAAGCAAATCGGATAAATAAGAGGAACCAAGACCATTAAGAGATTTAAAAACCAATAAAAGAACCTTAAAATCTATTCTAAAAGATACAGGAAGCCAATGCAGAGACTTTAAAATTGGTGTAATATGGGCTCTCCTCCTGGTCTTCGTTAGCATGTGTGCAGCTGAGTTTTGAAGCAGTTGAAGCTGAGAGATGTTCTTTTTGGGAAGACCAGAGAGGAGGGCACTGCAGTAATCAATTCTGCAGGTAATAAAAGCATGAATAAGAGTCTCTGCATTGGCTCGAGTGAGAAACTGGCGCACTCTGGAAATGTTCTTTAAATGATAAAAAGCCTTTTTAGTAACATATGTGGCTCAAAACTGAGGTTAAGCTGAAAGGTAACACCCAAATTTTTTACTTGTTTGCAGGGATTAAAAGACAGAGCTTTGAGTTTGCTCTCCAGTTTCTCTCTCTGGACCTGTACCAATAACTAAAACCTGAGTTTTGTCCTGCTTGATCTGCAAAAAGTTGTTCGCCATCCAGGACTGGACGTCTAAAATACAGTTAAATAGGGCATCGACGGGTCCTGTGTCATCAGGAGACACGGCCATGTAAAGCTGAGTATCATCAGCACAACTGTGAAAGTTAATGCCGTGTCTCCTCTTTTATGTTGTGCTTTACATTACTGAACAGTGCAATTTTAACTTTTTCTTCTTTTTTTCAATGTTAATTTAATGTATTAATAAAATACAGCACTCCAATACAACAAAACAAAAATCATAAATGAAAAGAAGCAGAAGGAAGAACAACCTTACATGATCTGCCCCATTTTACAAGACAGTTGTAGACACAATGTGGAAAATAAAACATAAAACTTGAAATTAAATAGCAGCAGGCATAGGCCTTACTTCACTCTATAAGGTACATGGATTTTATTTACAATAATTTAGAAAAGGGTAAAAAATATGAACCTGAAAATACAACAGACAGAACAAAACTTTGATCTAATATCTCATCATATCTTCTTAATATTGTTTTATTCTGATTTTAAATATAAAGTTGATTTAGATTATTTGGTTTCTCCATCAAGATTGATCCATAAACTGACTCCTCTCACTGTGATGCAAAGCTCCTTCATCCTGGGTCTAAATCTCATCTGTTTAAAGATATCTGCTCCCTTCAAGTCGGGTTCACAAACTTTTTAAGCCCAGGACCCAAATAAGAAGTTTGCTCTCTCCAGGACCCAAACTTACAGAACTATATATTATATTACCCAAACCATCAGATACAGTCATAATTGACTTTATAAATCAATTTTGGCTTGAACAAAATATCAAGATTTGGATTTAGTATTTTATTAAGACTTTTTTGTTTGTGTTGTTTTGATCCACATATCAGTTAACTGGTAGGTGCTGTGAGTTTTCAACTGCAAAATAATGACATTTAAATTAAATAAAAACCCTGTATGTGCGTCTTAATTCTTTAGAAAATGTATGTATTATTAATATCAGCTTCACCTATTCTCCTCATATATCACATTTTACACATTTGAGAGCATAAAAGGTAATTAATTTTCTTCTTTAAAATATACTTTTAGCCCAACTTATCTAATCTGAAGATGTGGTTACACTTGAATATCTGTCCAGCTCTAGGCAGAAGCAGGCGTGTGCCCTGTTTTGGGTCATGACCCAAACTTTGGCAAAGGCTGATTTAAGTTATAATGACTCTATACTTTTTTCAAATCGTTCCTGTGTGTTTGTTGGTAAAGTTTTCTTATGAGCTTTATACATAATTTAGAGAGTACTGAAATCCACTTATTCATCAAATTTTAAAAACTGTAAAATTACAAATAATGGGTTTGAGGCAGGGCAGCACGGTGGTGCAGCAGGTAGTGTTCATGCCTCACAGGAAGCACTCCGGCTTCAGTCCCTGTGTCAGTTACATCAAAATTGTACAATACAGTGTCTTCTGCACACACAACCACTAAATGTTTGGTGGAATGAAGGTGGATAAAGTTACACCAACTCACCCTGCCTTCCAGATGTTTTAAGGAAGCAGTCAGATTTCATCACATATGGTACAACTGTGTGACCCAGTGGAAAAAGGCATGATTTTTGTCAGGTCAGAGGTTCAAACTCCTTTAAGTTGTGTCATCCCAGGTAGAGGTCTGGGTAAAATAACTGCTTGACTGAAGCTCTTAAGAGAACATTGTCTTTATTGTAGTACATTATGTTTTGCTGTTTTACATTTGCTTATTCTTGAATAAATGAACAAAAAAAGCTGATCTTGCAGCCAGGCGTCCCCTGTACTGGGTCTTTGTGTTGTATTTAATTTGGATGACTCTCTGACTCAGGGTGCTGACTTTCTTGTCCCTTTCTTGTCAGTCAGGGCCGTGCCGCACCCCCGACATTATAAACTGTGAAAACTAAGTGCCTTAACATCCTGCCATGCCCTGCCGTGAAGCAGTGGCTGCTAAATGAAATTTGAAACTTACTGCAAAAGCCTTGGGAAATAAAATTTAGATCCTGCAAAAGGAACACAAAACATAAAATAAATCCCTGCAATGAAAGAGCATATGAAATGAAAATGAAAATGCACAAGAGTTGAATTCCCAGTTCCCAGCTCCTTTCCACTGCTGTTGACCTGCATAAAACAATCATTCTACTGTTACCTGAGGATGAAAAAGTCAAACAAAATCAATGAGAGCAAGTATTGAAAATTACAGCAGTACATTCGAGGATTCTGTGATGCAGTGGTTTGATGAAAGGGCACAGGTTCCCAATCCTGCTAGACACAATTTGGTTGCAGCAATATAGGATGTGTGTCCATTTCAAATGGAGGATCCCTCACAGGCAGCAACACAGGACACAGGCCCCATCACACTTCATGAAGGCTCAAAGGACGACATGAAACCAAGTGATAGAATACTGTCACGGGGTAAAACCCCAGTATTTTATTAACTAAGTCCTGATTGGGAGCACTCAGTTCACAACAGCAGCCAGATGGGTTGAGGTGTGCAAAATATACAATTTATTAAAAGTAAAAGTCTTTTAAAACAGCTGTCCAGTCTTTTTTGTAGGGGTCCAGGGGAGGCTGAGTCCAGAGGGTGGCAGGTGCAGAGCCTAGGTACAAAGAGTCAGGTTTAGGATTGAGTTTATGTTCCCTCTATGGCTACAATCCTGTGCGTATAGGCTACAGAAAAGCTATGAGTCCATCAGCTCTGGGTCAACAATAAATTAGGATACAATAAAAACACCACACTACAAAGTAAAACAACTCGATTTAAAAGCACACATGACCCAGGCTTGTAGCTCCACCAAAATAAAAACAGGTCTATGACTCGGCCTCTGTGCATAGATATTAAAACCAGAAGAAATAAGAAGAGGTACTTAGCTGACAGGAGAGGTGAAGCGTACTTCCACCTCTCCACGTGTCTCACAGAAACACCACCTATCTGAGCCCAATCATCAGACCAGCACTCATCATCATCAGACGCCACATGGAACTATTCTTAATACTGAAGGCACAGCAGACAATGGGGAGCAAAGCAATGTTCTTGACATCATGAAAAGGCAAAATGGCATAACAACGCTACTGATGCAACAACAGCAACAATCATACTTGCCCTAAAGAGATATTTAGGTCTTTGCACTTGATCTGTTTGTGTAGACTTTAATTACTTCAGTACGACATCAATCAATCAATCAATCTTTATTTGTATAGCGCCAATTCATAACAAGTGTTATCTCAAGACACTTTACAATAGAGCACAAAGCTCTTCATATTATGGATACACATATATGCATAGATACATATATACATATAAAAATACACATATACATATATATACAAATATATACATCCAACACCCAACATGAATCCATATAGCCAATCATGAATCCCTCCATCATGGCGGCAAGAAAAAACCTTCTGTTAAGCAGCAGGAAATCTTGAATGTGGACCCCAGTCTCATGATGAACAGCAAATCCACACCATGCTGTGTTGGGTGTGTGGGTGAAGGGAGGGAGGTAAGTGGAGACAAGTGGACTAAAGTAAGAACTAAAGCTAGTGACAGATCAATGGACCAATCATAGACCTGTCGTCGTCAAATTTGTTTCTGCTACAAACAAATTTATTAGAGGAGGGTCCTCATGTCTGTGTGGTTGTGGTGAAAAATTTATAGAAGTATAATCAATAAAAGTCTTACTGGAAGTAAGAATTTATGGTAGTGATGAACTCATGGGTGCCCAGACCACAAGTGCATCCCTACCATATTTGTCTCCGTTAAGTATAAATGTATTAATGGTAGACCTCTTGAGATGTGACATCTTAAGGCGATGTGTCCTGCAAAGTAATAAGTATGAGTTCAGGTGATTCTTAAATCAGTTTCTGTTGTCCAAATAAAAGCAGTGGGTATTTTTTTTTTATTTTTGCATTTCAGTGCACTTAATTGCATTTCCTTCTTTACCAGCCTGTGGCTCAAATCAAACTGTATTTCAAAATAAAATGTCTGTATTGAAACTCAAGAATACAACAGGAAAGGTCATGTATTTTTTTTTTTTTTTTTTTTAATTTTGACTATTTGCTCTAACAAGGCCAGGCATCTCTTGTTTTGTTGCAGGAGTGCTGTGTCAATTGCCTCATCTTTTTAGGCTGCTCTTTCAGAAAGGCCAAAGGGCCTTGACCGCTTTTTGCCTTTTTTCTGGGAGGATGGTCACTGGTGGAGGGCATGGCGTCATTCTCTTCATGAACCACTGCCATGGAGGGCCTCGGGAGGGGCTTGGTGGGCTCCTCACATGCAGAGGTTGGGGCTTCAGCAGCTGCTGAAGCCTTGTTTGGCACAACGCATGAGACTACAAGGGTGGGAGGCTGGATCGATGGCCTCTCCTCAAGAGTCTCATGCATGGCTTCAAACCAGGGCCAGGTTGCTGCTGTCGCCTCACCCCAGAAACAATTTATTTCCACATGGAGATCTGAGGTCACCATTAGAAGACCATTCTGATGATACAAGGTTAGAACCAGGTTTAAAATTAAAAAAGGGAATAGTTTGTTGCATTACTTTCTTTACCTTGTGGTTGGTCTTAAGATTGTCCCACTTCTTGGACGGCTGGAGTGGGCTCACCTGACCCTCCAACCCCATCTCCTTCGCCACCTTTGTATAACGCAGAGAAATGGTCAGAATTAGCTTGGTTTATCCTTGTACTGTAATGCTTTCAAAAATTATATGATATACAACGTCTACTCACTGCCAGCCTTCTTTGGCTGCCTTTCTCTTCCCACTGGAGAGGTCATTGAGTTTAACCCTTGCTCTAATAAAAACAAGGGTTTCAGCATCTGTGACTGTAATGAAAAGAAAACATGTATGAATACAGACATTTTTTCAGACAAAAAGATATTACTTACACAAATCATGCAGAAATTTGTCTTTTTCGCTAGTAATTCATTTTTACAGTTTAGAATTATACCACAATGTTTAAGGTTTGCCTATATGTCTTTTTAACATTCATACACCATTGAACACAGTGAGTATGAATAAACACATGATGGAAAATGTTAGAAAAGCAACATAATTACATAACTTCCATCCCTTCTCCATTGTAGGTTTCCGTAGACCTTTGGCAGGAGCCATATTTTATATACGTCACATGCCACAAGGCATTATGGGGCGCTCCTTTCTCCTTTCCTTTCATTAAGGGATGGTCCAGTGTTTCCTAAGCTAAAGGAGATAATAAAGGAAGCAACAAACCTCCTTTCCTTAACTTTTGGAGTATTCGGACAGCCTTTATCATGGCCGACGCTGAAATGCTTCCAGGTCATTTCTTCATTAAGGAAGGTTCCTCACCAAAAAACAACTGCACCGCTCCTTTCCTTTCCTTTTATTCCCTTCTTTCCTTTCCTCTTACTCCCTCCTTTCCTTGACCCCATGACGTTTTCCCTCGGGGTTAAGGGAAAGTGGATAGGAAAGGACTTAGGGAGGAGTTCTTGAACGCACCCCCTGTATGAGAGGATCAGATCAGACTCACTGAGCAGCTCCGCTGAGTGACCTGCAGAGGGCGCCACTGCGCCTGTGTGTGCAGGGACATGATGAGGCATCCAGCCATGGATAAACATAGAAACATGGATCCAGTTATGTGGACTGTGGAGGACTGCAATGCGTCTAACGGTCTATCAGAACTCATAAGGGAGGAGGATTAGAGCCGCAGGTGAGGGGGAAATAATAAAAATGTGTCATTTTAGTCTTTTTAAAGTCGAATATGAGGCTCTGTTGATGGATGAGGAGTCTTAAAAATCTGTTTGGACTTGTTTTTCAGACTGTTGACCCTCTTCTCCGAGTTTAGAAAGTACTTTCACTTTCTTGATGACGCAGCAGTGATTCCTGCGGGTGAGTCTCTAAGTTTCTTCATTTTTTTTTCAAATTAAATTCAGGATTTGCCTTAATCCAGGGTTCATCTTATTAAAGAAGCTTTGAGAAAATCTATAATTAGCCTACTTTTTTTTTTAATACATCTGCGGGTCCTCAGTGTGTAGAGATAGTTAAAAATAGCATTTACCGCTCTGATTGGCTCCCTCTCCTCTGCCATGTTACATCATCTCAGGCCTTTTAGGAGCGAATATTGACTCCTGACATGTTGGGACATGAGAGTTTAACTCCTCTGCAGCTGAGAACACAGAAAAATAACACGATATAAAAGTTTGATGTGTGATGAAGACATCAGTGAGGAAAACTGGAGGGTTCACCTGCAGGAGAGAAAGAAACATCAGCTGATGAAACACAAACAGCTTTACAGACTGTCTTTACTGGGTCACGCACTGTCAGACTAATGTTACTGAGATAACTGTGAGGGTCATTACCATCCCCTCACTTGTCCTTATGCGACCATAAGAAATTATTAAGACAAGTTTATAAAGGTGAGCTTGAAATTAAAAAGGAAACACAAGAGTCCTCTCTGTCTTGGTGTTCATTTCTATTAAGTATCAATAATTTCCTGAATTAAGTCAACACAGGCTTCTGCTTACAGCTGGACAACTTTTCAAGCATGATCATGTCTTCAAATAAAATACATTATCTGACTATGCATTTTTAATGATCAAAAATCACTTGGTGGGTTTCCTTTTTTATTTAAAAAGTCATTTTGCAGTCAAAAACCCACAACACACACTAGTAAATGAAGCTTAATTGAGTTTTTTCATATGCAAAAATCAATAACAAGCGAACAAAAAAAACATGATCAAATACTGTTCCCTCCTTGCAATACTTAAGTCAGTATTTGTTTAAGACAATAATGAATGGCAAAGTCTTTCAGTTTAAATAAAAGAAATGTAGTTTTGTAAGTTTGGGTCACAAGGAAGATCGCAAGGTATTCATTAATGCTTAAAAAAATTAGTCAAGGTATTGTACAGGCTTTAAAATAGAAGAAAAACAATGTTTGTCATTTATACTTAAGTTGTTCTGCTTTAATGAATCTCATTCACATTAAAAACACAGACCTAACTAAGTGACAGGCTCAGAAAAAATTCAGGTAAAAAAGGCAGACACAGAGGTAGAGGAGATTTCTAATTAAACATCACTACAATTATGATTGTCTTAACATTTTTTCACAAAACTTGATGTATGATTTAATCCTTCCTTTTCCCTCTCAAAGAAAACAAACCTTGTAGTGACACAGAAACTGCAAAAAACATGTCCTCCCCCAATGTTATCAAAATATATTTTAAAACCTAACTGAATTGACCTCCTATACTTAAAATGCATGCTGTAATTTTGTCATCAGATGTTCATTTTGTAGTCTGGATGTAGGCAGGCTTGCCTGTGTAAGCAGCGCATCAGACTGGCAAAAGTTTTAGACTGAAATGTAAAAAAAATAAACACGGTTGCCTTTGCCAGTAGGTGGCACTATGACATACAAAGGCAATTTTGGTGTCAATGTATTTGATGTCAAACTTTTATTAAACTTTAGGAATCTGGTGCAAGTGGGACCACGCTAGCCAAAGTTATGGCAAATCTTAAAGTCAAAATAACAAGCCTCAATTTGTGGCACCACCACAGCCACGCCCTTTAGCAAGGCATAACAGTATTGATTCTGGAGCAGTGTCAAGGTGTTTGTGATTTTTTTGAGACCATTTTTACTTTGGTAGTGTAAATGCAGTGGGAGCTTGGCATAAAATACAAAATTGGTATGCTGTGTTTCTGCTAGGGGGCTCTATTGTGAAAAAAAAAAAAAAAAACATTCCCTGGCAGATTGTGCAGGGTCCGAAGCCTAATCATCCCAGAAAGTTTCAGATCTTTTGACAAAATTAGAGTGGTTTTTGAGTTTGGGAAATTTTGGCGCCCCCAAGAGATGCCAGCCCAACCTGGCGTTTGTAATTTGAAAATTTTCTTTGAAAGCAAATTTAGTCTGTTTTGCAATGGCACTGAGTTTTTTACAGATGCCATTGACCAAGAAAATCATGTATCTCTCTGTTCCTCGTGTTCGAACTGAAACAGGGAAAAAAGCTTTCAGTTACTTTGCCCCCTCTACTTGGAGTGCCCTCCAATCTGAATTGAATCTGGCTGAATTTGTTTCTTTGGAAGCCTTCCGCCCTACCTTGAGAAACCGACAACATGAATCCATCAAACAGTGCCTGTGCTCTTAAATTGTTTCTTAAAATAACTCCTGCATTTTATTGCTTGTATTTTAATGTCTGTTGCTGTATTCTGTCTGTTTTGCCTTCTGTGACATGTGCTGCTGCCTCTCTTGGCCAGGTCACCCTTGTGAAAGAGGTCTTGACCTCAATGGGTCTTTTACTTGGTTAAATAAAGGTTGAATTACAAAAGTGCAAAAAAAAAAAAAAAGTGATGTTCAAATCACCAAAATTGCCCGAACAAAAAAATCATAGCGCCTTCCCTGTGCTTTTCAAGAGAAAAGTCCCATCATCAAAGGTTTCGATGAGTATGCAAGTATAAAATTTCACAGTCACAAGAAGAACTTGGCAATCGTCATAACTGAAGGGGGCGCTTCCAGGCAGCTTTTCAGGATCAATTTTGGTCCCATTAAAATATGAGAATATTCACTAGACCCGTCCTACCATTAAAACTTCCTGACTTGTTGGGCATGTTCAGGGCGTCAAATTTGCAAAAACCTTGATGGAATGCATCAAATAAATTCCTAGGGTTTCAATAGGGCTCTCACCTGCTGCTTGCAGCAATCAGCTTGGGCCCTGATTATGTTCATGGGTTACAGTGCCTTTTCGGTCTGTGTACTTTGTGGCCATCCGTTTTTTGTGTTGATATGGGTAAACGAAAAACAGGAAACCATCCGATTTCTGTTTGGATGAAGAGAAACAAAAAACGGGAAACGAGTCGTCTCCCGTTTTTCATTTGGTAATTGGAAATTGAAAAACAGAAAACGAGCCTTTATCTGATATCTATTGTGGGTTTATTTTTACTCAAGTCAGGGAAATAAAATATGTCTGTAATTCCTTTCGTAAGCTTGCTTTGCCTTGACCTGGAAAAACCTTCTTCTTCTGCTGCTGCTGCTGCTTTTTCTGCTTCTGAAACTACACTCTGGCGTATTACTGCCCCCTGGTGATAAAGACCGTCTCAGAATGACGTATTTCTATTTCCGCTTGGTGAGTGTGCTCTTGTCAACTTCCTGTTATGACAGAACGATCGATGACAAGATGGCTTTATTTTACACAAGATTCCTCAGGGTTTCCTGCAGGAAAATAGTTTGGCCAGGGGGGAGCGTGTGCGCGCCGAAAAAATTTAATTAATTAAATAATGACTTCGATCAATTGATTAATTGGTTAAGTAATTTGATTGATAAATTACTTTTGCCCTCAAAATTAAAGAGTTTCCTGATCTATTATTTTTGGCTCTCAAAATGAGAAGAACCCGCAAACACCATACAGAATCTATAGCTCATAAAGTGTCAATTATTTATTTCAGAACTGATCAAACAGGCATTTTTACATTTGAACAGTCAATGTTTTGGGCAAAGTTTACATGACTGGTCACTGCATGCCATTCTTCTTGGCTTCTCAAAGAATATCTCCTGTGCTCTTTCATAATTCATTTTGTCCACTGGAGGTCCGTTGATGCTGATCCGAAGACAGGCACAGAGGCTGGCTCCTTGCAGTCTGTTCCTCAAGTCTGTCTTGATCTATGGGCAAAACAATATGGGTAATCAGAAAAAGTTGAACAATTACAATTAATCTAAATAAACTAACTAAAACAACAATTTAACCATGGTTTTACCCTGTTCATTGCAGAAAAGTCCCTCTCACAGTTTACACTGGATACTGGAACTGTGAGTGCAATGGCTGACAGCTGACTGAGAAAGGGGTATTGTCCTTTGAGTTTGTCAAACTCTGAGGCCAGCTCCTGCATGAGTTGCAGCTGAGACTTGTCCTAAAGTAGTATAGGTACAGTTAGGTACAATCGCGTTACTGGTAAGCCATGGGTTTTTAGTAATCATCAAGTCAACATCTTCAAATATTTAGGTTCTCTTTTGGTAATGTTGCACACCTTACAAACAGGCATAAGCTGTTTGAGAGTCTGTGACTGACTGTCTGTGTGTCTCATTGCTGACCTTGAGAGATCCTGAAGCCACAAGGACCTTGAAGCCGAGCCACTCTGACAGACCTGCTGCTTCATCAATGCTGGGAAAGTGGTTGGTGAGCAACTTCAATCAATCAATCAATCAATCAATCTTTATTTGTATAGCGCCAATTCATAACAAGTGTTATCTCAAGACACTTTACAATAGAGCACAAAGCTCTTCATATTATGGATACACATATATGCATAGATACATATATACATATAAAAATACACATATACATATATATACAAATATATACATCCAACACCCAACATGAATCCATATAGCCAATCATGAATCCCTCCATCATGGCGGCAAGAAAAAACCTTCTGTTAAGCAGCAGGAAATCTTGAATGTGGACCCCAGTCTCATGATGAACAGCAAATCCACACGATGCTGTGTTGGGTGTGTGGGCAAAGGGAGGGAGGTAAGTGGAGACAAGCGGACTAAAGTAAGAACTAAAGCTAGTGACAGATCAATGGACCAATCATAGACCTGTCGTCGTCAAATTTGTTTCTGCTGCAAACAAATTTATTAGAGGAGGGTCCTCATGTCTCAACTTAAGGTCTTCAACACTTTTTTCCTCTAGATCCTTGTTGAGCATCGTTCTTGGGTTGAGGACATTAAAAGCAGCAAGAAGATCAAGCTGTGTGAATCTCTTCTCCAAACTTGCTTTTAACTTATCCAAATATGGAGCCATGACCTAGAACAAATTGCAAAAAAATATATATTTGAAAATGAGTTTGTGAGTTTGAAATCTTGAAAACAAAACACTAAGTGGTATCAATACCTCTGTCTGGAAATGGGCTGCTCTGGTCAGCCGGCTCGCCTTCTTGCTCTTCAAAGCCCCTCTGTTGCCCCCTTTCTTCCTCCGCTGTGATGTTGAGACTGCGGATGGTGTCCTGGAGGTGACTGAGGACAGTCAAGGTCTGCCGGAAACCCTGTTCCTCCAAGATCTGCCCCGTTTTACAATCAGCGATGTACATCAGCTTGTACAAGCAGCAAGCTCAGCCTTGAGAAGCAAACGAGAAAAAGGATTCAAGCAGAACATATCGAGTTACATCGACAGCTATGAAGGAAAGCTATACAGTGTTAGCTTGCAGACAAGCTAGCTGTCGTCACAAAACTGTGGCAATTTGACAGACTAACCCAGAGTAAAATGCTTTAATCTAGAGTTAAGTATTTACATTTAATTGATTTCTAATTCACCACAGTTTCAAACAAAGAGGCATCAGGGAGAGTGAGCGTCCGGGCTACGTGTTACAGGTCGATGAGAAAGACTGAAAAGCCTCGCAATCTTAGAGTAGGGAGGATGATATAAAGTGTTCATCATTACTCAGTTTCAGTCAGTGTCATGTTTTGGGGTTTTGGTGTGGCTATGGTAGTCTGTGAATTGAGACACAAATGAGACCTGACATCTTGTTTCCCATTTTTTCCCAGAGTAATGATCGCTAACATATGTGCTAACTGTCTGTAGCATGAAAGGCTACATCAATATTTTTCTTTATGCATCCCTGTGTTTGTAAGTGACCTAATCCTTGTTTCATGCAAACCCCAGATCTGGTTCTCTTGTTCAGTGTTCTTATCAGAGGGCTGGGCGATCAATCCTTAATAGAGCTTTAGACATTAAACCAATGTGAAAATGCCAAAACCGTTAATGTGTGTCTGTTGGTGAGTGTATTTAAGTGTAACATTATTCCTCAAGTCCTAATTGTCAAAATGTATTCTTCCAAGGAGTAAACGCTACAAGTCAGTGCGCGGGCAGCTGCCAGGTCCAGATGTCCTTAAACTTGATGAAGTGCACAGGGACTTCTCAGCAGACATTGCTCCCCTCATCACCACCATGGCAATTAGTGTGCATTGGTCAATTCAGCCTTTGGAAAAGTCCAGGAAGGTAGTCCCATCTCCTACCAGCATCCATTGCCAGTGAGCCGGGTAATACTGCGCCATCCCGATGCCCCTCCACCACCACCTCTACCTGTAGATGGCACACAGAAAATTTGTCACACAGAAATCAGAAGGGATAAACTCAAACAGTGGCAATGAAGACAGGACTGGCACTAGAATCAGTTGCCATCCAAGAATCAAGTCGAAACAAAAACACTAATTATTGGCCTTGTGGGATGGTTGTTCATCCAGATGCCCCCTGGTTGGGAACGTCTCCTGACGGTCTGGTGTTTGATCCAAGTGGGAGTCCACCATTCAGCCTGCTGGAAGTTAAATGCCCAAATGCAAAAAACTTTGTGGATTGTAGCTACTTGAAAATGCACAATGGTACCTTAAAACTAAAGCAGAGACACAGCTATTACTGGCAGGTGCATGGCCAGCTCTTAGTGACAGGATTGGAGTGGTTTGATTTTGTTGTGTTTGCAGAGGATAATATTCTCATACAGTTTACCTACAGGGACTAAGATGTCTTTAAAGCCATTAGGGAGAAGGGTGATTACTTTTTCTTTTATTTTTACCTCATTTAAAAATGTACATTTCATTTGATGCCGTGTTTTCCTTTTAAAACTATGCCTTGATGACAGAAATGACATAATTTAACATAAATTCATACCATTTAATGGCAGTTCAACTAGATGCTGCTACATTAATCAACATCAGTTCTTGTCAGATTGTATTCATTATAGATGTTAATTTTAATATTAGATTGATCTCTTTATTCACGGCTGTTATTGATCATGCATCCTCAGTAACCACCTTTACAACCATGAAGACGTGAGGACCCTCTTGAAAATGAGATGCCACATGTCGAGGGGCTTACCTTTGATACATTTATATTCAACAAAGATGGTGCTATAGAAATAAAAACTGATTGACTGAGTCTGCATTCAACAGAGAAAAATGTGATTGTAGTCCCTTTGTCTCTGCCTGGATGGATACATCTTTGGATGGATGGATGTGTATATAAAATTTATATATATTCATTGTATGTATTTGTATATATGTATCTATAAAATGAAAAGTTTGACTTGAGCATGTTCTATGGTAAGTTGTCTTGAGATAACACTTGTCATGAACTGGTGCTATACAAATAAAGATTGATTGATTAAATATTGCAGAATCCAAGCTTACCTTGTCTGTAATGTGTAACTTCCCATCTGGTAACGTGTTTAGAATGTAGTTTTAAAATGTAAAATATCAACATGTACATATGTACATAACCATCTGTTAAATAACAAACATGTACATAAGGACTGTAAATATACCACTTACTATATAATATATACTTTTTATTTTTTTATTTCTATTTGAATAACTGTATTTGATTTGTAATTACCTATTTTTCATTTATAATGCTTCTTTCTTATATTTCTCTTGTATCTTGCAGCTGCTGTATATTTTGGAATTTCCTCCTGTGGGACTAATAAAGGAATATCTTATCTGAAGTTGAAATAAATGGCTATTTATTGATACATGGTAATAACAAATACATTTATTCTGAGCTAAATAAAATTTACAGAATTAGCAAAATATTTAATTAATGTTTCCAGTAAAGGAAGGTTACCCACTAAAAGAACATAAATATATACAGTGAGAATTTGAAACTCAATTCATAGAGAAACAATTCATCCTTAAGTTACGGATGAGGCTTTGAAATGGGCTTAAAGCGCGGCAAGCCAATAATATCACCAGGGGGCAGTAATACGCCGTAGTGTCGTTTCAGAAGCATAAGAAGAAGCAGCAGCAGCAGAAGTAGAAGGTGTTTCCGGGTCAAGGCAAAGCAAGCTTTACGAAAGGAATTACGGCCGAATTTTATTTCCCGACTTGTGCAAAAATAGACCCATAATAGATATCAGATAAAGGCCTGTTTCCTGTTTTTCAATTTCCGATTACCAAACAAAAACGGGAGACGACTTGTTTCCCGTTTTTCGCTTCCCTTCATCCAATCGGAAATCGGATGGTTTCCCATTTTTCGTTTACCAATACTAACACAAAAAATGGATGGCCACAAAGTCCACGGACCCTGTTAACTACACAGACGCGTACGCATTTTGTCCGCCACGCATCCCCTGTGTCGATTCAGCACATTGGTCGTGTACGTTGATCCATGGCATTAGTATTGTCATATATGAAATAATGATGCAGCATAATGTTAATAAGTATCATTGTTCTTCTTATTGTTATGCTGCATCATAATTTGACCATGCTCTTGCAGTTTTGATTTTAATTATAATCAAACATTTCTCATGCTTTAAGCATAACAATGCCTTGTAACAACAGCTCAATAAGATTAGGCTTTGCTTTGACGTTAAGTGGAAAAAGAAAGTGGTAAGTGCAGGGGACGACAGTGTAAGGGAAAAAAGTCTGTGCATGGCTTTAACATTGGCTTTTTAAGAGAAGGAACTTCGAACATCAGATTCACATGACAAACATGATGTATGACATATGAATCTGATGTTCTCCCTCCACATCATCACCAACACAAAGAGCATCCTCCTCAGTCAGCCCTGCCTCAACACCAAACAGAACAGCCACAACTACCGACAGGCCTCCTGATTCATAAAGAAAGCGTGTCAGGTCTGCCCAAGCAGTAAAGACTAGGGATGTCAACACGTGTTTACACGTGTAAACGGGTACATGGATAACAAATCATAACTGTTTAGAAAAATCAATAACTGTGCACACGTCATTTTTTCTTCCTCCTCCTTGTTCATTTCTCACCAATAGTATTTTTAGGGGTGACAACGTTTCCTGAAAGCTTCAGATAATAACATTAACTAACTACACACTTAAATGTTCCCAGGAGTGCAGTTATCCGCATACATAGTAGATGCATGGGGTGCAATGTTACGTTGATATAAAAAAAAAACCCTGCAGTCACAGCCAGTGTCGTGTCACTTGGGGACGCGATGGTGGCGTACAACAAGCGGAGCACTGTGTGGCAGTTTTTTGAACAAACTGCCAGTGGAAATACTGTTGAGTGTAGGCTATGTCAGGCAAAGCTGTTTCGCAGCACGGGATCCATGCGAAACCACCTGCGATGGAAACACCCGAACAAGTTGGAGGGAGAGACTGCTGCTGCCGGCTGCTGCGATTGTGTTTTTCAGAACAGCGAGACTTAAAGGCGAGTCAGTTGCTGTGTAGAATAGGCTGCGGAGGACTTGAGAAGAGCGCGGCACCTATCATCTTCTCCATACGCAAATGTCGTTCAGCTAAAAAAGAAAAATGTTATTGGCTTGTTATTTTAGCCTATATTGTTGCATGTTGTTGTTCATTATGTTGTTGGTTGGTGTTTTGTCGGCTTTTCACGACCTAATCACATATCCTTCATCTAAAGAGGAGGAAGAAAACATATTTTTTTTGCCAATTTTAGTGAATAATTGTGAGAGTCCCCCTCTACTTTTTTAAATTTGTGCATATAAAGGTGAAGCTTTTTCGTCTCACTTCAGCTTTTTTTGGCTTCTTTTTGAGTTGCTTTCTCTCAATAATTCCAGATTACTTTTACTATGAGACGTATATTAAAATTCAGACGCAGCTCCCGTTGTGAGAGAGGGATGCAGTTTGCACTTAAGTTTAAAAGAATATTGTACAGAAGTGAGCAATAGTTAAAGCAGTGATCAAAAAAAAGCTGCAGTAAGTAGAAAGCCAGAAAACGGTTGATTTTTGAGTCTCATCTGAGTTAGGTTTTGTTCGTCTCCGCCCTGAGCCCCAGACGAGCACATGCACACAGAGTCGCTATCGAGCCTCTGCTGGAATTCACCGGTCCACTTCACACAATTTTGAGTAATGTCCGAGTCAGCCAGAGTCCAGTGGAGTGCTTTCATGAAATCTAACTACACAACACAACTATCAACACAACACATTACGACAGATATTACAGGGTTATTCATTTAGCAGCTTACCTGTCCAAGAGAAGAGCGGCCAGCTCCAAATCCAACTTCAGGCCTAGGCTATCCCACAGTTCTCTCCACTTCTGGAATGCTCTGCCGATATTAACACGACTTCTGTTCCTTTTTTGGTCAGCCTCTCTTTTATATTCTTTCTTTTCTAATTCTGTCTTCCTTTTTTTGGGTTGTTTAGCCATGTAGGCAGTTGTAGCCAATGCTGGAATAGCTATTTTACCTGGTGCACCATCCGCCATTGCCACTTGCTCTCGTCTTCTGCCTGCGGCACGGGAACACGCATATGCAGTAGAACAGCCAATAGGAACGCAGTGGTCTGAGCTGACCTTTGATTGGTTGATGCACATCGTCCCGATACTGATTCTTTAGAGGCTGAACTCAGAGCCATGGTGAGGTGCAGAACCTATTGCTTGTCTCAGACCACTTGACTTACATTATGCTTGGAGGATATTATAAAATTTTTACTCAGTTATACTAAAACAATGTTGCCTACTGCAGCTTTAAACCTTTTTTAGCTTTCACTTGTACATTTTCTTGTCTGTCAAAACGATAGGTTATTTTCAACTCATTTTACTTTCTGTCATAAGTAGGCCTAAGCCTTAAAATGGGGAGATGGGTTGCCTACTTTTTAAGTTGTGTTCGCTGAATAAACGTTTTTGTCTGATAACTACTGAAATGGCTTTGATTTAATTGGATTAGGAGGTATTTGAATGGAGACAGAACCCTCTAGTGGTTATATAGTGTAACTGCAATAGAAAAGCTCACAAATCTCTGATGTGTAACCGGGTACACGTCGCTTAGAAGTCCCGTTTACACGTGGAGAAAAAATTGTAAACGTTGACACCCCTAGTGAGGATAACAAATGTAACGTGCTTCCAGTGCAAGAAATTCATTTGCAAAGAAAATACTAAAAGTGTGAGTTTTTGCAACACATGCAGCTGATCAGGTATACAGAAGTATGACTTAAACTCTGTTTTTTTTACTTTTTTTGGAATTGATTTCTGTTTGGCCTTGCAAGATGTATAATCTATAAATGACATACATGGTGCATCTGTGAAGATTAACAGATAAATTTTAATAAATGCTCACAAATATTTATGCTCATAAAGTTCTCCTGCTAAAAAAAATACTTTTTTGTCTTTTTCTTGAAGTAAATATATATAGGTCGAAATTGACACATCACCACCATATAGTTAACAATATTATAATGGAAATGATATATATATAAATGTACCTCTACAGTATGTGTTCTAACACCCCCAGTAATAGTGAGGTAACAGTGCAACCTCTTAATTACTTACATGATTCCCTTGAGGTTCATTCAACATTTTTTAAGTTGAAATTAAGGGGTAAACGGACAAAGAAAGGCCCACAGACCCACACCAAAAGATATTAAAACCAGCATTTCGTGGATAATGAGGCCTGACAAGGTAACCAAGAGATAAGAAAAAGTTGCATGATAGATAATTGTTTTTAGTGTGATTTACAGCTGATTTAAGGCACAGGTTAAAACCGACGCTAGTGTGGAGCATGTTTAGAGAAAGGTAACACCTTACAAGGGTTAGCCCCATGTTGCTCCTCCAGCTGTGTCTGTGGTATAAATGGGCATGAAAAGGCGATGATACTGATGGATAACTAACATAAATACTCAGAATTATCAGTGATTGAATGTAAGAGCTAAGAGGTAGGTCTGACCTGCAGTGCAAAGCTGCTTTGAGTAGTCAAAGACTAGAAAAACGCTATATAAGCTCAAGTCCATTTATTATAGGTGTAATAAAGTATCTCAGATTTTTGCACCCATCTCCATATCCTTGAGGTCATAGAACTTTATGACATCTCACACATGCTCAGCCAGTCTTCTGGTGTGAGACTGGTATCTACTTCCTTTTTCCATTTCCTTTTTATATATACAGAGAAGGGTTTTTCCTTCTCTCAAGGCTTGGTGTTTTTTTTTTTTTTTTTTGTTAATACATTATCAATTACCCATTCTTAACTGGAAATAGTTTTTAATTCTCTAAACTGAACGTAAATCCCCTTTCAGTTTTTTTTTCTTTTAGATGTTCAGGTGATTTTCATTTTTTTTTTAAACTTTGTTTATGGGCTTTACACGAAGACACTTTGCTCTTCACTGGAATATGAACAATAGTTCTTGTATATTTCCTTTCAGCTCCGAGCAGAGTGTTTCCAGTTTGAACAAGCAGCAGATCTTTCCTTCAGAGTGACGTCATGGCGGTTGCTGCAGGTGAGATTGTGAAGACTCATCATGTTGAACTGCAAACTTTTCTAACCCATCACACAACTTTGTTCTTTCTCTAATTCCTAGAATAAGAGTCATCTGGTGTTTAAACTCTTCTCTTAGTTAGTCTGAAAACATTATTGATTCATTGTAACTGCTGTGGAGCTGATCAGTGATTAATCACACAACATTAACCCTGAGAAATAAGTAAGGGCTGCACAGTAGAGCTGAAGGTAGTGCTGCTGCTTCACAGCCAGAAGGCTGCTGGTTGAAGCCTTTGTGTGGAGTTTGCATGTTCTTCCTGTACTTGCATGGGTTTTCTCCAGGCACTGCTGTTTCCCCACAGATCAAAAACAGGCTCACTAGGTTAACTGGTGACTAATCCTAATATGTGAGTGTGTGAGTGGGTGTGTTTGTGTGTGTGTGTGTGTGAATGGTTGTTTGTCTCTCAATGTCAGTCCTATGATTGGCTGGCAGCCAGTCAGTGGTTTACCCTGTTTTTTGAACAATATTCCCTGGGACAGGCATCAGCCCCCCTGACCCAACAGGGATGAGTAGGTGATGGATGGACAGATGGACAAGTAAACATGAATAAAACCAGCATGTGTATGAAGTTTGTTTTCCCTCCCTACAGAAGGTGTTCGACCACTAAAACGAGTCCAAAGCCTTGACTTGTTGCCACCTTTAAGTAAGTTCAAATAACTAAAATTTAAATCTATAAATGTAAAGTTGGGATGTTGTTTAAAGTAAAATAAAAACAATGATTTGCCAATGCTTTTTGACCTATATTCAACGGATCAGTACAAAGAAAATATATTTAATGCTCAAACTTAAATATATACACTACCCGTCAATAGTTTTAGATAACCCCAGTTTTTCCAGTTATTTATTGCAACTCAAGTTGTGCAAGTCCAATGAATGGCTTGAAATAATGATAATAATAATAACTTTATTTATATAGCACCTTTAAAAACAGATGTTCACAAAGTGCTTTAACAGACAGAACAAAAGCAAAAAAGGCAGACCTTGGGCCCAATAAAATCAACAAAATCAACAATCAGGTCAACAGAGACCGAAAGAGTCAGAGGAAAAGAAACAGAGGGTCATGTTAGTTAAAACAACAAAAGGAAAGAAAATGGTAAACTGGTGAGAGGGAGACAGCTGACATATTTGTTTTATATATAATGATAAGTAGACAGTAAGACAATTGATAGATAATAGGTTTATAGATACATAAACTGATGACAGTTGTTAGATCATAGATGATAGATGACGGCATCACATCAGGAAGATGGAAAAAGGAGAGGGTAGATAGGGGATGATTAAAAGAGGAAAGGTAAATAAAAACATAAAACAAAGTAGAAGAGAAAAGATAATGATTAAAAGGGAGTATATTAAAAACATGAAAATGTGGTAAAAACAGGACTAAAACAATGAGAAACAGGTGAGGAGAGTAAGAACAGAAGAGTTTAAAAACATTTAAATAGGTAATTGTAAAATAATTATGTGGATAAAATAAACAGCTAACATGGATAATAATGTATGTGAGCAATAAAAGGATCATGTAAAAGCAAGTCTAAAAAAGTGTGCTTTAGGATGCGATTTAAAAGATGTCACTGATTCAGCTCGCCTTATCTCCTCGGGCAGGGCGTTCTAAAGTCGAGGAGCCCTGACAGAAAAGGCGTGAGCGCCTTTAGTCTTCAGCCTCGACTTTGGAACAGCCAAGAGGCCCCCGCCTGAGGATCTGAGGCTGCAGACTGGCTCATAAAGAGTCAATAATTCAGAAATGTAGGTTCGGGCCAGACCTGTAAGAGCTTTAAAAGTGATCAGTAAAATCTTAAAATCAATTCGGAAATGGACAGGGAGCCAATGGAGAGAAGCAAGAACAGGAATGATGTGATGCCGTCTGTTAAAACCAGTTAAAAGCCTAGCTGCTGCGTTCTGGACCTGTTGGAGGCGGGAAAGTGATTTGTGGTAGATACCGGAGAGGAGAGAGTTACAATAATCTAATCCGGAGAAGATGAATGCGTGTATAACCTTTTCTAAATCAGCAGGGGGAAGGATGGATTTGATTTTGGAGATGGACCAGATCTGGATGAAACATGACTGGACTGTTTTCTTGATGTGCTTTTCGAAGGAGAGGTTTGAGGTTTTGCATTAAAATGGCATGATCTACGGTGTCAAATGCTGCACTTAAATCTAAAAGGATTAGAACAGAGCTCTCTCCTCTGTCAGCAGCTAAGAGAAGATCATTTGTTACCTTGAGGAGGGCTGTTTCTGTGCTGTGCAAAGCTCTAAAACCTGACTGAAATTTCTTAAAGATGTGGTTTTGATTCATAAAATCTAAAATCTGTGTTAAACCTAATTTCTCTGAATTTTTTGATAGAAATGGTAGTTTAGAAATTGGCCTAAAATGACTAAGAACAGAGGGGTTAAGGTTAGGTTTCTTTAAAAGAGGTTGAACCACAGCATGTTTAAAAGCAGATGAAAACTGACCAGTTAAAAGGGAGCTATTTACAATAGATAAAATACAGGGCCCAACCGTATCTAAAACAAATCTAGTGGGGATGGTGTCAAGGATGCACGTAGTTGGGTTCATATGTAATAAAATATCTGATGAAACTTGCAGTGAGACTGGATAAAAACTGGTAAAAATAAGGTCAATTTGTCTTTGAGGGTTTAAAATACAATCAGAGGTGGTTATCTGATGCCTTATATTTTCGATTTTTTCAGTAAAATATGTTAAAAATGACTCAAATGTCTCTTGTGAGGCATCAATAAAATGACAAGGGGTGGGATTAGTGACAGAATCTAAAATATTAAATAAAATTCTGGGTTTGGACTGATTGGATAAAATGAGATTTGAATAAAATGATGCTCTTGCTTCTTTAATTGCTCTATGGTAGTTGTTCATGGCATCTTTCCAGACTTCATAAAAAACATTAAGACCAGATTTTTTTTCATTTCCTTTCATATCATCTGCAGGTCCTTTTTAGTTCCTCAGTTGTGTGGTTTAGCCAGGGTCGTGGGGTTTTAAAATAATTTTTGGTCTTGTATGGGCAATGGAATCAAGAGTGGTTTTACAAATTTGATTAAAATTGGAGACCAGCTCCTCTGTGTTAAAGTCTGGGTTAAAAGCAGTTAAAGAAGCAGTAGTAAAAAGCTCAGAAAACTGGCTGGCAGAAGAAGGAGTAAAAACACGACGGGAGTAAGAATTACTGTTAAAAACAGGTAAAAACTAAAAACTTTTTTAAAAATAACAGCAACGCCCCCTCCCCTGCCTGACAATCTGGGATGATGGAAATGAGTAAAGTCAGGGGGGGTTACCTCTACGAGTGGACAAAGATCTCCCTGAGTGAGCCATGTTTCAGTTAAAATAAGAAAGTCTAGATTATTAAAAGCAATAAAATTGTGACATAAAAATGATTTGTTGTTTAAAGACCTAATGTTTAAAAGACCAAAATGGACTGGGGTGCACTTAGGGGGCAGAGGGGGGTGGTGATTGAAGAGGGATGAGAATTAAATTGTCATGATTTGCAGCAGAGGGATGGGAGGATAGGTGAGTGGTGTGTCTATGCGAGGAGATGATTGTTTTGATTGACCAACAGGTGGGTGGGGGGGTGCTTTCATCCTTTGTGTTAAAAACAGGGTGGGAACAGGGTCCCGGCTCCACACAAACAGCAAGCGGTGGGGAACCAATACCTCTGGCGCTAGGACCCTGGGGGCATCAGTCACAGTGGGACCGGTCAGAGGAGCTGGGCGTGATTGACGTGGGTTGATTGTCCGAGAAGGTGGCATGTGGGTGAGAAAGACTGTAAAAAATGTTTCTGGACAGCATTTTTGCTCCATACCAGTTCGGGTGGACCCCACCAGTCCTGAACAGTTCACTCTGGTTCCAAAAGAGTTGAAGTTGTAGATGTAGGAGACGCCGTGTGCAGTGCAGGATGATGACAGCCAGGTGTGTAGCGCTAGCAGCCGGCTGAAACGCCCACAGCCTCGGCCGTAGGAGGGAATGGGGCCGGATACATGGACCTGGTTCACAGATCTCCTTAAAGTTTTGAACATGTGGATAAAGTGCTTTTTCAGAAGCTCTGACTGTTGCTTACGGATGTCGTTTGTACCTACGTGGATTATTATACTGGTGATTCCTGGTTTACTGGCAAACACCTCAATGGCTCTCGTGGTGATATCAAGGACAGTGGCTCCGGGAAAACAGCATGTTGTAGCTGATGCAGATCGGACATGCCTGATAAAAGAGTCACCAATGACCAGTGTTGTAGGCTGTTGTCGAGGCTCACCTGAGGGCACGGAGCGAGTTCCCCGGGGTGAGCGGAGCTGCAGCGGCGCGAGGTGTCCAGCGGCTGCAGGTCGTCAGACTGAGGCTCCCCTTGGAACCGATGGAAACTCTGGCGGTGCCTGGGCTGGACTGTCGGGGGGCTGCATATTAATGGAGGATATATTGTCAGGATATGACCCAGATGTGATGTTTAGTTGGACCCAAAAGCTCAAGGAACAGGCAAAGGAGCAGTTGATGTTGTTTTAATGAAGGATTCAGGGGTGTACAAAAAATTCAACAAAGGTATACACAAAAGGTTTGAAGGCAGCGGTGGCGGGAGCTCCTGAAGGCCTGGAAAAAAGGGAGCAAAAAGGAGAAGGTTAGTATCATAGGTAAGGTTCACAAAAATCACAAGTATGCCCTTGCACAGGGAAAAAGGGCTTGAAGCCAGAACTAGCAACAATGAGGAGCAAAGGAGAAGCACAAACCAACGTCGTGAGTGCAATCCACTCGGAGAGCAGACTGGAGCGGACTGTGAGTCCTCACAGTACATACCCCCCCCGACAAAAGAATGTCACCTGACGTCACGGCCCGGCTTGTCCGGATGCGCCTAGTAGAACTCCCGGATGAGGGCGTCATCCAGGATGAGGCGCCGGGAAATCCAGGAACGTTCCTCCGGGCCGTAACCTTCCCATTCCACCAGGAACTGGAAGCCTCGCCCCGAAGCCTGACATCCAGGATCTTGGAAACCACAAAAGCCGGGTGATCATCGATGAGCAGGGGGGGAGGAGGGGATTCGGCCGGAGGGCTCAGCTCGCTGGTGGCAACCGGTTTGATGAGGGAGATGTGGAATACCAGATGGATCTTGAGCGAGGGGCAAACCTGAGTCTCACAGCAGTCTCATTAATAATTTTTTCAACAGGGAATGGTCCAACAAAACAAGGAGCAAGCTTACATGAGTCCACCCACAGGGGAAGGTCCCGAGAGGAGAGCCACACCATCTGGCCAGGCTGATAAGGGGGCACAGGAGAGCAATGACGGTCAAACCCGGAGGAGGGGCTGGCTACCGTGCCCAATGCTCGGCAGAATTCCTTCCACACCCGGGAGGAAAACTGGGGACTGCGGTCCGAGACAATGTCAACAGGTATACCGTGAAGCTTAAACACATGCAGAATGAGCAGGTTAGCCATTTCCATGGCAGAAGGTAACTTAGAGAGGGGGATATAATGGACCATCTCAGAAAATCTGTCCACTACTGTGAGCAGGACTGTGTTACCTTGAGAGGGAGGTAAACCTGTGACGAAGTCAACCGCAATATGGGACCAGGGACGATTAGGGACAGGTAGGGGGCGCAGCAGACCAGCTGGAGAATTGTGTGACGTCTTACCACGGGCGCAGACTGAGCAGGCAGCCACGAACTCCCTGGTATCCCGGGCCATGTTAGGCCACCAGAACAACTGTTGGAGGAAGGAGATAGTCCGATTAGCACCAGGGTACAAGTTAATTTAGACGAGTGCCCTCACTGAAGAACTTCAGACCGAACAGTCTCTGGCACAAATAGGCGGTTTGGTGGCCCAGTACCGGGGTCAGGATGGCTCTCCTGAGCCTCTCTAACCTTCTGCTCGATTGCCCACCGAGCTGCGCCGATGATGCAGGAAGGGGGGACAACGGGTGATGCCTCCCCTGATTCGGAGGTGGGTGAGTAAATCCGAGATAGGGCATCTGGTTTAGTGTTTTGGTTCCTGGACGAAAAGAGATGGAGAAGTTGAACCTGCTGAGGAACAAAGAAGGGGTTGAGCCTCTTAGCCGAACGAAGGTAGGCAAGATTCTTATGATCTGCCCATATCAAAAAAGGTTTCTCCGTACCTTCTAACCAGTGCCTCCATTCTTGTAGAGCCCCCACCACCGCTAAAAGCTCCCTATTGCCAACGTTGTAGTATTGCTCCGCTGGTGACAGACGACGAGAGAAGAAGGCACAGGGGTGGAGCGTTTGGGTCTTAGGGTCTCTCTGTGATAAGACAGCACCGAGTCCAGAGTCCGAGGCATCCACTTCGACCACAAACTGCAGAGAGGGATTGGGGTGAAGGAGAACAGGTGCAGAAGTAAACAAATTCTTTAAAGCCTTAAAAGCCAAATCTGCCTGTTCTGACCAGTACCTCAAAGGGGGCGTTTATGGAGGTAAGTTTGGTTAGAGGAGTGGCCACTTTGCTGTAGTTGTGAATGAACCTGCGGTAAAAGTTAGCAAAGCCGAGGAAGCGCTGAAGATCCTTCCGAGAAGTAGGGGTGGGCCACTCTGCCACAGCTTTGATCTTACTTAGGTCAGGTCTGAGTTGACCAGCCTCCACTATGTAGCCTGAAAAGCTAACAGACTCAGAGTGGAATTTACACTTCTCTGACCATCCAAACCTGCTGCTGGTGTTCTTCGAGGGACTTGGAGAAGATGAGGATGTCGTCTAGGTAGATGAAGACGAATCTGTTTAACATGTCCTGAAACAGACCGTTCATGAGGGACTGGAAGACAGCAGGGGCATTTGTAAGACCAAATGGCATAGCCAAATATTCAAAATGCCCTAGGGGTTGTTAAAAGGGGTCTTCCACTCATCTCCCACATGAATCTGGACCAGGTGGTAAGCGTTGCGCAGGTCTAGCTTGGTAAAAACTTGGGCATGACAAAGAGGTTCATAAGAGAGGGGTCGATGAGTGGGATTGGCGATTTATCCTTGATAGTGATTTCATTTAAACCTCGAAAATCAATACAAGGTCTAAGGCAGGAGTCTTTCTTCTCTGGAAAGAAAAACCCAGCGCCAATAGAAGATGAGGGGCGAATGAGCCCTGCAGCTAAGGACTCGGAGATGTAAGTCTCCATGGCCTCCTTTTCTGGTTTTGAGAGATTATACAAGCGGCTAGAGGGCAGGGGAGCACCCGGGAGCAAGTTAATCGCACAATCGTAGGGTCTGTGAGGAGGTAACTCTCGTGCCAAATCTTTACTGAATGCCGGGGCCAAATCGTGGTAAACGGAAGGCACCTGAGAGAGATCTGAAGAAGGTGGAGGAGGCTTAGTGCTATTAACTGGTTGGGGTGTGGCTGAGCATAAACAAAAAGACAGACAGTGAGTGCTCCAACTAACTACAGATGATTTGACCCAGTTAATGTGGGGATTGTGACTCTTGAGCCAAGGAAGGCCGAGAATGATAGGTTAGTGAGGTGAGGGAATAACAAAAAACTAATCTGTTCAGAATGATTGCCAGACAACTGAAGGGTTAAAGGAACAGTGCTGAGAGTTATATTGGAAATCGAGCGCCCATCCAGATGTTGTGTTTGTTAACAAACTCGATGTCAATAAAGTTATCATTGGCCCCAGAGTCTAAGAAAACAGGGACTTTAAGTGAACTCTGGGACAAGGAGATGAGGGCAGGAAATTGGGACCTGTTCGGAGAGCTTGAGGAAGAAGAAGAGGATTGACTCACCACTAAGCTCTCCACTAGAGGTGAGTCCGGTCTTTTGGCTGTCTGGGGCAGTTGGACACTGTGTGGTTCTCCTCTCCACAGTACAAACAGAGATGTTCATTGAGGCGTCTCTGTCTCTCCCTTTGGCTTAACTTAGTTTTACCAAGTTGCATCGGTTCTTCCAGGGCAGCAGAGGGAGCTGGAACTGAGGGAGCCGGCAGAGCCAGAACCGGAAGTGATGACCGTCCAGGAGATGGAGCCCTCCGGCGAGTCCTAGTTGCCCTCTCTCTGTTTCTCTCTCTCAGGCAATTATCCAATTGAATGCATAAAGAAAAAAGATCATGAAGACCCTTAGGCTCATCCCTAGTAGCCAACTCATCCTTTAATTCCTCAGACAGACTGCGGACAAACAAGGCTTTTAAAGCCTGATCGTCCCAGCCAAATTCATTAGCCAATATTTGAAAGTCCACAGAATAATCAGCAACAGATCTAGACCCTTGTTCTAAAGCCAGTAACCGTTTAGCGGCCACCTGGCCCTGAACAGGATGATCAAAAATCCGACATAAATGAAGTGTGAATTGATCAAAAGAAGTGAGGATATTTGACCCCCCCCTCCCACAGAGCCGTAGCCCATTTTGCAGCCCTTCCCCTAAACAGATTAACAACATAAGCAATCTTGGCCTCGTCTGAGGCATAACTAGAGGGCTGCATTTTGAAAACTGTTACGGCCTCGCCGCGCCCCCTCCTCTCTCTCTCTAACTTGTAAGTGTCTGTGGAGTGCCGTGTGTATGTGTGCTTCTGTGAGTGGCTGAGTGACAGAGATCGTCAGCCCAATTCGGAGCAGCTGCGGGAGGATCAGACAGCCAATCGCCCCGTGAGACTGCGGCCGTCCAATCCTATAAGAAGTCCGAGAAGCCAGAGGACTGGGCTTCTCGACAGAGCCTGCATCTCAGTTTCAGAGAATCTTTGTTAGTAAACTTTGGAATGATTTATCTGTTGTATTGATGCATATTTAGGTTTATTGTAGGTTTTGGATTTCGGTTTCTAAGTCCTTTAGTTTCCTAGTGTTTCTTTGTTTGCCCTTTTTGACCTCATTTTGTAAACTTACTTCCTATATCCTTATAAATAAATAACTTTCGTTTAAACCATTTAAAAATCTGGTTTATTTATGTTGCTTCCCTTTCCCCAAGCGAGCTGGGTTGTAACATAATTGGGGGCTCGACCGGGATAAAAATCCGTTAAAGGAGTCCCAGAGCTATAAAAACAAACAAAAAAAACCCAAAACATTATTTAGAATAAAGGTAAGTAGTGAAGTAGTTCGTTGGATTGGCTGTGAAAATTTAAATCATGCCGTCCTTTGATATGGATAGTTTTCTGTTGTGTCCTTCACTGGATCAAATTGATCGGTGCAGAAAAGACAACTTAATTCGAATTGCTGGTAATCTAGAACTAAAGTTTGCCAAACCGATTCTCAAAAAAGAACTTAAAGCAGTAGTTATAGGTAAGTTGGTGGAAAAAGAAATGATGGAATTGCCGGTGCAACCTGTAGCAGCTGCGGCTGAGCCCAAGCCTAAGGGGGCGGGTAGCCTCGCAGCTGTGGGAGTGCCAACCCCGGAGGAGGCCGCCGAGCTACGGCAGCCCGGTGAGGACAGAGTGCAGGTAAAAACTCCATTCACCCTGCCCAGGTATGACCCTCTGTCCTCTGTCAGCTCCGGTCCAAGAGAGGACACCAAGCTGAGGGTGAAGCTCGCCCATATAAAAATGGAGGCTCAGGAAAAAACCGAGAGCCGGCAGGCTCAGCTGCAGTTCCAGCTTGAGATCAGGAGACTGGAGATCGAGGCCGACACAGCGGTCCGCCTCCGTCAGCTGGAGCTGGAGTCCTGACAAAGGGAAGCTCCTGCACCGAGCGCAGCAGCGGTTGCAGGGTTGTCCACCCCTTCCACCTCTTTACCTTCTGAAAATTTCGAAGTAGGTTAGCACATTAATTTAGTTCCTCCCTTTCGTTTATCAGAGGTTGATTGCTATTTTGCCGCTTTTGAGCATATTGCCTCTGCTCTCAAGTGGCCGGTAGAGATGTGGCCACTTCTACTTCAGTGCAGACTGTGCGGGAAAGCCCAGGAGGCTGTGGCCACATTGTCTTTAGAGGACAGCCTAAATTATGGGAAAGTCAAATGTGCAATTTTGAGGGCTTATGAATTAGTCCCTGAGGCTTATCGCCAAAAGTTTAGACATCACAAAAAGTCCCCTGAACAAACCTATGTTGAGTTCGCTCGGGAAAAGGGAACTCTTTTTGAAAAATGGTGTGCAGCTTCCAAAGCTGATTCTTTTGACAAGCTTAAAGAGCTGATTCTGCTAGAAGAATTCAAGAAATGTTTACCAGAACGAACTGTTGTGTACATCAACGAACAAAAAGTCACCTCTCTGAGTTCTGCTGCCGTGTTGGCTGACGAGTATGCGCTTACGCATAGGTCAGTGTTTCAGGCAGGCTCTGTTGACAAGCTCCATACTCCGGCCATGCAAAACACGCAGTTTAAATTGAGCACGAAGAAAGATGAGAGAGAGTGCTTTTACGGCCACAAAACTGGACACCTCATCTCTGCTTGCCCCGTCCTTAAGAGAAAGGAAGTTAATGGTAATTCTACCCAGCCCAAAGGGGTTGGCTTTATTAAATGTGATCCCACTCCAAGGTCTGTTCCTGTGTGCTCAGGCAAACCTGACCCATGTTTTGAGCCAATCATTTTTGATGGTTTGGTATCCCTATTAGGTAAGTCTGATGATCAGTGCCCTGTACGCATTCTGAGAGACACCGGTGGCTCTCAGTCTGTGATACTGGCCAGTGCGCTGCCCTTTTCTGATGAGTCTTTATGTGGTTATGGTGTGGTGCTTCGGGGCATTGAAATGGGTTATAACCCGAGGCCTGTGAACCGTGTACATATTAAATCAAGTTTGATCAGTGGAGTCTTTCCTATTGCTGTCTGCCTGGCTTTACCTATTGATGGGGTAGTTCTGCTCATGGGTAATGTTGTTGCTGGGGGAAAGGTGACACCCGCGCTTGAGGTGTGTGATTTCCCTCAGCGCACCGACAACCAGGGTAAGGTATGTGAATCTGATTCCTGTCTGTGCAATCACTCGTGCTCAAGCACGCAAAATCGATGAATTTTCACTTGCTGATAGTTTTCCCGTGTCAGCTCTTTCAGAGGGGAAGGAGGTGGACTGTGAGTCGGAGAAGAGTGCCGCTCCGTCGACTGATCAGGCTGCTGAGCGCGTGTGCTCAGCGAGCTCGGAGCCACCACCTCTGGGCGGTCCGACCCTGCCGGTGAGCAGTGAGCGCCGCAGTGCTGTGCAGAGGACGGATCCCACATTGAAGAGCTGCTTTGCTAGTGTGGTGAGTGCCGACAAAGCAAGTGGTGAAAAAGTTGCCTATTTGGTTGAAAATAAAATCCTGGTGCGTAAATGGTCTCCTCCTTCCTTGAGTAATTTTGAATGGGGTACTGTTTACCAAATTGTTGTTCCAACGGGTTATCGCCAACATGTAATGTCGTTAGCTCACGAAAGTAAATGGTCTGGACATTTGGGTGTGAATAAAACCTACCAGAAGATCCTAAAACATTTCTATTGGCCAGGACTAAAATCTGACGTGGCGACATTTTGCAAATGTTGCCATGTCTGTCAAATTTCAGGAAAGCCAAACCAAAACATCCCATCAGCTCCACTCCATCCCATCCCTGCCTTAGGAGAGCCATTTGAGCGTATTATTATGGACTGTGTGGGTCCTTTACCCTGAACTAAAGATTGTAATCAGTATCTACTTACCATTATGTGCACGGCCACGCGCTATCCAGAAGCCATCCTGCTGCGTAAAATAACATCCAGTTCAGTGGTGAAAGCTTTAACCAAGTTTTTCTCCACATTTGGTCTTCTACGGGTCATCCAGACAGATCAAGGCACCAATTTTCAGTCCAAAATGTTTAGACAGGTCCTCAAAACCTTAGAAATAAAACGTGCCGTTTCTAGTGCTTTCACCCCAAGTCCCAGGGCGCGCTAGAGCGCTGGCATCAAACTCTGAAATCAATGCTCTGCCGCCCCCTGAAGTCTCTAAAAGAGCAGCTCCTCTCTTCAGAATCTTCTTGTGAAGAGAACGTGTTAGATTTTGTTAGTACATTTCGTGAGCGTTTGCACTGTGCAAATTCTCTTGCCAGGGAGTGCCTTAAAACCTCTCAGTCAGCCATGAAGTGTCGTTTTGACTGCTCTGCTGTGCTCCGCCGTTTCCAAGTTGGTGACAGGGTTTTGGCTTTACTGCCGATACTGCCAAATTTTCAGGCCCATGAGGTCCGTGAATGTCTCAGTGACACTGATTATGTAATAGCTACTCCTGAGAGATGGCGTAAAACTCGCGTGTGCCATGTTAATATGCTAAAGCCATTTTTTGTTGTCAGCGCAGTAGTTACCGCTGAGCCAGCTACCACATCTCAGGATGTGGATGATTTGAAGGTGCGTCACTTTGCACATCAAACCGCTAGGCTGCCAAACTCACAAATGTTAAAAGCGTTACCATCCCACTTAGGTCACCTTGAGAGCGTGCAACAAAGTGACATAATTGCGCTGGTTAAAAACTTTCTGTGTATTTTTGGCGATGTTCCCACCCGTACAACAGTTTTACAGCATGATATTGATGTTAGAGGGGCCAAGCCCATTAGACAGCACCCTTACCGCTTAAATCCGGTAAAGAGGGAGCTGATGAAAAAAGAAACAAATTATCTACTCAAGAATGGTTTGGCCGTGCTGAGCTCCAGCTCGTGGAGCTCTCCCTGTTTGTTAGAGGCCAAATCTGATGGTTCACCTCGATTTATCACTGACTTTAGGAAAGTAAATACAGCAACAGTCCCCGATTCTTATCCGCTTCCACGCATGGAAGCTTGCATAGACAATCTAGGTTCCGCCAAATTTGTCAGTAAACTGGACCTGTTAAAAGGTTACTGGCAAGTCCCTCTTACTGAACGTGCGTTGGAGATTTCCGCCTTTGTTACGCCTGATGGCTTCTTTCAATACACTGTGATGGCTTTCGGGATGTGCAATGCAGCTTTAACCTTCCAGAGACTGATAAACACCGTCCTGTCGGGGGTGTCTAACTGTAGTGCATATTTAGATGACGTGGTTGTGTACACTGACACCTGGGAAGAGCACATCCATAAACTAGAGCAGGTGTTTATACGTCTGGCATGCGCGTCTCTGACCCTAAACTTAGCCAAATGTGAGTTTGGAAAAGCCACAGTCACCTATTTGGGCCGACAGGTGGGTCAGGGCATTGTCCGACTCCTGAGGCAAAGGTGTCCGCTATTGTGGATTTTCCCGTCCCAAAAACCCGGCAGGTGCTCCGTAGATTTCTGGGTATTGCTGTATATTATAGGAGTTTCTGCAGGAATTTCTCCTCTGTGGTCCAGCCATTAACGTCTCTAATGAGTCCTAAAGTGGAGTTCGTCTGGACTCCGGCATGTCAGCATGCTTTTGAGAATGCAAAGGCTCTCCTTGTACACGCGCCTGTCCTCCCGGCACCTGACTTCTCCCGCGCCTTCAAACTGGAGGTGGATGCCTCCGCAGTCGTGGCTGGGGCGGTACTGTTGCAGGAGGATGGCGGTGGAGTTGACCATCCGGTGTCTTACTTCTCTTGTAAGTTTAACAAGCACCAGGTGAGGTACTCCACCATAGAAAAGGAAGCCCTTGCTTTGTTGCTGTCTCTCCAGCACTTCGAGGTTTATGTGGGTTCTAGTCCTCTGCCGGTGGAGGTGTTCACTGATCACAATCCACTGGTGTTCCTCTCCTCTATGTATAACCATAATCAGAGGCTCATGCGCTGGGCAGTTATGGTACAGGACTATAACCTGGTCATCAGACACAAGAGGGGTTCAGAAAATATAGTGACAGATGCCTTGTCCAGAGTTTGAGGTGTTTCATTGTTGTGAAGTTGTGTATTGTATATTGTGTAAATTTTGGTTTGCTACAAACCTTTGTGTATAGGTTTGTATTTTAAGGGGGGGGGTGTTACGGCCTCGCCGCGCCCCCTCCTCTCTCTCTCTAACCTGTAAGTGTCTGTGGAGTGCCATGTGTATGTGTGCGTCTGTGAGTGGCTGAGTGACAGAGATCGTCAGCCCGATTCGGAGCAGCTGCAGGAGGACCAGACAGCCAATCGCCCCGTGAGACTGCGGCCGTTCAATCCTATAAGAAGCCCGAGAAGCCAGAGGACTGGGCTTCTCGACAGAGCCTGCATCTCAGTTTCAGAGAATCTTTGTTAGTAAAATTTGGAATGATTTATCTGTTGCATTGATGCATATTTAGGTTTATTGTAGGTTTTGGATTTCAGGGGTCTAAGTCCTTTAGTTTCCTAGTGTTTCTTTGTTTGCCCTTTTTGACCTCATTTTGTAAACTTACTTCCTATATCTTTATAAATAAATAACTTCCATTTAAACCATTTAAAAATCTGGTTTATTTATGTTGCTTCCCTTTCCCCAAGCGAGCTGGGTTGTAACAAAAACCAAACTACAATTAAACAGAAATCTTCCACAAGAACCAAAATCTCCCGAAAAGGGTTTTGGGGGGGCCACATAGGATTCTTCAGAATTATTTGAAGCATTAGAGAGAGAGAAACAGGAGCCTGAGAGGAAGCAGAACTCACCAGAGAAGCACCTACTGAAGAAGAGGCCAGCTCACTAGTTGATTGGTGATGTGTAGCACCTGCTGGGTGAGTTCATCCAGGGATCCAACAGCTCCTCTGTGCATGTTCTCATGTTGACCTAAAATGGTCATCCCTCTGAATTCGTGTCTTGTCTTATACCGGAACTACTCATGTGGAATTTTAGCAAAACTGTTAAAACAGATCATGCACACTGCTCTTTAAGACCTAAACCATCTCCTAATGAACGTCCATGAGTCATCATCACCAAGGTACACAATGACTGCGACGTAGGTAACATCTTTCAGCTCACCCTTCAACATGCACCGCTACAATACCAGGGGCAGAGAGTCTCCATATACCCGGATTACACTACCGAGGTTTCATCCCAGCGCCAGTCCTTCAACGCTGTGAGGTAAAGGCTTACTGACGCTGGTGTCAAATGCACGCTACGCTTCCCAGCCAAGCTTCAAGTGATCTACAACAGCGGAGCCATCACCTTCGAATCTCCAGCTGATGCTGAACGGTTTGCCAACTCTCTAAACTCTGTTTAAGACACTTAACCTTTGGCTGCGATTCTTTAGCGCTCTCAGGAACATTTATGATGACTCATGCAACAAATTTTTATGTCTTCTTTTTCAACCTTTGTTAATATGTTAATATTTGTGGTTTCGCTATCACAGTTAAAATTAGGTAAATCTGACCTATTTAGTTGACTGTCACACCATTTTGCTCAGTATGTCTAGTAAGTTGTTCAAGTCCCAAATTTGGCTTACCTCTGATACATTTATATTCAGCAGAGACAAATATGACGTGGAGAGGTCTATGATTGGCCCATGGATCTGACTATTCTGAAGTGGCCTTCTGTGAGTCCTGATCTAAATCCTATTGAACATTTGTGGAAGGAGATGAAACATGCAGTCTGGAGAAGACACCCTTCAAACCTGAGACAAATGGAGCAGATAGCTCATGAGGAGTGGGCCAAAATACCTGTGGACAGGTGCAGAAGTCTCATTGAGAGTTACAGAAATCACCTGATTGCAGTGATTGCCTCAAAAGGTTGTGCAGCAAAATATGAAGTTAAGGGTACGATCATTTTTGTCCTGGTCAGTTTCATAAGTTTGATTTTTAAAATGATTCTGTGGAACCACACTTCAAAATCAATGTCTGATTTTCATTAGTTAATAATGAGTAAATGTTTTATTTACTCTTACTTTTGCCAGTTTGAAGTTATTTCAGTGAGCATTGTGGGTTTTTCTTTCTTTAACGGAAGGGAACCAACAATTTTGTCCACATGTCCACATACAGTTTTGACTCTTGAATTGAAGATATACATTTTTTCAAATGAAAATCTATTAGCAAGCCTTTCAAACATTTGCTAAAAAGCCATCAAACAAATCTTTTGATTTCAAATGAACATCTATTGACATAAACATAAGGTGCATTACTTATTGATATAAAAAGTAAAGGCCTCTAGAACTGAAATACTTTGCACCAGGATTTAAAATACAAAGTGAGTAGTGCATTCCCTTGTCAGTGCACTGACAAGTTAGATTCAAACATTACTTTGTTCTTTTTCACAACACTCATCCATTGCCTTTGCCATATTACGTGCATTATCTTGTAAGATGACATGTACCACATCCTTCTTAATATTCCACTGCTGCAGCATGGCTTCAAAAGCCTGGTGAATCACTGTACCTGTGTGTGAGCCGGGTAGCTCCTGGGAATGCAGCACCGCCTTGTATAGTTTAAAGTCTGTATTCAACCACTGCGCGGTCAGACTCATCATGCTTACAGGGCTGACATCGCAAGTCCATATATCTGTGGTGTGGCTTGTGTCATTTACGCTGCTGTCAATCAGTGGGTGAATGCATCTGTCGATCGCATTATACTTAGTTTGGAAGGCACACACCAGAAAAGTAGCGGCGGTTCAGCATGGTGAATTGCATCTCCAAATGATTAATGAGGGTGAATGGGTGGTCGTCCAGCACCATCATTTCCATGATTAAAAGTTTATTTGTAGAGCACAATTCGTACACAAGATAATTCAAAGTGCTTTACAGAACAAGAAAAATGCATTAATATCACAATACAAAATAAAAAAAAATTATTATAAAATGAACTTTAAAAGAGAAGAGTGCAGATAAAATCCGTTCAGTCATATGCACAGTTAAATAGAGCTGTTTTGAGCCTAGATTTGAACATTGTCAGTGCAGAGGCCTGTCTCACATTTTCAGAAAGACTGTTCCAGATTTTAGCTGCACGAAACTGGAACCCTGATTCCCCATGTTTAGTCCTGACTCTGGGCACCAGCAGGAGGCCGGTCCCTGAGGTCCTCAGAGTCCGAGATGGTTCATATGGCACTAACATGTCAGAGATGTACTTTGGTGCTAGGCCGTGGAGAGACTTGTACACAAGCAGAGCTGCTTTAAAGTCTATTCTCTGAGCCACAGGGAGCCAGTGTAGGGCCTGAGCACAGGACTAATGTGCTCGTACTTCCTGGTTCTGGAGCAGCAGTATTTTGGGTGTACTGCAGCTGTCTCACAGCTTGTTTGGAGAGGCCAGCAGGTGAGCAGGCCGTTACGGTAGTCTAACCTACTGGAGACAAATGCATGGATAAGTCTCTCCAGGTCAGGTTTAGACACAATGGGCTCCAATTTCCTGGCGCAACTCAGGGTGGCGCATCCCGCGCAGTGATAATTTCGTCCGGCGCACCGCCGTGCGCAGCCAATTTGGCAATTTGGTAGACCGGCTGCGGCGAGATGGGTGTGACGGCGCACCAGGGGGAGGTGTCGAAAGATTCAGCTTGGTGCAGTGACAATTTCGTGCCAAAAAACCACGCGGCAGGTGCACTGAAAGGCGAGGCGCACTCAGGGCAGTGGTAATTTGGCTGACAGGCACACAGTGCGCACACGTCACCAAAACCTCACAGGCAGATATCCAGAGTGTCAGGCACATTTCAATGCAATAAACAATCACAGCAACCACTATTTAATGTAACCGTCTGAACCAGCACATACATTTGTATCAATATTCATTGTCCCGTCACATCCGATGTCAGATCAGAGATGTTTGTCATAACTAAAGAGTTCACATCTCTCAGCCAACCACAAACAGCCACATCATCCGATACGGAGTATCCGGCTTCTCTCATCTCATGAAATTAAATAGAAAAGAAAAAAGAGAGAGATGCTCGCTGAATAAATGTAAGTCATTCAGTGTCTTAAGGATTTACCTGCGATTGCCCATATTTCTCTGTTTTAATCTTTATTTGTAACGTGATCTAAAAAGATGGAGTACATTATTGCAAGGAGGATGAGGTGGAGATAAATTTTTACCTAAGGTTCTGCTATTTGGCGATGACAGACCAGGAATGCAGGTGGATCACAAACATGATGAATGGATTAGCCTGCTGCTGTGTTTAAATGTAATTATCACTTAATTTTGTACTCCTATTATGACACAGGAACAGATTACATCTGTCCCGCAAGGTGGTCCACACGGTGACGCGCATCGAGGCTCCAATGCGCGGCCCGGTGGCCCCTGCGCTCTCCCAGTTGCTGTAAAAGTGACAGCAGCTCTGACCTTCTTCACCACCGAGGTTAAATTGTCACTGCGCCTCGCCTGCGGCGCATTTAAAGGCGAGGAGAGGCATTCATTTGATTGGTGAAGATTACACTCGGCTGTGTTAAACCCACTCAAGTCTTATATCCTCCCTCTCTGCTACGTGCGCCGGTAGGAGAGACAGAGGCGTGGGTGCACCTGCCTGCGCCAGACTGCGCCGTGCACGAAACTTGCAAAATGCCCTGGACACACCCTGTTGGCACGGCGCAGGGTAGGTGCGCCCCGCCTGCGCCTGGTCTACGAAATTAGAGCCCTATACCTTTAATTTTGGCAATGTTTTTTAGATGGTAGAAGGCTGCTGATGTTATTGATTTGATGTGGCTGTGTGTGTGTGTGTATTTATATATATATATATATATACACACACATATATATGTATATATATATACATATATATAGATAAATAGATATATAAATATATATAAATATAGATATAAAGATATATATGTATATATAGATATAGATATAGATATATGTATACACTGCAGGCAGGCCAGTCTAGTACCTTCACTCTTGTACGATGAAGCCCCACTGTGATAGCACAAACAGAATGTGTCTTCATACTGAAATAAGCAGGGGCGTCCATGAAGAAGACATCTCTTGGATGACAGCATATGTTCCTCCAAAATCTGCATATACCTTTTAGCATCAATGGTGCCTTCATTTATGTGCAAGTTACCCATGACGATCACCTGTTTCCAGTTAACCTGTTCATCTGAGCTGTTCCAAACAGGTGTTTTTTGAGCATTCCTCAACTTTCCCAGTTTTTTCTTGCCCATGTCTTAGTTTCTTTGGCATTAAAATCAATATGAGAGAACATCTGGGAAAAAAACAGTACAGTTTATCAGTTTAAACCTTAAATATCTTGTCTTTGTTGTCTTTTCAATTGAATATAGATCGAAAAGGATTTGCAATTCATTTTATTCTGTTTTATTTTTGCATATTACACAACGTCCCAGCTTCAGGGGCATTGGGGTTTATAGAAAAAACTTTTCCTCTTTATTACAGACAAAATTTATGAAAGTACATCTAACTCTGAGTTTTCTTTGCAGTGTTAGAGTTCAGGGTCGTCCTCCTGGGGAACAGCTGGTCAGAGAGGAGCTCTGTTGGGAACTTTATTCTGGGACAGTCTGCCTTTGACCCTGAAGATGAGCCAGACTGCTGTTCGAAAGTTCAAGGACACATAAAGGAGAAACACGTTGTTCTCATCAACACACCAGACCTCATACATGGAGACATCTCTGAAGACAAACTGACAGAACATGTGGACACCTGCATGAGGCTCTCCAAACCTGGACCTCATGTTTTCCTGTTGGTTCTGCAGCCTGAGGACTTCACTGAGGGACAAAAACTGAGACTCTGTAGAGTCCTACAACTCTTTAACCATCAAGCATTCAATCAATCACTTTTGTTGATTTCAGTACCAAGGGAGGAGGCTCCAGGCTCCCCACAAAACCTCACACCAGATCAGCCCTTGAGAGACATGATTGTGACGTGTAGATACAGATACCTGAGACAGGAGAACAGTGATCTCCCAGAACTGTTAACACGCTTAGGTCAGACCGCAGTGGAGAGCAGCAGAGAGCACGACAGCAGCACAGATTTGGATGTGGCTGATGCAGGTCTCCTCATGAAACCCAAGTCAGATACTGAACACATGAAACCAGTCTTAAACCTGGTTCTCTGTGGACATACAGCTATAGCAGGGGCCATTTTAGGTGAGACAGATCCCCATCCAGTCTCCAGCTCATCAGAGCGTGTTAAACATCAGGTGTGTGGACGCTGGGTCTCCTTGGTGGAGCTCCCTGCCTTGTCAAGTAAACCTCTGGAGGAAGTGATGAAGGAATCACTCAGATGTGTCTCCCTCTTTGACCCTGAGGGTGTCCATGCCTTCATCCTGGTCCTCCCTGTGGGTCCACTGACTGATGAAGACAAGAAAGAGTTTGAGACCATCGTGAACACATTTGGCTCTCAAGTCAAGGCCTTCACCATGACTCTGTTCACTGTGGAGACAGATCCTTCAGCTCCAGGAGTTGTCAACTATAGAAAGAAAGACAAGGACATCCAGGAGCTCATGCAGAGCTGTAGAGGACATTTTGTTCTCAACATCAGAGACAGGCAGCAGATCCCAAAGCTGCTGGACAGTCTGGAGAAATACAGAGCTGAGATTGAACTCGAGGCACTCAGCTACACAACAGAGACATTTGCACAGGCCCAGATAGAGAAGATCATACAACAGGCTGAGCTTCAGCCCCTGAAACAGAGCAGCTCAACAGGTAAGTTGATCTATGGATAACTGTTTTCAAGATAGGTCTAAATACAAGACACATATAAGTCAAAGTCAAAGTCAAAGTCAACTTTATTGTCAAATATGCTATACATGCTTGACATACAGCACAGATGAAATTTCAGTCCTCTCGGACCCACGGTGCAAACAGGCAATATAATTTACTATGAACAGAATAAAAGAACAGGATGAATATACTATGAATAGAATAGAATTTTTTTTTTTGTACATGTATGTAAATAGAGGTAGTTATAAGTTATAAGTTATATTTACAGTTAAGGTGCAGCAGTGTCCAATGGTGCAAATGAGCAGGGGAAAGTGAAGAGTGCAGTCCTGAGGTCAGTGGTGGGGGGCAGTGGGGCAGAGGGGCAGATTGGGGGGGCAGAGGGGGGAAGTGGGGGCAGAGCAGGGAGGGAGTTTAGCATCCTGACTGCCTGGTGGAAGAAGCTGTCATTGAGCCTGCTGGTTCTGGCACGGAGACTCCGCAGTCTCCTAGCCGATGGCAGCAGGCTGAAGAGGCTGTGGGCTGGGTGGGTGGGATCACCTGCGATCCTGGAGGCTGTGCGGGTGAGGCGGGTGTTGTATATGGAGGAGAGGGAGGGGAGAGAGACACCAATGATCTTCTCAGCTGCTCTCACCGTGCGCTGCAGGGTCTTACAGCAGGACACGGTGCAGGCGCCGTACCACACGGTGATGCAGCTGGTCAGGATGCTCTCAACGGTGCCTCTGTAGAAGGTGGTCATGATGGGGGCCGGGGCTCTCGCTCTTCTTAGTTTGCGGAGAAAGTAGAGCCGCTGTTGAGCTTTTTTGGCCAGTGATGTGGTGTTGATGTTCCAGGAAAGGTCCTCAGAGATGTGCACACCCAGGAACTTGGTGCTGCTCACTCTCTCCACAGCAGCACCGTTGATGGTTAGTGGAGCATGCTGGGCGTGCTCTCTCCTGAAGTCCACAACAATCTCTTTCGTCTTCTCCACGTTCAGGAGGAGATTGTTGTCCTGGCACCACGTGGCCAGGCGGCTCACCTCACTCCTGTAGATTGTCTCATCATCGTTGTTGATGAGACCCACCACAGTCGTGTCGTCGGCAAACTTAATAAAGAGGTTTGAGCTGGATGTGGGTGTGCAGTCGTGGGTCAGCAGAGTGAAGAGGAGGGGGCTCAGCACACATCCTTGGGGAGCCCCCGTGTTCAGGATGATGGTGCTGGAGGTGTTGCTGCCGACCCGAACTGCCTGTGGTCTTCCCGTCAGAAAGTCCAGCAGCCAGTTGCACAGGGTGGTGTTGAGTCCCAGCCGGTCCATTTTGTAGATGAGCTGCTGGGGGATGATTGTGTTGAATGCTGAGCTGAAGTCGATGAACAGCATTCTGACGTGAGAGTTTTTGGACTCCAGGTGGGTGAGGGCTGAGTGGAGGGCAGTGGAGATGGCGTCATCGGTCGAGCGTTTGGACCGATAAGCAAACTGGTAGGGGTCCAGGGTGGATGGGAGGGCAGACTTGATGTGCTGCATGACTAGCCGCTCGAAGCACTTCATGAGGATGGGAGTGAGTGCGACCGGGCGGTAGTCATTGTAGTGGGAGGGAGATGACTTCTTTGGGACCGGGATGATGGTGGTGGCTTTAAGGCATGTGGGGACAACAGCCTGGCTCAGCGAGATGTTAAAGATGTCCGTGAAGACATCGGTGAGCTCCTTGGCACAGTCTCTCAGGACACGACCAGGAATGTTGTCAGGACCTGGGGCTTTTCGTGCGTTGGTCCCTCTGAGGGATCTCCTCACACTATCTGAGGATAGCGTCAACACCTGGTCATCAGGAGGAGGTGGGGTTTTCTGTGCTGGGGTGTTGTTGTTGGCCTCAAAGCGAGCGAAGAAGTTGTTCAGCTGATTCAGCAGAGAGGTGGAGTTGTCACAGCTCTACGGAGAGGGCTTATAGTCCGTGATGGTCTGGATCCCTTGCCACAGGTTCCTGGTGTCTCTGCTCACTGAAGCGGTCAGCGATCCTCCTGGAGTACTGTCTCTTGGCCTCTCTGATACCCCGTGACAGGTTGGCCCTAGCTGTCCTTAGGCCCGCTTCGTCTCCAGCTCTGAAGGCAGCGTTTCGAGCCTTCAGGAGCCTGTGGACTTTCCCTGTCAGCCATGGTTTCTGATTGGCTCGAGTGGAGATGGTTCTGGAGACCGTGACGTCATCCATGCATTTCCTCATGTAGGCAGTGACGGTCTCTGTGTACTCCTGGAGGTCTACGGTGTCATTGGAAGTGGCTGCCTGTCTGAACACCCTCCAGTCTGTGGTGGAAAAGCAGTCCTGGAGTGCCTCTGACGACCCCTCTGGCCACACACGGATGGTCTTCTTAGCTGGTCTGGTGACTTTAACCAGCGGCCTGTATGCTGGCATTAGCATAACAGTAGTGTGGTCTGAGGCCCCGAGGTGGGGGAGGGGGGTGGCTTTGTAGGCTCCACTGTGAGGGGTGAAAACATTGTCCAGGATATTGGTGCCTCTTGTGGGAAAGTTAATGTGTCCATGGAGTTGTGGAAACACGCTCTTTGGGTTAGCGTGGTTGAAATCCCCGGCCAGGATGAGGAAGGCGTCAGGGTGGGCTGTCTGCTGCTCACTGATGTGCTGATGGAGTTCGTTCAGTGCCTCACTCCTGTTGTTGGTGGAGCCAGGAGGGATGTATATTGCCGCCAGCAAAACAGCAGTAAATTCCCTTGGCAGGTAGAATGGCCGGCACTTAATAATCATAAACTCCCCCAGTGGTGAGCAGTGTTTGCAGACTACAACGGCGTCACGGCACCAGGCATCACTGATGTAAACACAGAGTCCCCCGCCGCGAGTCTTCCCCCCCTCGACGAGCGCTCTGTCTGCCCGGTAGCATGTTAGCCGATCTAGCTGAATAGCACAGTCCGGGACGCTATCATTGAGCCATGTTTCCACAAAAATATAATCAATGCAAATATAATCAATGCTTTTACCATCAAAGAACTGATGAAACAAGAAAGGTTACAGATTTTACTGCTCAACAAGTCTGCCCCTGTCTCAGATGTCCTCAGAATATACTTAGATGGTTTCTTGCTGAAAAATGTTCTCAGGTATTGGATTTTGTCATGCCCATATCTCCTCTGTTTCAGCCCTCCACAGAACATGGTGTTTTGGTTTAAGTCCTCATGAACTGTGTCAGGCCGCATCCCCTCAGGAAGTAGGTGTGGCTTCAGCTTTCCAGCACTGTGCTGGTGCCCCTGATTTATCAGTGTGATGTAGAAATCTGCACAGATTTAGGTGCAGAAATTATCTCCCACCAGCTCCTCTGTGTGATCCAAAGGAATAGTGCAGGTGCTTGAAATCCTTTAAAGTGCTTGATTCTTGATGCTGCATTTTTCAAGGTTTGAAAAGTGCTTGAATGTGGGACAAGGTACTTCAAAGTGCTTTAATTTTTAACCAAATTGAATCATCAGACAGAATATGTTGCACATAAAGGCTGGATAGAGGAATAAGTCACAGGAGTTCCTGGAAAACAATCTCAGCTCTGTGAGAGGCTCACCTGTCCCCCTGAGTCTGTGTGACCAACACCTGTTTGAGCCTCAGTGAGGGAAATGCAAGGCCATGACAGAGACGTGCTTAAGGTGGCCTCAAAGATAACTTTCCTGAAATTGAACTTTTCTACAAACGTAATAGTGCATAACATGCCAAATTTAGCTTTGTTAGAGAGAGCTATAACTGTGTCGTACAATGTTTGCCTTGAAATTTCATGGAGATTACTAAACAGAGCTGGAGGCAGTGGTACACCGACTCTCTGGAGTCTAAAAAATAAGTTCCTTGACATCTAAAACGTTATTGATGAGGTTCTTGAGATATTTCCCAAATTTTCAGAGGAGATATCAGTGCACTAATCTCCTCTGTCAGGAAAACAGGCATCGTCCATACTGACTGGAGGAGGGTCTTTGTTGTCCCGCTCTGGGACGGTAGGGGTGACCTGTGAGAGAGTGTATTAACTACAGGGACATTACACTCCTCTCTGTGCTGGACAACATATTTGCACTGGTTCTTTTGAACAGGATCTGCCATCAGCTGCTCCTGCATCAGCAGCCTGAGCAGTCAGATTTTGTCCCCAAGAGGTCCACCGTAGACCACATGTTGGTGTTTTGGGTCCTCACAGAGTGCTGTCAGGATTCAGCTGAGAGTTGCTTCAGCTTGTATTGACTTCGTTAAGGTGTTTGGCTCAGTGAGTAGAGATGTCCTCTGGAGCTGATGTCTTCCTTATATTCAGGTACAGAGAGCTCTGTGAAGTGTGGTGGCTTCATCTCTGACTTCTTCTCAGTTGGTTCTGGGGTGAGGCAGGGGTGTGTCTTGGCCCAGATGCTCTTCAGTGCTTGTATGGACTGGATTATGGGACAGGTAACATGTACAGCAAACTGTGGAGTGTCATTTGCCAACAACATAGAAAGTTGCCCTGTCTCTCACTGTTAACAAATCCATAAAAATCCACATTCAGAATCAGATCACCACCATAATTCAATCACGTTCTGGTTGTGCCATGACCAATACTCTCTGAAAATTTCTTTAAAACCAGTTTTTAGATTTTTTTAAGTTGTCTTGTCAAACAGACAAACTGACGAACAGCAGTAAAGACCTAAACTCCTTGGATGAGGTAATGAGCAAAATATAGAAACAATTGGCATTGACCTGCCCTATTGTTCAGTGTATTGAGATAACATCTGTTATGGTTTGGTGCAAAGCAAGCAAAGATTAACTGATTTATTGATTGATTGTTTTGGTGGTAACTCTTCTGTATTTTAATGTGCAGAATTGTTGTTGAATTGTTGGACTCTCTTTTGCCTTCAGAGCTGACTTAATTCTTTGTGGCATAGATTCAACAGGGCTGGAAACATTCCTCTGCTTTTGTCTTTAGTGACAGTGTAGAGAGATATTGAATAGATTCAGAAAAGAGGTGAGAGAGTTGGGGGGAGCACAGATGAAATGGCCTCAGGCTGAAATCAAACCTACACCCACACGAGGCACGAGCCTCAGCACAAACACAACATGAAGCTATCTGCAAACATCCCTCAGAGATGTTGGTCCATGTCTCCATGACAGCATCACACAGTTGCTGCAGATTTGTCATCTAAACATCCATGATGAGAATCTCCTGTTCCACCGCATCCCAAAGGTGCTCTATTGGATTGAGATCTGGTGACTGTGGATACCACTGTAAACTGTGAGTACAGTAAACTCATTGTCATGTTGAAGAAACCAGTTTGAGATGATCAGAGCTTTGTGACATGGACCATTAGCCTGGTGGAAATCTCCATCAGAAGGTGAGCCGCTGTTGTCAGTAAAGGTGCGTTCACACCGAATGCAGCTTTGCGACCAAGATCACGTCGCAAACCCAAGTCCTGTTGCCTGTTCGTAGCTCATTTTGTCGCCGTCGCCATCGTTGTTGCTTGGTGGCTTCATGCCCTCTCGAGTTCCACCCCGCGATTGTATAATATTATATAATAGGAGGTATTAGCTGACATTATTGCAACTGTATCCTTTTCACTCACCTGCCAACCACAAAACACTGCAGCTGATGGCCCTGCAGCAGCATCTCCTGTGAGTTTTCTGTGGTCCGTCTGGGCGGAACTAAAGTTCTCACTAATGTTCCCCACACGGACATAGCTTATCACTCTGTGGACCGGAATAAAAACAGTCTGTCACAGGTGTCAATCACGAACTCACACAATGGTGATTGGCTCTCACGGCGCGACATCGCCTGAAAAGTTCAAATATTTCAACTTTGGTGAAGGAGCACGGCGACCTGCTCCGCGTCCAAAATGACCCGAGTTCCCATCTGCAGCTACAGGGGCTCCAAAGATGCGACCAAGTCGCCCAGAACGCGTCCGTCCGAATGAGCTGCTGAATTTTTTTAATAAGCATTTCATTACCTCTGGATCTCTGTCAAATAAATCCTCTGTCCGTTCTGTTTTTAATGTAACTTTGGCCGAGCTTTTTAACTTGAGGCCAGTCACTGTCAGTGAGGTGCACACTGTCCTCAGACTTTTAGAAATCAGGAAACCTGCAGGTCCTGACCTTTTAGAGTCTTATGTTTTAAAATTAGCTGTAGATTTTATCACAACTCCTTTAACCTACCTTTTCAATCTATCTTTGGCCTCTTGTGAGATTGTACTTGTGTGGAAATTGTCATGAACAACTTTCACAGAACACTCTAAAGCAGACAACCAGAGTCTGTGAGGCAAAAAAAGAGGTCACAGAGCCTGCCTTCTATTGTGACAGCTCAGGGTCATGTGACTGAGTCTGTATCTTCTTATAAATACCTTGTGTTTGTGATCAATGATTCTACGTTTTTTAAGCTTCATATTGAACCACTTGTAGAGACGCTAAGGCTGCGGCTGGGCTTTTACTTTCAGAAATAAGTCTTGTTTTTCTTTTGCTGCAAAAAAGCACCCTGTTGCTGCTACTTTGATGCCTCTGGCTGATTATGGTGATGTTTTGTATCTGCATGGATCTTCTCAATGCCTTAAATCTTTGGACACTGTTTATCATGGAGCTCTAAGGTTCATAACAAATCTTAAGGCTCCAACTCATCACTGTACTCTGTATGAGCGAGTTGGGTGGTCCTCTCTGACCCTCCGCAGACTGAATCATTGGCACATCCTGATTTACAAGGCTGTACTTGGCCTGCTTCCCTCATACTTAAGTGACTATATTGACATGAGAAGTTCTGGAAGCTTCAGTCTTCACAAAATGTACTTTTGCTCTCTGTCCCCAGAGTTCATCTTGAAATGGGTAAAGAAGTTTCAGACCTGCTGCTCCTGCAGACTGGCATCTGCATGAAAAACTGAGTCTTGGAGAGCTGGTCTCTTTCAATCTTTTTAAGTGCAGGCTAAAGGCATTGGAGGGAGGTGAAGCAGCAGTAGATGCTCTGACTGATAAACCTGCTGCTCTGTGACTGACTTGATTGGTTGGTATGTCTGAATCTGTGCCTGTAATTGTTTTATGTCTGTAACTTTGTAAATGTGCTGTTGCCTGTCCTGGCCAGGACACTTTTGCAAATGAGATTTTTAATCTCAATGAGGCTCTTCTGGTTATATAAAGTTTATATGTCAATTAAGTTACTGTTGCATTTCAATCATGTTGAGCCACCTCAGCCCCTCCCCTCTGGCCCCAACAAGTCATTCACCCAGAGAACTGCCTCTCACTTGATATTTCCTCGTTTATTGTCCATTCTCTGTAACCCTAAATGCGAGAAAAGCCTATTAGATCTGCAGTTACTGTAATACTCAGACTAGAAAGTCTTGCAGTGACACCATGCAATTCAGAGTGTCTTATATCACCTTTTTCTCCATTCTGATGCTCAGTTTGAACTACAGCAGGTCACCTTGAACATGTTTTATGCCTACATGCATTAAGATGCAGCCATGCAATTGGCTGATTGAATGTTTGCAATTAGCAGATGGACTGATGTCTCTGATGATATGGCGATGAGGGTGAAGTGTAGTATCTATCTTTCTATTTGTCTGTCTAATCTACTTTTTTTTCTTTTTTTTTGTTGGAGGGCTCAGATATAAGGTGGCATCATATTTTAACTGTAAGTAAATAATTTAATTTGTTTTAAATCATTGTATCTGCAACCAAAAATCCCAAATGAAGTATTTGGAAACTGTTTTGTTTTTCCTCACAGGGATTGGTCCCAAAGGATTCCTAAAAGAATCACCAAAGGAAAATTTCAAGAATCAGTGTAAGTAAAGTGTTTCAACATCATGAGAAAACTGCTTAAAAAGACCTTATCTAAAAGTTTGAAATAAGCACTGATGTTATATGTGTTAAGACAGCAGCAGTTATGTCATAAATTAATAGAATGATTCACTACATGAAAAAAACTTGAACATCATAAGGTTATAACTGAAGTTCATCACTGACTGTCTTCACAGTTGAGGTTGTGTAGTCATGTTGGGGTCTTATCTGGGGTCAAAGTTGGGGTGAAGATAGTTAATCTGAATCTGAAAAATCTGAAATCTGTAACACCTGAGCTCAATAATAGCACTATGGAGCCTCATGGGCCCTGTTACATAACATCATTTTTTCACCCACTAATGCACAAACATTCATCAGGTTCTTCAGGGGGAACATAAACTCTCAGCACATCAGCACTGTGCCTTTAATTAAGCATTACACGTCTTACCTTTTCACCTGATAACTCCACAACAGACTCATGACATAATGGCCTCTGCAACAAGACAAGTGATCCTCAGCCGTGAATCCAGACATCCAGACTTTGTTGAAAGTCTAGTTGGTCAAAAAATGTCATCCATTGTTAAAGTCTGCAGGATGACCACTAAAAATAAGCACAGTAATCCTTAATGGGTTTTAACAAGTGGACATTGATGATTATATGAGATTGTGTTCAATATGCAAATGTCTTCATGATGTGTTTAGATAAAGAATCAAGAAAATGAAAATTATGTCACTGTTTAAAGTTGATGAGTACAGCTGTTTGCAGGTCAGATTTGTTTGTATGTTTCTCCAGCATTTTAAAAAGATATAAAAGATGATCCCTAGGGATGAAAAGCACTTAAAAGGTTATTTTTTTCAATTTGTTTTTTTAGTTGTAATATAAATTTCTTTTTGTCCAAAAGTTAAGATATTTTTTTAACGAACTAAAGACAGCTGTCTCCCCTCAATAACCCATTTTGCTCTGGAAAAAAAATGCCTCAGAAAGGAAAAGATTACCAAACAGTCAGCTAAATGTAAAGCTTCAAATCTTAGACACTCCTGGATGTTTGCAGGCCTCAATAATGGCTTCTTATTCTAGAATAGTTACTCTGGAGACATTCTCAGGCTCTGATCTAGAAGCATTCATCTCTGCCTGAAGATCAGCAGTTATCTTCCCTCTGTCTCTGGTACCCACGCCTTCGTCTTTCCCACCGGCACAAGTGGCGGAGAGGGAGGAGAGGGGGCGTGAGTTAGCTTAACACAGCCGAGTGTAATCTTCACCAATCAAATGAAAGCCTCTCCTCGCCTCTAAATGCGCTGTGGGCGAGGCGCAGTGACAATTTCACCTCAGTGGTGAAGAAGGTCAGAGCCGCTGTCACTTTAACAGAAACTGGAAGAGCGCAGGGGCCACAATGTGCGCCACCGTGTGGACCACCTCACGGGACAGATGTAATCTGTTCCTGTGTCATAATAGGACTACAAAATTAGGTGATAATTACATTTAAACACAGCAGCAGGCTAATCCATTAATCATAATTGTGATCCACCTGCATTCCTGGTCTGTCATCGCCAAATAGCAGAACCTTTGGTGAAATATTCTCTCCTGGTATTTCCTCCTCATCCTCCTTGCAATAATGTACTCCATCTTTTTAGATCACGTTAAGATTACAGATTAAAACAGAAATATGGGCAATCACAGGTAAATCCTTAAGACACCGAGTGACTTACATTTATTCTCTCTCTCTTTTTTCTTTTCTTTTGAATTTCATGAGATGAGAGAAGCCGGATAGTCCATATCAAATGATGTGGCTGTTTGTGGTTGGCTGAGAGATGTGAACTCGTTAGTTTGCGTCACTCTTCCAGCTGCTTTCCATATGACAAACGTCTCTGATCTGACATCAGATGTGACGGGACAATTAATATAGATACAAATGTATATGCTGGTTCAGACGGTTACATTAAATAGTGGTTGCTGTGATTGTTTATTGCATTGAAATGTGCCTGACACTCTGGATACCTGCCTGTGAGGTTTTGGTGACGTGTGCGCACTGTGCGCCTGTCAGCCAAATTACCGCTGCACCAGGTGCGCTTTGCCTGCGCTGAGAATCGACCAGGTTGGAGCTGGTGGGCTTTCAGTGTACCTTCTGTGCAGTTTTTTGGCACAAAATTGTCAGTGCGCCAAGCTGAATCTTGTCGACACCTCCCCCTGGTGCGCTGCCACACCCAGCTCGGCGTATCCGGTCTACCAAATTGCCAAATTAGCTGTGCAAGGCGGTGCGCCAGGACGAAGTTACCACTGTGCAGGGTACAACAGGCTCCACCACCCTGCGCTGCACCAGGAAATTAGGGCCCTTTATGTGTATTTGTTTCAGAGACCATTCAACATCAACATCAAGTGCTTTAATGTAAACTCTTTCAGTTTCAGTGAGCTCTCAACATCATTTTGGACATTAAAGGTGCCGTTGGTAAGATTTTGGCACACAGCCAGCTAAGATGGCAGTAAGAAAACCAGCACAGCCCCTCCCGTCCTATTTTCCCTCAGGTGAGTTTAGCCCCTCCCACAAAAATGTGCCTGTAAACGCGACATCAAAACACAGGTATCAAAAACACTCCAGTACAGTGAGCTGTTTATCGAAAGGCTTCTCAACGACAAGCAACGCAACTGCTGCGACAATGTCTGATACTGAGGTTACAAAGCCCCATGGGGGAAACAGGCTGTGCTTTCACGTATTAAGTACATGCTGATAAGGTACTTGTCTAAGAGGGAATCTAAACATATTTGTTTGTTTTGTATTATAAAACCGAGTAATACATCGCATGTTGCAAAACAACATAAGAGGAAAAAACATAACTTACCTGTCCAACAGAAACGTCGCTAGCTCTGCATCGGATTTGAAACCCTTGAGATCCCGAAGGGTCCTTCACCTCTCGAACGCAACACTGACATTGATTCTTGTTTTATTTCGCGCACTGTCCTTCTCCTTCTTGTACTCGCTTTTCGGTAAGTGTTTCCATGGTCCTTGTCTTTTTGTGGAAGCTGCCTGGGGCATAGGTGGAATCGGCACTTTCCTGCTGCCTGCTGGATTATTGCTGTTCACCATTGTACAAGGTTTGTTGTTGTTCTTCTTCTTCCTCATGCGCATTCACGGAGCTTTACAACCAATCACAATGAAGGACGAATCGCCGCCCCTTGACCAATCAGGACAGAAGCCTCAGGGGCTCTTCTGATTGGTCAAAGATACCTGGAGCGGTCGAAAATTTTTGACAGCTCACAACAGAGACAGATGGAAACGTAGAGATCTCGCACTAGTGCAATTATGCTACTCTCATAAAGGGATCTCAATGGATATTCCAACATTTGATTTCAATGGAACACAAAAAAATTAGCATTGGTGAGCAAAATTTTACCAACTGCACCTTTGATGAGGAATTTAAACTGAATTCACCTTTTTATGCCCAAGTCTGAGCCACCCACTGGGCTGTAAATGATACAAACTTAGTTTCAAATATTAAGCAGCCAAAACAATACAACCTGAACATAAAATTTGCAGATGCTAATAATCAGAGTCATGACAAAATTTGAAAGGTTTTAGTGCAGAGTTTATGGGCAGAGTGTGCCAAGAAAAAAAAAAGGATTTACACTGAAGTATGTTTCCCTCAACTGTTGAAAGTAAGACAGTTAGGACAGTTCATTTCACTGTAATCTTAGCTGCTAATTACATTGAAATACTTTTTGTCTTTTTATCTGTTCATTAATTAATTGATGCAGCAGTAATTAATTACTGGTAATGATTGGTTAGGAGGTCCTGTTACAGTCATATTTCTCATGTTTTGTTGTCATTAATTAGGGTCCTCGCCCAGAGGGCAAGGACCTTTGTTTTCCGTCTGTTTCTTTCTTATTATTATTTGCTTGACGCATCTTTAAATCTTAATTTGACCCCCTAAACATGCTCAAAAACTCACCAAAATTGGCAGACACCTCAGATTCAGCCAAAAATTTGATTAAATGAAAAAAATTAACCCCAAACATGCCAAAATGAGCTCTGTAGCGCCCCCTAGATACACTAAAATGGCCCTCACGGCCAGTAGGAGTGTCATAGAGAGATCAAACTAACACCAAAACGATCATCTCATCAAGACCCACAAATCACGCAGTGACACCGCTGACACTAACTCAAACAGGAAGTCAGCAATTTCGACTTCAAAATAAGAGCTCACCGGATCATCTCCACTTCGCACCATGATTTGACACCCTTAACAAGGTCACAGCCATGCCAAAACTGACACACACTCCACATGGGGTACAAACTTTCAGAAAACAAAAAAAATTAACTTAACATATGCCAAAATGTGTTCTCTAGCACCACCTAGGTACAAAATGTTGCACAAACATGGTCGCCACGGCAGCAAGGAATGTCGTAGAGAGATCAAACCAATGTCAAAGTGTTTGTCTCATTGAGACCCTGAAATCACGTGCTGACACCCCTAACCTATCTCAAACAGGAAGTCGGCAATTTGCCTTTCAAAATAAAATTACAACTCTCCAGAAAAACATTATCTCCTTTGAGGCTGTAAATGGTATCATCTTGAAACCCGGACAGATGACAGAGGAAGCATTGATGATCAAAATTTGTGAAGGAATTTGTTGTTTCTCAAATGGTTTCCGAATGACAAGCCCTCAATGTTGGTGAACCCCAAAGAAGCCCTCCCAGCTCCTCCCATTCAAATCAATGGAATGAAGTAGACACTGCTCCTGACAACCTGTGGAAAATAAGCCCCTACAGAAAAAACAGAAAGTCCTACAGCTTTGAAAATTACATGGATGGATTCTTGACAAAATTTCCAGTTCACATAAATATCTTGTAGAGAGATTTGATCAAAATTGTGGCAATGGTGAGGACCTGTTTCACAGATTTGGTGTCTCTGCTGCTCAGCTGCAGTTTGAATCTGGATGAGGGCAGCAGATGATGTCATTCACTCACTGATTGGCAGCAGCTGATCATGTGACTCACTGAATGGAGTGTGTAACACACACCCATTATAAAGACTGAGGAGGAGCAAGAAATACATCACTTCAACTGTAATATCTCTAAAACACGAACAGATACCAAACATGTAAAACTCAGATCTGTAAGTAAATGACCAACCTTGAGGAGCAAAAAAAAAAAAAGGCTCCTGACAGAGCTGCAGAAACACACCTCAGTCTAACTTTGAGCAGGTCAAGGGGTCAAAAAGGGATGAAACCCTCAAAATGGAGGTCAAACGGGCATGAGGGAGTTGTTTATGATTGTGGCCAAATGGTTCACTTGAGCTTGTGGTTGAGGTGTTCTTTCTCACTTTGATGTGTAGTATGTGCATTTTTAGAGATAAAAGCGCTCTTTCATGAACTTTATTTCAGAACTTGACTCCAAACCGATTGTGGCTCTGGGAAGAGCTCAATAAATGTCATGAACAGAACTCAGAAAGTGTTGGACTGAATCTTTCTTCACATGACACTTACACTAACTCTGTGAAATAATGCTCTGATTCTGTCTTACAGCACCTGGACTTAGGATTGTGCTCTTTGGAAAAGATGAAATCCAAAAAAACAAACTCAAAGACATCATCATTAAAGAGAAAGACTCAGGTTTCCGGGATCATCAATCAGTCGGACACTGCTCAGTCTTTTCTACCGAGTGGAAAGGAAACATTTTAACTGTTGTTAAAACTCCAGACATGTTTCATCTCCCAAAGGATGCAGTGATTCAAGAGATGATAAGCTGTGTGTCTCTCTGTCCACCTGGACCAAATGTCCTACTGCTGTTAGCAAATCCTTCTGATTTCACTGAAGACAACAGACAAACTCTGAAGTTTATGTTAAGATTGTTTAATCAGGATGCCTTCAAACACTTAATGATCATCAATACACACAAAGGAATTGACTCAAAACTTCCTTTGAACAAAGTGTTTAAACAGTGTGGGAGAACAATCTACAACATGGCTGATGAAGACCGTTTGTTGTTGATGGTAAAGATTGAGAGCATTGTAGATGTAAACAGTCAGTCTTTCCTTACCCTTAATGAAGAGCACACAAGGACATCTTTAAACATTGTCCTGTGTGGGAGCAGAAGAGCAGAGAAGACCTCAGCAGCACGGGCCATTTTAGGTCAGACTGATCTTCATCCAGTCTCTGGCACATCAGGGTGTGTTAAACACCAGGCAGAAGTCTGTGGACGTCAGGTCTCCTTGGTGGAGCTTCCTGATCTGTATGGAAGACCTCTGGAGACTGTGATGAAAGTTTCACTCAGCTCTGTCTCCCTCTGTGACCCTGAGGGTGTCCATGCCTTCATCCTGGTCCTGCCTGTGGGTCCACTCACTGAAGAAGACAAGAAAGAGTTTGAGACCATTGTGAACACATTTGGCTCTCAAGTCAAGGCCTTCACCATGACTCTGTTCACTGTGGAGGCAGATCCTTCAGCTCCACAAGTTGTCAACTATATGAAGGAAGATGAGGACATCCAGAACCTCATTCAGAGCTGTGGAGGACATTTTGTTCTCAATATCAGAGACAAGCAGCAGATCCCAGAGCTGTTGGACAGTCTGGAGAAACACAGAGCTGAGATTGAACACGGGGCAGTCAACTACACAACAGAGACATTTGCACATGCCCAGATAGAGAAGATCAGCGTTCAACAGGCTGAGCTTCAGTCCCTGAAACAGAGCAGCACAACAGGTAAGTAGATCCATGAAGAACTTTTGTTTTCAAGATAGATTTAATAACAAGAACTTTTAATCAATTCTTTAGCCATCAAAGAACTGATGAGACAAGAAAGGTTACAGATTTTACTCCTCAACAGTAGGTGTGGCTTCAGCTTTTCAGCGCTATGCAGGTGCCCCTGATTTATCAGTGTGATGTAGTAATCTGCACAGATTAGGTGCAAAACTCATCTCCCACCAGCTCCTCTGTGTACTCCAAAGGGATAGTATGGGTGCTTAAAATCCTTGAAAGTTTTTGTACTCTTCTGTTGTATACTTCAAGGTTTGAAAAGTGCTTGAATTTGGAACAAGGTGCTTTAATTCTTAACCACATTTAATAATCAGACAGAATGGGTTGCAAATAACTGTTTGATAGAGGAATAAATCACAGGAGTTCCTGGAAAACAAACTCAAATCTGTGAGAGCCTCACCTGTCCCCCTGAGTCTGTGTGTGACACCTGTTTGAGCCTCAGTGAGGGAAATGCAAGGCCATGTCAGAGACCTGCTTCAGATGGCCTCAAAAATTAATTTCCTGCAGTTGATTATTTCTACAAATGTAATATACCAGCACATAACATGCCAAATTTAGCTTCATTAGAGAGAGCTCAAACAGTATCTTATCATGTTTGCTGTGAAATTTCATGCAGATGACCGAACAGAGCTGGAGGCAGCGGTACACTAAGGCTGTCAGTTTTCCTGAAAATCAAACTGAAATGGTTTTTGAACATACACGCAAATAACTGAAGATATTCGGTGACTTTGCTCCCCCGCCCGATGAAAAAAGCGCAGTCACACGGGGTTGAACTCTTGATGCACGTCTGCAATCACTTAACTTTGATGAAAGCAGATGGTTGATGTGGAGGACAAGTGAGTAAACTGCTTTGCACATAACTGAAACACAGCCCAGTCTCTGATTTTAAAGTTGCCATCAACAATGATGCTGTGATCCTCAGAGACAGAAAGGGGGCTCTTGAATCTCTGAGTGAGGAGACTAAATTGTTGGACTGCTAAACTGCTGCTCACCGTATCTGACCATGCAGACAAAAGTCTGAGTCTTTAGGCCCCTGGTCCTCCTGGTCTTGCTATATTAATGAGGCTTGGACACCGACAAGTGGCTGGACCCCTTTGTGACCACTTCCCTTTTCAACATTTTTGGGTATCGTTGGCAGGACCATGTGTCCAGTGCTAACGTTCTCAAGGAGAACAGCCACTACACTTCTAAGGGCACCTGACGTGCTTCCCTGAACCTGATCCAGCTCTTTGCATACTGGGTGGCCAAGAACCGTTAGGTTGGACCAGACCACGGGTGCAGCTGTGTGCATTGTTACCTGGAGAGAAAGAACAGGACCATGGGCCTGGCACAGGCCTGGAGGATGAATATCATTGAATATCATGAGGCTGTAAGAATACAGGGCCAGAGCTGACGCGGTAAAGAGCCGCCATGACCCCCCCATACCTGACCTGACGTATCAGTGAAGGAGTTACAAGAGGGACTGATGACTAAATTTATTGTTTTAATTAGTCCCCTGGGGTTATAATGTTGACCTTCATGAAATCTGTGTTATGATTAGTTGTTATTAAATGTAGTGTGATTAGCTATAACTGGGACATTTGTTTCAATTCAGATTCAAACTCAGATTGTATTATTTTTATGATTTAATCTTTTTTTTCAGAAATGCTGCTGCTTTATGTGTTTGTTTGAATCTTTTAGGCAAAGCTTTTGTTGAATCAATTCCTCTATTTAAAAAACCCTTTACTTAAGCTCTACTGTGACACTACACTGAAAGATGTTGAACTCAAGTTTTTCTTGTTTTCCAGATGGTGACATGAAGCAGAGCCCAGAGAGTCTCAGGATTGTCCTGCTAGGAAAGACCGGCTGTGGAAAGAGCTCTACAGGAAACACCATTCTGGGAAGAGAAGAGTTTGAGGCAGAATTTGGCCAAGAATCAGTCACCAGGTGTTGTCAGAAAGAACACGGTGAGGTGAACGGCCATCCAGTTGCTGTGGTGGACACTCCTGGTCTGTTTGACACAACTTTGTCTAATGACCAGGTTTTTGAGGAAATGATTAAATGCATCAGTCTGCTGGCTCCAGGACCGCACGTCTTCCTGCTGGTGGTGAACATTGGCAGATTCACAGAGGAGGAGAAGATGACAGTAAAACGAATCAAGGAAGGATTTGGAGGGAATGCAGAAAAGTTCACCATCATTCTTTTAACTGGAGGAGATCTACTAAAGCGTGGGAAAATGACCATTGATGAATACATTCAAAGGAAATGCACTGATTCCTTTAAGAAGCTGATCGCTGACTGTGGAGGGAGATACCACCTGTTTGATAACCTCGATGACAAAAACCAAACACAAGTCAGTGAGCTGATAACCAAGATTGATGTGATGGTGAAGGAGAACGAAGGCAGCTACTTCACCAATGAGATGCTGCAAGAAGCTGAAGCAGCTATAAAGAAACAAATGGAGAAACTCTTGAAGCAGAAGGAAGAAGAGATGAGAAAAGAGATGGAGGAACTAAAAATGAAACACAAAGAAGAAATGAAGGCAATGGAAAGAAAAATAGAGGAACAAAGAGCAGAAAGTGAAAAGCAAAGAAAACTGAGAGAAAAACAACTCGAGGACGTGAAAGAAAAAATCGACAAAGAACAAGAAGAGCGAGAGAGAGACCAAAAAAGGAGAGAAGAAGAAGAGAGAAGGAGAAAGGAACAGGAGGAAATTCAGAGACAAGATTGGAGACAGAAACTCTGCTGATTTGGAGACACAGATTCAGATTAAATCAGAGGAGAAACAAATGACAGACAGAAAGCTACAGGAGACCGGAGAGGAACTGCAACGACAACAAGATAACTGGGAGAAACAGCGTAAAGACTGGTGGGAGGACAGAAACAGAGAAAATGAGCAGATACGACTTGAAGAACAAAGTAAACTGAAGAAGCTTGAGGAAGATTACAAGAAGAGAGAAGGAGGACGATGAGAAGAAAAGAAAAGAGGAAGACCAGCTCAGACAGCAAGAGGAGGAACAAGGGAAGAAAGCCATGGAGGAGGGCTATGAGAGAAAAATAGAGGAACAAAGAGCAGAAACTATAAAGCAAAGAAAGCTGAGAGAAAAACTACTCGGCGACATGAAGAAAAAATCAACCAAGAACGAGAAGAGCGAGAGAGAGACCAGAAAAGGAGAGAGGAAGTAGAGTCAAGGAGAAAGAAACAGGAGGACATTCAGAGTCAAGAGTTGAGACAGAAACTCTCTGATTTAGAGAGACAGATTCAGATTCAATCAGAGGAGAAACAAATGACAGACAGAGAGCTGCAGGAGACCGGAGAGGAACTGCAAAGAAAACAAGATAACTGGGAGAAACAGCTCAAAGACTGGTGGGAGGACAGATACAGAGAAAATGAGCAGATACGACATGAAGAACAAAGTAAACTGAAGAAGCTTGAGGAAGAATACAGAAAAGAGAAAGAGAACGATGAGAAGAAAAGAAAAGAGGAAGACCAACTCAGACAGCAAGAGGAGGAACGATTGAGGAAAGCAATGGAGGAGGACCACGAGAAAAAAATAGATGATCTGAAGAAAACCCACGAAGAGGAGGCCAGGAAGAAAGCCGAGGAGTTTAATGACTTCAAGGAGAAATCCAAGAACGACTATGAAGCCCTGCAGAAGAAGCATGAGGAGGAGAAGAAAGACAAAGATAAAAAATATGATGTCTTGAAAGCACTTTCAGATTTCAGAGAGGAACAGCTGAAGATAAAACATCGAGTCGTAATCAACGACATGGTGAGAAGTGTGACTAAAAAGAGTGAAAACTTAAGTGAAATTAAAAACTTACTGGCAAGACAGGAGGAAGAATTTAAGAATGAGGAAACAGAGGAAAGAAAGAAAGTCCTTCATGAAAATCATGAAAAACAAATATCTGATCTCTTGGAGAAACTTTTAGCTGAAAAGGAAGTAGTTGTACCTAAACAGGACAGTGTGTGTAGCATGTCATGAGATGTCATTCGTCACGATGAGACATTAAGGCTGGATTTAGGTTTAGGTTCAGGTTACTTTATTTGTACCTGTGGGTAGATTTGTTTTACCATCAATTATTGAAAATTACAAGTTGACAGTTTCATGGATAAAGCCAGGTTAAAACCAAATTTAGATCTGAATAAATCAGTCAATAGATATAATAAATAAATATGTCCTTGTAAATGTGGCTGCAGCTCATGCTGATGCAAATTAATTAATCAACTGGATTGTCTTTACACAGTTGATTTGTTGGATCAGGTGTGTTCTTGCTTGGTTGGAATGAAAACCTGCAGCCACAGTGGCCCTTTACTGGATCAGTTTGACACCCCTGCACTAGATTGTTTTTGTAGTTTTGAACATATCACACACACGCTAGTTCTTTATTTGTTATACACATTAGGGATCTGGGTGCTGTTTTGTTTTGTGTTGTTTCTTTTGATTTGTTAGTCAGGGCTTGTTTTAATAACTCTAAGTTAGAGTCTCTTTTTGTTCTCATTTTACTTTTGTTTTTCAGCACTCATTTAGTTAATTGCCTCCCCTTTTGTTGTCACAATTTTACTTTTGTTTAATAAATAACTTGGTTAACCACTTAAAATCTTGGTTTTTATGTCACTTCCCTTTTCCCTAACAAGCTGGTTGTAACAAGATGCTAAAACTGCACGCACCAATTGAACCTGGGTTTATAGTTTCGTGTTTAATTTACACCAAATCACACAAATACAGAGTTAAAGTCTATACAGAGCTTAATCCTGTAAGTCAGTTTTATAAATGCTGCATATTTGACGTAACTGTGGCTACAAAAGTTTGTTTTTTCCATTTTAAACATAAATCAGACCACAATCTACATGTTCCAAATTCAATATCATCAAATTCAATTAGACTTAATTAGATTTTCATAAAACATGTCACTTTTCAGCTGATTTAAAATGTTTCACTGTTTCTTACCACCAGTATCAATCACTAGATGTTTCTCTCTGCCACTCAGTGATTGGAACAGCCAGTCTGTCACACAAGTTTTGATGTCAGTGCATACTCTCTATATCCTGATTTCTGGAAAACTGTAAAAAGAAATGTGTGCTAAAATATTAATAACTTAAACCAAACAAACACCAGCTGTAACACAGCCCTTGTGTGTCTCGCTGGTATCTCCTCATGGATGGAGGAACACCACCTTCAACTAAATCTGTCCAAGTCTGAGCTTATTGTCCCTCCATTCAGATCAATATCCAGCTTGGATCCAGTAAACTCATGCCCACAAACTCTGCCAGAAATCTGGGGGTCATGATTGATGATCAGCTGATCTTTAAGGTTCACGTGACCTTGATTACTTGGCGTCGTCGATACACCCTCTATAACATCAGGAGGATCAGACCCTACCTGACAGAACAGGCAACACAGCTTCTGGTACAAGATCTGCTGACTTCACGCATCAACTACTGCAGCTCCCTACTCACAGGCCTCCCTGTATGAACATTTAAACCTCTGCAGATGATCCAGAATGCAGCAGCACGTCTGATCTTTAACCAGCCCAGAACAACATGTCACTCTGCTGATAATCTCTCATCATTGGCTTCCAGTTTCGGCTCAAAACAAGTTCAGAGCTCTGGTTCACAAAACAGTAACAAGAACGACTCCTGTTTACCTGGAGTCCCTCATCCAGGTCTACACTCCCTCTGCCAGTGAAAGACTCCTGGAGCTCCCATCTCAACATGGATCAAAATCACCAGACTCTCCTCTGTTGTTCCCAAGTGCTGGAATGAGTTAACAAACTCTGCTTGATCTGCAGAGTCCCTGATCTACTTTAAGAGAAAGTTAAAGACTCAACTGTTCAGGGAACACTTCTGCTCTGAGTCTGACTCTCCTGCTGTGGTAGATCGAGTTAGAAGGTTTAAGACCAGCTCTGTGTGATCCACTCAGCACTGAGTATATTGATGATTATATGATGTTGATGTCAATGACATGAGGACTTGATGATGATGATGATATTATTGAGGTGCATTGACAAGGTTTTTTATTAATTGTTTGGTTTATTAAAAAAACCCATAAAAAACAGACACTGCCTTGAGCTCTACATGACAGCCTCTGTGTCCAAACGGATTGAAGCAGTTTGTGTTTTTTGGACATACATTTTGAACAGGAATGAGGAATTTAAACTGGATTCACCTTTTTATATGTTATGAACAGCCTCACTGGGCTTCTCTGGGAAGTCCGAAATTATTCAAGCAGAACTTTAAACCACTAAAACTAATTTTTCTATTCAGGAATGTAGTAAAGAACTATAATGTGACATCTTAGTCAAGAAATAATAATGTGCTTTATTGTTTTTCGGGGCTTTTTGTAAAACAGTTAATTTAAAAAATCATGGATAACAATAAATTATACTTTAGCTTTAAAATAATTTCAGCTAAAGAACATTTACATGCTGGAGTTTTGACCATTACAGAAACATAAAAATTATTTTGGTAATTAATGCTGTTAATTAAGGAAAGCTGAAGCAGAAACCTTGAGTTGGGTGGTGGCCTAAGAAATTTATATTCTGTGGGCTTGGTGAATTATTACATCTCTATTTTCCACATTCTGATATCTTTTGTCATAATTAGGCATTTTTACTTTTGACCCAAAAACAAACTGCTCCTCTGTTTTTGTCTTTATATACTTACACCAGCTTTTTACCACCAGTCAGCATGAACAACTGCTGTGACAGAATTTTGATGTCTACAACAAGCTGGTTTGTCATTGTTTCTATTTGCGGTTTTGTGTTATTTCTTCTTTTTAATAATGTGTGGTTCATTTATGAAATTGTTTATTAGGATGTGTTTTATTCTGTGTTTGATTATTTGTGTGGAGTTTTTGGTTTTAAATTTTTAATCATGTGAACAAATGCTTTCTGTTGCTCTGATTAAAATAAATAAGTACAATTCTGCAAACATAACTGAGCTCATGATTTGTTTTCACCTGCACGCTAGAGACTTAAGGAGTGAGAGTATTTTCATAATCACTGAGTCCACATACTGTGCTTTTTTTTTTGTTTGTCCTTAAATGTGTTTAACATGTCTCCTCTGTCACAGAGTGATCAATGAACAAGATAAAAAGTTTCTACTATCAGGACTAGAATTAATTTATTTTCATTCGATGAGGGCGATGCAGTTTAAAATAGTTTTACTAAATGACATGAAGTTGATGTGCTGCTCATTAAGTTAATAGCTGTTGCTAATTACCAAAATCTTCAGTTCTCCCCCCCCCTCTTTTTACAGCACAGTAGCTGTTGAAAGTGTCTCTTGCACCTACCTGAGTAAACCCACTGTCTCTGGGTACAAGACCAGTGCAGAGCAGAGACGTTAGAATGAATGCAGAGTCATTGACAATATGGCAACGCCAAACCAACCAGTAACCACAGAACAGATCTGTGTTATGGTGTAATGAGCTACTGTGTTAACTGATGACTTGTGGCTGACCATGTTATAGATGTTGTTAATTCTGGACGACGTGCATAACTGACGACACAGGGGACGCGTGATGCCATCATGTGTACATGTACATATGGTACATTTGTGTATTTTGCCAATATTAAGATATGTATGGCCCATATATATATATGCTGTAAATATCAGCCCAAATTTCATTATCTGCTGATATCCATAATCAACTTTTTAGTCCAATATCTGCTGGTACCCAAATTGCACCAACAATATCATACATCATACATAATTACTTAAACTTGTGCAGATATATATTGTTCTTGCAGCAGATATGTTGTAAACAATTATTAATGAGTGTCTCCAAAGTAATCAGTCATGATAATCCAACATTTTTACCTTATTTAAAACACATGTATGACCCTGCAATTAGAGTACTAAAAATATCAGGAGAGACGGTTGGGTAGAAGAGCTCTGTGCCGTCACACCTTCATCAGTTACAGTAAAATGTTTTACTCTAGAGGCTGCAGAAAGCCTAATATACGTAAGTAGTAACACTGCTTTCTCTCTCAGGATAAACTTTGTTAGTAGTTTATGAGTGAGGATTTTAAAATCCCTAAAAGCTGCGTTTCCAAAAGTAATCACTTAAACTTGTGCAAGATATGTTGTAAGGAATTATTAATTAGTGTCCCATACTGACATTAATGCTGATAAATACAAGTTACAAGTTTTGTCATTAGCAGTTTTGAGTTTTGTGGGCGTTTCCTTGAGTTCACTGTTTCTATCACGGTAGAAACAAAAACTGCAGCTACAGCCCCAGCCTGTGGCAGGTGGCTGCACTGCACCACATTTTACAGTTTGACAATTTTTTTTTTACACCAACATTAATGCAAGATATAATTTTCACACTAACAGTAAATTTAAGCTCAATTTGTCCTTAAACTAGAAGAACAAATCTGCTGACATAAAACAGCCCTTTTTTTTTTTTTTTAAAGTTTTTTCGGTCAAATTAGAACCAACATGTAAAAAAATGAAAAAACTGAAAACCAACACATAAGGGTCGAATAGTAACACAAATGCTCATATCTGCTGCTAACGATATCAAGGTTTTGAAACAGTAATCTAACAGTGATTTGCTCTTTTATGTTGTTCTTTACATCACTGAACTGTGCAGTTTTAACTTTTTCTTCTTTTTTTCAATGTTTATTTCATAATCAATAAAATATGATTTTTATAATCTTAGGTCCAAACTGCAATGTTATTTCACTAAACAAATTCAAGTGGTTGATCTTTTTGAGATTTGGGTCATGATGACTGTTAAGATGGTGAATGTTTCTCAGGATAGAGCTGTAAGAGCCGTCCCTTCAGTGAATGTTTTATCTAAAAAGTCAAAATATCAATGTTTCCTTCCAATTCCCAAATTAACTAATGATAAAAGCTTTTATGCATTTCCAGCAAAAGGACAGAGTCACCCCCAGAATTTAATAGGTACTAGGGATGCACAATATTATTGGTTTGAAATCAGCCGATATCAGCCTAGAAAGTTAAGCATCGGTATCGGCAGATATTGAAATTTTTGCAGATATTTACAGCCTATATATTGGCCCCACATATCGGCCAAATATCGGCAGGAATATCGGCAAATTATACAAATGTTTAATATTGATGCACCTTCTCATCACTGCATAGGCATATTTAAATATCAAGGGTTCATTTTTGCAAGAGTGAAAAGCTGTTTTTCTTGTTTTACATCTGTTCATGAGATAATATACCGTAACACTGAAATAAACAAGTCCATTTTTGTTAAGTACAGAGCTTGTGCGCTTGACCTGAAATATCGGCGTCACTATCAGGATCGATGATAATAAATTAAAAAATATTGGCAAAGATTCCAATATTGTGCATCCCTAATAGGCTAATAGGTACTTTACTATATATTCATACTGTCCTGTAATTCTGCTTGATTTTTCTCTCAAAATGCATCAGATTGATGCTTTTAAACATGAAATATTCAACATTTTCTTCCGGGGGAAGATGCACCCGGACCCCCTTATAGGGATTATTTCCTCCTCACCTTTTTGAACCCTGACCTGTTTTCATGCCTGCAGTTGAACAGTGCAGCGTGCACAGTGGGAGCAGTCTACTGCACTCAGCAGCCACATCTGAACGAGATCGGAATGTAGAATTTCTTTTCGCTCAATATCATGACTTCCAAAAACACAAAATGACTTGATTTAGTGATTTCATCAATATTATGAAATGTACAATATCACTTACCTGAGCCTTTCCCTGCATGACCTCTCAACATTACGTCTGTCCCCCCCCCCCGCCAAAAAAAAAAAAATTAAGTCAAAAGATTATTTTTTGCTTTAATCCCTGCATCCATCCTAATCTACGAAGTAAATCATGCCAATAATAAAATGGAACAATGGGGTCTCTATTAAAAACAATAAAACAAGGACAAATGAGGCATTTTACAGTGTTTTAAATATAACGACAAATTCAAACAATGTTCACAATGATGCATGTGAATGAAACGGGGAGAATAGTGCTTCAGGTTTTCAGTGCCTGTCAAAGATGCCCACATTTACAGATGCTCTCACCTGACCTCACAGCTGTGAGCAGAAAACACACACTGCGTGACCAAAGGACAAAACACCTGTCACAGGTAAATCCTCTGATCATGTATTGTTCATGTTAACAGGTGAAGACACAAAACAATGCTGTGAGGTAAAGCAGAGGACAAAGACACTTCTTGTAGTTCATTTTGAGAACATTGTAGTTGGTCATGACTTCACAATAAATAGTCATCACATAAATTTGACACCGAGCGAAAGTGCAGTTGAATTCCTCTTTTACCGCAGTTCTCCTTTCCTTTCCTCTTATTCCCTCCTTTCCTTTCCTCTTATTCCCTCCTTTCCTTGACCCTGTGACGTCTTCCATCGGGGTTAAGGTGAAGTGGATAGGAAAGGACTTAGGAAGGACTTTTCCAACGCACCCCCTGTATGAGAGGATCAGATCAAACTGAGCAGCTCCGTTGAGTGACCTGCAAAGGGCAGCACTGTGCCTGTGTGTGCAGGGACAAGATGATCCAGCTATTGGACTGTGGAGGACCGCAGCGCGCATGCGTGTAACCGTTTATCAGACTTCAATCAGGAGGAGAAGCAGAGGCGCAGGTGAGGAGGAAATAATAAAAATGTGTCTTTTTCGTCTTTTTAAAGTCGAGTATGAGGCTCTGTTGGTGGATGAGGATTCTTAAAAACCTGTTTGGACTTGTTTTTCAGACTGTTGACCCTCTTCTCCGAGTTTAAGAAATACTTTCACTTTATTGATGACGCAGCAATAATTCCTGCGGGTGAGTCTCTAAGTTTCTTCATTTTTTTCAAAATTAAATTCATCATTTGTCTTAATCCAGGGTTCAGTTTATTAAAAACTTTGAGGATAGTATATCTATAGGCTAATTAGATTTTTTACAGCTGCGGGTCCTCAGTGTGTAGAGATAGTTAAAAACAGTATTTCCTGCTCTGATGGGCTCTCTCTCGTCCGCCATGTCACATGATCTCAGGCTTTTTAGGAGCGAATTTTGACTCCTGACATGTTGGGACATGAGAGTTTAACCTCTCTGCAGCTGAGAAAACATAAAAATAACACGATATGAAAGTTTGACATTTGATGAAGACATCAGTGAGGAAAACTGGAGGGTTCACCTGCAGGAGAGGAAGAAACATCAGCTGATGAAACACAAACAGCTTTACAGCCATCAGAGGTCATTAGAGGTCACATTCAGCCTCTCCCGGGTCTGGGTCGCGGACTGTCAGACTAATGTTACTGAGATAACTGTGAGGGTCATTCCCGTCCCCTCACTTATCCTTATGCGACCATAAGAGCGAAATTATGAAGACGAGTTTACTTTTTAAATGTGAGCTTGTAATAAAATAAAAAAAAGAAACTGCACTAGCAAGTCATGAACATGTCATAAAACCTGGATCTGAAATAAAAGTTCACCCTGTAATATCCTTCGATCGTGTTACCAAAGAGTCCTCTCTGTCTTAGTGTTCAGTTCTTTGAAATATCAGTTATTTCCTGAATTAAAGCAACGCAGGCTTCTGCTTAGAGCTGGACAACTTTTCAAGTGTGACCATGTCTTCAAATAAAATACATTATTTAATTTATAATGTCATGATTTACCAGTTAAAACCCACATTACACACTAGTAAATGATACTTCATTTATGTTTTTTTGCATATGAAAAACTCAATTAAAAAACAAACAAACAAGGGGTTGTTAATTTTACAAAACGTTTAAAAAATGCCTGGATCTTGATGATTGTTTTATGATATGCTTGCTGGACAACTGTATGATTTTGCTTTTCTTTTAATCTTACCAAACTGCTGCCTGTAACATTAGTTATTGTCCGAGGGGAGATATTTTATAAGCCCTTTGGAGCTTCTAACCTCCTTTTCACAGTGTTTTACTTTAATATCGTATGTTGTTCTTGTTTTTTTAATGTGCAATAAACTAAACAAACAAAAACAACACTCAGACCTCATGGCATAATGTTGTGTGAGTCTACAGATGGTTAATTTAATATTTCTGACAGCTTCAATGGAAGTCTCTAAAGAGGAAGGACATAAAAGGAAATGATTCAGGTTTTGGGGGAGAGGCTGAACAGCTTATTGTCTTTCTGGGCAGAGCCCGCTGTACTCGGCTGTGATAGGAAGTCGTTCCTGACCAGTCTGTAATTTTAACCATTTGGATATGCAGTAACAGCAAAGAATATATCTGGTGAGTACACAACTGAAAATTAAACTTAATCTTTGACAAAACATACAAATCAGAGTGTAGGATTTAAAGAAAGTACACATTTGATTGATGAGTTAAAAAATGGTCGTACCTGACTTACAGGTGCAGGCTGACCAGCTGCAGCCACCTCAGGTGATGCCATGGAAAAAATCTTATTTTGTTTTTCATGATTTTTGTTTAATATATACATGAAAGTTTAAGTAGAACATTGTAGTTTTCCTCAGTGTCCAATGTTTATGGTTCAGGATTTTTTAAATAAATCAATCAGTCAATCTTTATTTGTACAGCACCAATCATAACAAGTGTTACCTCAAGACACTTTACCATAGAGCAGGCAGAAGCCGTACTCTTATTTTATATATTTATATATGTATATATAGAATGCACATATACATATGCAAACATCATAACCCAACATGAATCCACCAGATTCAGAATAAAGATGAACATTTGTTACACATTAACTTTACATGGGGCAACAGGAGTATGACAGCTATCAAATTAAAGCCTGAATAAAACAGGATTTAGTTAATGTTTACTAAGGTTATGGTGGTGGATCTGTCACACCATCAGTCTGCTTTCTAGAGTTCAGTGACACCAACAATCGGATGATCTCCTGGGAGGGGAGTGGAGTTCCCCTCTTGCAGCTTATTGTGAAGCTGAAAATTTGATTCTAACCACTTTTATTGTCTTTTAGAGATTCATAGATACACTCAAGTGAATTTATTAGGAACATCTTGCTTGAACTGGGTCAGACCCCTTCAGTCCTGCCTTTCCTTTACTCTAGTTAATCAGTCACAAAAGCAAGGCGACCCTCAAGGCTCGATCATACACACAACACACAGCATTTGGCGTGCAGCGCAGGTGTCTTTCATATTTTTCACCTCACCCAGTGCTCATGCTGCTTAAATAACAAATGGACATGCGCTCCCATTTTCATCCAGGGGTGGATTTGTCTATAATGAGGAGTGGTCAGGCACAAAGCTGGCGCGTTCATAATTTGAGGTGGCAGAGAACACAAAAGACAGTTGCAGTCCACCTTTTTCTCTGTTTATGGTTATGGTTAAGTTGTGTATGTGAGTGCCCCCGCCCAAAATCCTGACAGTGTGAATCAGTGTTCATTTTGTTGACTAATTATTTTCGTCATAGTTTTCGTCAACAGCCTTTTTCCCCTGATGAAAACTAGACTATATCTAATAAAAAAAGGGCACGTGGACAAAAACTCAAACTGACATTTTCATCAACAAATAAAAACTAGACTAAAATGTTTGACAGAGACTTAATCCAATCAGACCTAATTTGGTCATGTAGAAAGTAGGGACAAGTTAGGAATATATCCAGTCACAGCTACTTTGGTTGTGTGGAAAGGTTGGATGAGTAAAGAGGGACATCCAATCACAACTGACCTAGCTTCATAGTGGTAGGATCCAAGTGTAAAATGTGACTACAGAAATTCAAGGAAACATAAAAACGCCTTACACTTTATACTTCATATTTTAGTCGACTAAATTTACAGTAGATTTTGTCGACTAAAATGTGGAATTTCTTCAACTAAAACTAGACTAAAATTAAAACAATTTAGATGACTAAATTATGACTAAAACTAAAAGTTTTTTTAGGCAAAAGACTAAAACTAGAAGTAAATTGAAAGGTAATGTCAAAATTAACACTGGTGTGATTTATGGTTCTGGGAAATTTATCACAAACTGTAGATTTTCTCTCTTATTCTTGTACTTTATACTTTGAAGTGAGCTGAACTTTTTGAAGCACCTGACGGCTGGCGAGGGCTTTTTCTCATCAAAGTACATTTCCGTCACAAAATAGAGAATAATGTCTGAAGGGAATACAAAACAGAGAGTGCAAGAAAGAGTATTTATGTCATTTTGTACAAAAAAATACAGCCCTAAAATAGCCAACTTTAGAAGACAAAGTTTCACACAAATTAAATATCTGTAGAGTTTTCTCTGGTTCTATTTATTGATTATGTAGAAAATAAATCTTTAAAACAACATATCAGTTTATGATAAGAACTGAACAGCTCTTATGGCTGCTTCTTTTTCTCTCTTAGTCTCACTCTTTCTTTTGTTTCATCAGAGAAAGGAGCCTCAGTCTGGTCATGATTTTAAATCAGATTTTAAACACCCTCGTGTTATTAAGAATAAAATGTAGAGTACATATTTTTGCACTAATTCAAGGGTCATTCTTGGAATGTTGTTGTAATGTTGTCAGTCAGTTAATAATAAAAGTTCAGGGTTACTGATGAATCAGTCATACGGGGCTCTCGTTGCATTTCTTTATTGTCCTGAGAAAGATTTCAGACTCTAGAACTCCTGTAGAAACGTGTGTGTGACCACATTAATCATCCTGAGTGTATCAAAACATGCAAAGCATTCTAGTTTCAACTGCCAGGGAGTACAAAAGCATCTAATAATCCATCTTTATTAATTAAAAACTCATTGTCACTCTTCTTATTTATAAATATACACAGTGTCTGACTTTGCTGTTTTTCTATGTTTCTCCCGCTGTGTTTCTGATACTACTTTAGCTGTCCTAAAAGTCGCTAAAGACGTCTTTGCCTAATTTGTATAACTGGCAATTTACATGTAATTGTAGTGAATGCTGTAGAAAAGGGAATAATGTCATTGGGGAGACGAATGAGTAAAAAACACCCTTAATATGTTCAGAACTACAAATGAACTTATTTCTGTTGATTCTTGATTTGTTTTTTTGTTTTACCACTGAAATAGTCCATCACTCCTTAAGATAAATGGACCCACATTTATTTTCAATAAAATAATTAATAAAAGACTTCTCTCCTCCTTTATCCAGGTTTGGGACCTGCAAAGTGACAAAGTTTTATATTATTTTTATTATTTTTGTTTGTTTTGTTGTTGTTGGTTTTTTTCTTATTGTTTTCTTGAGCTTCTAACCTCATGCTCCACTTTGGAGCCTTGACAAATCACAAGTCATGAACATCTTTAACGTGAACTATAACTTTTTTCTTTAAATCCCCAATGTGCTGCCTGTCGTGTATTTTTCTTCTCCTTTTCCTTCTTTATGAGCTTTAAACTAAGTCACTTTGCTCTTTGTTGAAACATGAACATTAATTCTTGTGTCTTTGCTTTCAGCTCAGATGTTTCCAGTGTGAACGAGCAGCAGATCTCTCCTCAGAGAGATCATGGCGGCTGCTGTGGCAGGTAAGATCGTGAAGACTCATCATGTTGAATTTCAAACTTTTTTAATGTAATGCATCACACAGCTTTGCCCTTTTTTAGTTACAAGAATAAGAGTCATCTGTTGTCTAGAGCTCTTGGTTTACCTTGGTTGAACCGACTCTGCTGTGGATCATTAACCCTGAGCTGAAAGACTCATTCTCCCATCTGCTCCTTACTAATCAGCTATTACACTGAAACACTTAGAGATGTTACAGCTGAACATTATTACACATTATGTAGACTAGGGCTGGGCGAAATGGACAAAAATGTATATCTCAATATTTTTTTTGCTAAATCTCGATATTCAAATTTAATATTGCAATATATTTTCTCTGAAAAGAAATAAGTAATAAAAAACCAACTCAAACAGCCCAGGAAACCAGTCACACCTCCAGGGCGAAACTAGGGCCCCGTTTACATGACTATGAAAATGAGACAGAGTTTCATTGCGTTTGTGCCTTCTGTTTGCTCGAAGACAGTGCCTGGAGTGTCTGAATCTGCAAACTTTTGTAACCAGGGTCCAGAAGAAAGTGTTTTGAAAACATTTTGTTCTCCATCTCCATGTAAATGGGAATCATTTTGCACATGCGCAGTACTCTTTCAGATGACAGGAACTACAACAACAGCTTTGGCCGACTACCGAGCAACATGTGTGCTGGTTGCTGTGCTCGGTTTGTTATCGGGACAAAAATATCCAGACACATTTGTTGTCCAGACAAGAAACTTCTGCGTCATTGTGCGTCCACTCACCATTGTTGTTTATGAAAAGTTTGTCTTCACTGGAAAGCGTACGCTTGGTTTAACACCACTATTTAACTACAAACCGACATCGCCATCTACTTGCCTGGCATGCACGCTACAGCGTTTTCAGCCGTTCTCACGTCCCCGTGTGATTGCGAAGCACTTTTGAAAACACAAAGGCATATCCGTGTATCGGATATACACGGTCTAGGTCAACGACCCTGTCAACTATTCTCAGCTGACCACCTGGATCATTTGCACATTAATGGTTAACAGAGGCTGATAATTCTAGGTCCTCACGAGTCAGCTCCTGGATCAGTGTTGGAAAAAAAATCATGTTTTCAGTCAAATCCACATGAACTAAAGGACCGTTGTCACACAGACATATTAGTAACCCAGCTAAACTTTTGAACATGTACATTGAAAATTACATAAAAAGAAACCATATTACAATTAAACAAAGAATGAAATGAATTGGATAAATAACAAAATTAAGAAACATAAGTGAATAAAAATAAATAAAAAAGACAAATTAGATGAAGCATGTTTCTGACACTCTCTACAAAACATTACGTTAGAGCTGAAGTCTTTAAACTCAACACTCTCCGTTTACCAGCCACTATGCTTCTTTGTACCAGTGGGCTCCTCCTCGGGGGTACTACTCCAGTTGTTAACACTCTCCATGCATACAATATTGTCCTACCCCATTTTGATATATAAAATATATTTATATATATATATATATATATATATAAAAACATATGGATATATTTTAAATATTTATTTACCGCCCAGCCCTAACCTAGATATTCAGGGATAATTAGATAAAGCTTTATGGTACATTAATATATTTTGCCATATTTCAGCCAATGTAAGGGACCGAGGTGTCGGCCATAAAGGGGGGAAGCTATGACAATTCTAAGGACCCATGACTGACAGGGGCCCTAAAAATATGGATACAGGGTCCCCTGACAGTAGAAGAGCTAACACAGTGTAGCATGTCTGTGGCTGAATACAGCAGCTGAAGCTGGAGCTCATGGTGTCACTTTGTTTTTGGTCCGTCAAATCGTATAGTTGTCCCATCTCTAGCCAATACCAATATTGTACAGAAAATATCCTGCATACCCAGTTCTTATCCTCTGTTTTGTATATCTATACTGTTTTTGTCCAGTTTAAAGTCATAAACATCATTGAAACATTAATTACTTTTATTTTTTTTAGATTTGTGCCTCATTCTTGGCATTATTCTGTTATTGCTAGAGCACACCATATGACATCCTACTGCGTGTAACGAAAGCTATATCACAGAAAAGTCAACCTCACTCTTCAGCATGATCTAGTAATTGCAAACATAAGGCACAAATGTCAAAGGGTCTAAAAAGTGACCTTAACAAAAGGAAACTCTAATTTGACCTCAGACCTGACTGTGTGTGAACTTAGGATTTAGAATTTTTTTTTTTTAAATGGGACAATATGCATTAATGAACATTTACATGTAAATGCACAGATGAATGGTTGTCTGTCTCTCTGTGTCAGTGCTGTAGTTGGCTGATGACCACTCCAGGGTGTACCCCATGTCTCTCCTTTGGAGGAGGGTAGGGCTGGGCAGTATATCGATTTGATTGGTTTCTGCTACAAGTTCTTTGTAGCAGAAGGTTTTTTTAATTACTCTTTCATAATTGTAGCATTGAAACATTTTAAGGCTTTTATATGAAATTATGTTATTATAAGGAAGTTTTATGTGAAAGTGGTACGCCAACATTTTTTTTTTTTTTTTTTTGCTTTTGTGTCTTGCCTCACTCCGGAGTCAATGACAGGCAGATCGACACCATTCTTTCAGCTGTGCGTGCAGTAACAAGGAAGAGATAGGGAGAGCTTGCTCACCGCTAGCTAGCTTAGCTGAAACACTGGGAGTCAATGGGTAGTGTTAGCCTGCGTCTGCCTACAGTCATCTGATAAACCCTTCAGCAACTGTAAAGTTAACTCCTGTGTGCTTGTTGTGACTCTTTTTTTTACTGTGTTGTGTTATGTTATCTATTTTTAGACTAAGATTAACACTTATTTTGGTGAAATAAATGTTAAGAACAAACATAGAATACAATCATTTAACACAAACTTGTCAAAAACCAAAAATGGTGTAGGCTGGAGCTGGTGGCTTATTTTTTGCCTCTCCTGCTCAATCCAATATAAATTTGACATGCAAGGAAAAAAAACATATAAGACATCCTTCTTTATATCACAATACCGTACAATCATTATTCCTTAAATTCATTAATTAGTTTATGCTTCAAGGCTTTTCTGAACTTTAAGAGAGTTTTACATAATTTTAATTAATCACTGAGGTCATTCAAAAATTTTATCCCCCAAACCAAAACACACCTGTATTTGATATTTATTCTAACTTTCCTTGTTCCAAACATGAGCACACCGCCTAAATTATATTTTCCTTCTCTTAATTTAAAATATGTTTGAATACAAGCAGGAAAAGTATTATTTACTGCACAAAAAATATCTCCAGTGCTTTTAAATAAACAGTGTCTTTAAATTTTAACATAGAAGATCCAAGGAAAAACTGATTTGTGGGTTCTAGATATTCAAGTTCATTGATTATTCTAATCACTCCTTTCTTTAGTTTGATGATTGGTCTAAATTTGTTTTGTATGTATTTCCCCAGGTTTGGCACAGTATGACATATAAGGCATCATTAGTGAATAGTAAAAATTCTTAATGCAGTTTTTTTATTTAATAAATCTTTAGTTTTATAAAGAATTGCTACAGATTTGGAAAATTTAATGTGTTCTATATGTGATTGCCAACTAAGTTTATGGTCTATGATCACTCCTAGAAACTTTATCTCATAGACTCTTTTATTTTCTACACCATTCAGCTTCAGCTTTTTGTCACAGTTGGTCCTTGTACCACCAAACACCATAAATTTTGTTTTAAAATAAACCAGCATGTGCATTAATCATGTTCTCCCTCCTTACAGTGGATGTTGAGCCACTGAAACGAAACCAGAGCTTCGAGTTATTGCCACCTTTAAGTAAGTCAAAATGATCAGTATCTAAACCTAAAATGATGGGGTGTGTAGGTGCTGCAGTTTTTCTGTATGGGGAGAGATTTGTCCATGTATCCACGATTTACACATTGGTACTTGCAAAAATCAAGCAGGAGCCTGCTGAGTACCCCTGATCCACCTTTATTCTCTCTCTGTCGAAGACACTCCAATAGAGCCCCCCTCACTTTAAAAGGATTTTTGATGTGGGGTTGTATGACGTATACATGGCATTAGCCTGAACATTATCAATAGTGACAGAGATGAACTGGCACAGAAGCTAAAGCTATACATTGCTGCATGTGGGGCCACCATCTTTACATTATTTAGGGCCCCAGCGCCATGAAGCACACCGTCTACAAGTGTGTATAAGTCTATATTTTGATATTTTGACAATGCAAACTCTCGGCACAAAGAGGACAGATTATGTGCCTTGATTATACATGGGTTATTAGAAAGCCGTTTGGACATAAAATTGGTATCAGTGATATCTACCATTGTTCAGCTCTACTAGTACTCAAATTTGGAGTAAATGTACTCAGTTTTGGTCCACTAGTGTGCCAGTAGACTTACAAGTGAAAACTCAAAGTTTACTATTAACACAAAATTTACTGATAAGGTCCTCTCACGCATCAGCGTGTCAAAAACCTTTACTAGTGAAACAAAACTTTTGTTTACTTGTAGTACTGGTAAACTCAACATATCTCAGTAGAAGTGCTTGTAGACTATTTTTAGTGTTTCAGTAGTACTTGTAAAGCCAAAAGATTAATTAGTAGTACTAGTAGACCTAATCCAAGCGAAGCAGAAGGGATTATAACCAAATCCAGCAGCCTGATTAGTTGTAATCTTATTAAAAGTCAATGGGAAGCCTGAATTTGCTTTTCCCCACACCCTTATTAGCATATATAACTTACTTAATGATTGATGATTTTTAACTTTTACCTTGTGTAGAAGTGTTTTGACTGTTTCTTGTTCTCTGGATTCCTGAATGAAAAGAAATAAAAGCACTTTAATCTGAGCATTAACATATTTCATGCAGAACACTCTGTGCGTGTTGTTTTATTATAGTGACACAACAGCCAGAATTCAGACCAAACATCTGCACCCGCTGTGAAAACCACAAAATGCTAGCCACATAGTTAGCCCTGATTTTAAAGGGAATGAGAGCTGACACTCTGATTGGTTTGATCTATGTTATGCCCAAAAGACACTAGGGCTGTCACTTCTCCCAAAAATCAAACTTGATCAGATTAAAGCAAAAACATTAATAACCGGATATCTTTGGTTATTATTGTGTATGACCTTCCTGGTCGCAACACACACAGGGCATTTCCATTAAGTCATTCTAATATTTTCCTCTCTTGAGGCCACATCCATGATCCATATGTCCTTGCATATTAAGCTTGCAATCTTGCCTGTGATGGTCTTTTTCCATGCCTCTGGTGGGGTGCCTGCAGAGGAGGACAAGGCACTGCTGGACTGGGGTGGGTGAAAGACTGATAAACGGGCCCACTGATTTGCGTGTGAAGTGCTTCCACACAGTGTTCCTCATGTGTTTCAGTGTTATTGTCCTACTCAGAAAGGCTTTGCCCGTCCTCCATTTCCTCGAAGTATCTTCTTCGCCTGTTTGCCATCAGGTGGTTCAATGTTCCATGCACCTTTTTGTACTGTTGAGTTGTTTGTTTTATATCCAAATGTTTATTTACCCCTCAAGTGCAGATTTTACCCCCATGCTCGAATGAACATTCAGATATTGGTTATAAGATGACAGCTCTAAACCACACCCAGGTATAGCTATGGTACATAATCCATCCTGTTTGTGCTCTGTGGCTGGTTTGCAACCAAGAATTAGTGTTGTCAAAATAGCTTTTCAAAGTAGTGTTACTTGGCTAAATGTTGAAGTCAAAATTTTCTATAATATGGACAAAGTTTATAATTGTTTGTCTAACTCTGAGTTTTCTTTGCAGTGTCAGAGTTAAGGGTCGTTCTCCTGGGGAACAGCTGGTCTGAGAGGAGCTCTATTGGGAACCTTCTTCTGAGAAAGCCTGCGTTTGACCCTGAAGAAGAGCAAGACTGCTGTTTAAGAGTCGAAGGACAGATAATGAGGAAAGACATTGTTCTTATCAACACACCAGACCTCATACATGGAGACATCTCTGAAGACGAACTGACAGAACATGTGGACACCTGCATGAGGCTCTCCAAACCTGGACCTCATGTTTTCCTGTTGGTTCTGCAGCCTGAGGACTTCACCGAGGGACAAAAACTGAGACTCTGTAGAGTCCTACAACGCTTTAACCATCAAGCATTCAATCAATCACTTTTGTTGATTTCAGCTCCAAGGAAGGAGGGTCCAGGCTCCCCTCAAAACCTCACACCAGATCAGCCCTTGAGAGACATGATTGTGACGTGTAGATACAGATACCTGAGACAGGAGAACACTGATCTCCCAGAACTGTTAACACGCTTAGGTCAGACCGCAGTGGAGAGCAGCAGAGAGCACGACAGCAGCACAGATTTGGACGTGGCTGATGCAGGTCTCCTCATGAAACCCAAGTCAGATACTGAACACATGAAACCAGTCTTAAACCTGGTTCTCTGTGGACATACCGCTGTAGCAGAGGCCATTTTAGGTGAGACAGATCCCCATCCAGTCTCCAGCTCATCAGAGCGTGTTAAACATCAGGTGTGTGGACGCTGGGTCTCCTTGGTGAAGCTCCCTGCCTTGTCAAGTAAACCTCTGGAGGAAGTGATGGAGGAGTCACTCAGATGTATCTCCCTCTGTGACCCTGAGGGTGTCCATGCCTTCATCCTGGTCCTACCTGTGGGCCCACTAACTGATGAAGACAAGAAAGAGTTTGAGACCATCGTGACCACATTTGGCTCTCAAGTCAAGCCCTTCACCATGACTCTGCTCACTGTGGAGACAGATCCTTCAGCTCCAGAAGTTGTCAACTATCTACAGAAAGACGCGGACATCCAGGAGCTCATTCAGAGATGTGGAGTAAGACATTATGTTTTTAATTTGAAGGAGGAGTTGCAGGTCTCTGAGATATTAAACACTGTAGAAAAGATGACAGATGAGGGATCGAGATTGTTCACAAAAGACATGTTCAACAAGGCTCAGATGGAGAAGATTGTGAGTCTTAGAGCTGAACTGCAGAACGTCAAACAGAGGAGCGATGACAAAAATCAGAGCAGAGAGGGTCTCAGGATGGTGCTTATTGGGAAGAGCAGGAGTGGGAAGACCACGATAGCAAACACTATTTTGGGCAAAGACATGTTTGAAATCAGCCAGAGATCCAGTGTTTTCAAGACAGCCACTGGAGATGTTGATGGACAGCCTGTCACTGTGGTGGACACGCCTGCTTTGAATGCTGTTGACTTTCAACAGCAGATCAGAAACTGCTTCAGCATGCTCGCTCCTGGACCTCATGCTTTCCTGTTGGTACTACCAATAGAAGATTTAACACAGGAAGAAGAAAACTCTATCGAAATGATCAAGAAGGCCTTTGGCAAAAAGTCAGAGGACTTCACCATCATCATCATATTCACCAAAGGAGATGATCCAATGGAGCAGCCGCTTGAGAGTTATCTTAAAGGTTGTGGTGGCTTTGTCGAAAAACTGATGAATGACTTTGAAGGTAGATACCAGGTGTTCAGTAACAGAGACGCCACGAACCGCAAACAAGTCAGAGAGCTGCTGGAGAAGGTCGATGTCATGGTGAGGAGAAATGGAGGCTGCTACAACACTGAATGGATCGAGGATGTAGATGAATTCATCAAAATTCATATGAAGAAGTTTGAAAATGAGAAGGAAAAGGAAGTGCAAAGTTTGGTAGAGGACCTTAAGAGGAAAATCAACGACCAAACTTTGAAGATTGAGCAAGAGAGAAAACAAAAAGCTGAACAGCTAAAGGAGAAAGATGAATGCATCAACAAGGAGCGTGAATGCAGAAAGAGAGAGCGTGAGGAGCTGGAGAGGGGATGGAAAAAACGAGAGGAAGCTCTTCGACAGGACTGGAAGAAGAAAGTGGAGTTTACAGAGAAGATGGCTCATTTAGAGAAAGAGCAAAAAGAAAACGCTGAAAAGAAGCTCGAGCTCTGTAGGAGAGAGATGAAGAGAGATCGTGAAGCGTGGGATAAGGAAAGAAATGATCTGTGGGAACGGATACATCAGGAGGATAAACAGAATCTGATGGAGGTAAAAACAAGCCACCAAAATCTCCAAAAAGAGTACCATCACAAGAGGAGGAAGTGGACAATCTTTACTTATGTGATATTGCTGGCATTTTCATTGTTGATCATTTATGTTGTTTGGATTCACCGCACAGGGCTCTGAGAGGAACAGACTAACTGAAGGGGTCGTTTACGTTCTTGAAGTAGGTTTTTATGAGGTACATGGCATTAGCCTGAATGTTAGCCACAGCGACAGAGATCATCTCAAGTGCTATACACAGCTGCTGATGATGCCACCAACCCACCAATCTCTGAAAACAAGCTATGAAAACAGAGTGACTGCAGCCTGCGTTTACAACATTTACAACAAAACATATTTCAGTTCACAGCCCTCCTGATCATAATACAGTCTGACTTGAATTCTGCTGAGTACACTAATATTACAACATCCCAAATAAAAAATAAACTAACATTTGTTTGAAGATGATCCTGCTGACCATTATCTTCACATTCACTATCATAACATGTTGAAGACTTTGGTCCAATAAAACTGGCTGCTGTGATACAAACGTACAATCAAGTGGCCATCATGTTGAATGTTTTGACTGTGGCGTACACGTTAACAGCGAGTGCTGTTATCCAGATGTGGGTTCAGCAGAAGCAAAACTTTTGAAAATCAACTGCGGCTCAAAAAGATAAAAGACACTATTTCACTCTGAGTGGCTGTGGATTTAACAAAAATGCTCAATGCCTGTTGTGAATTTCAAGAAAGGGACTTGTAAATAAAATATATTGTTATTATTATTATTTTTATTATCAAAATGTAGCCATATGTTAGCTTGTAAGTGCAGTTGCATATTTGGGCTTGTTGTGCCCCCAAACCCAGGAGGGATCTGATGCATGCTCTACTACCAATATAAACTCAATTCAGAAGTTACACTAACTTTTTTTTGTGTCACTCCAAACACAAATGTAAATTTTACTCTACAAAGAAAAAGAAGTCCTTATAGTCGGAATTAAATTTATTTCTAATCTTCCTATTATGCATAAGAAAGCTGTAGAGGATCAACATAAAACTTAGATAAAAGCCTGACTATGTCTGTTTGGTATAAAAATCAAGGTTAGACAGACTGTTTGGTGATAGCAGAGTTTTAATTAACATTAACCCCTCCCTTCACTTCTGCATAAAGAAAAGGATGTTGAAAATTAGGAAATTAAGGGCCAAATAAGAAAATGTCACTGTAAAATTGAAATATAATGTAGATGAAAATTAAAACACACTTAATATATTTTTTTTCTTAAAAAACAAACAAAAAACGTAATATATGGCATTAGAAAAAGAACTAGCTGGAGGTTGCTTGTTTTGGGCTTGCTTTTATTGACCTTGGTGCTTACTTCAATAGAAAATCTGGCAACACTGGTCAGGAACCCTGCAGGGGGGTATCCAGGTCTGAGCAAAGCTTCAGGCTTTGACTCGGCATAGATGAAATAACTCACAAGCCTACATCCGTGAGAAGTCACTGAAATGTGAATTTTTTAATTACAGCTTCAATAGGCAAGCCCAATCTGTGAATCTATGTCCAGCAGGACAGCAGGACAAGAGACCATCAGACATCTTCGGCCCCTTTTTGCTCTTTTTTAAGCTTTTTGAAAGTCTAGCAAGGGACGTCCACTTTTCAGCCAATCAGGGCTCAGTTAGGGGACAGTGTTCTTATTGGATCTTCTATTTAGGTACATGTGCTTGTTATATCTAAATGAGCTTTAGTTGTTAAGATTGTAAAGGTGGTGTTAATTTTATGAAAGGACGTGTGGTTTGTGGCTGCAAATGTCTCACGTTGGCTACAGTGGATTGGTTGGTCAGGGAAGGGCCGTGGCCTGGAGCACAACCATGGAGGGGAGGGAGAAGTAAAGTCCCACTGCAGTCTCATCCATGTTACACACCCCAGCTTTAACTTTAGGATGCTAGCAAAAGGAGCTTACAGAGTTTAATAGTTACTTTAATTACATTTACCATCTCACTGAAAAATACATTTGAGTTTCAGCTTTAATTACAACATTGCACCGTAACTTTAGAAGTGATTTTCTACATTTAAGCTTTTGTTTCAGCATTTCTTCGTTTCATTTTTGTTTTAGCTTATTTTGTACATTTTTTATTCTGTTTTTTCTTTTGTCAATTGTTCTGATGTTTTCTGTGAAGCACTTTGAATCACCTTGTTATTAAAAGGTGTAATACGAATAAACCTGCCGTGCCCGTTAAGATGGTTCATCGTAACACTAAGCTGAAAAGATCTGTCTGTTATTTCTATTAAACCTCATTAAATTCACTTTGGGTCAACTTCTGGTGTGCAGACCTTGTTTCCTTTTTTCACCCTGTACTTCAGTTTTTCGGTGCTCCTTTATTCATTTTTGTTTAAACCTTAACAGAGATCCTTAAATATGGCCATCACTGCAGCTGCACTCTGTCCAAGTCAGACACTTTTGTCAGGTTGGTAAGTTTAGATGTGATCTGTTTAACATCTTTGTTTAGTCATTAAACTTTAGTTTGGGATTTACACGAACTGGCCACTTTGTTAGGATTACCTGTCTAACTGCTCATGAAGATAGCTAATAGCCAGTCACATGGCAGCAACTCGATGTATTTTGGGCATTTGTGTGAGGTCAAGAGAGCCTGCAGAGCATCAGAATGAAGACGAACGGTGGTGAAAGCGTTGGGTTGACTGTTTCTCTCTCCTGTCCATGCATCACACGCTGCTGTCTCAATAATAATTCTACAAATGTCATGAAGTCCTGTCAGGGTGAGTGCTGCATCAGGTTCATTAAGGATGAGGGAGAGGGATGTCCAAAAAGGCAAAAAACTGTCCAGTTTCAAACAGAAGTTCTTTGTAAAAATGCAGAAAATCTGAGGCACTTGTAATTAAAAATCCAGTAACACTTTACTTTAGGGGTCACATTCATACACTTGAGATTTCATGACTCTTTTAACGTAGGATGCGCAGTTACTTCCTGTTACTCATCAATGACTGAAATACAGCCGTGATTTAATTCAGTGAGTTTGTATTTTTGAGATCATCAGTGAAGGGACATTAATTCACATGAGCTGGTGCAGAGCAGCAGTTTAAATCTTTTGCACAGGTTCTCCTAAAGCCTTGCTGTTTTTTTGTTACTATCTAGTCTTACGTTTTTTGGCCTAAAACTGAGTGTAGAATTTGATGAACAACTACATTCCTTTTAAAATAAATAATATTGGATGCATAGAATTTGATTTTTCCCCAACAGTAAAATATCAACCTTATTGAAGCCCATACTGATATTGATGCTGATAAATACAAATGAGAAGTTTAGTCATTAGCAGGTGTGTGTTTTGGGGCTTTCCTTTGAGTTCACTGTTTCTGTCATGGCAGAAACAAAACCTGCAGCTACTGCCCCAGCTGGTGGTGGTTGGCTGCACTACAAAACTTACAGTTTTACAAAGTTTTTTTACACATACATTTACGCAAAAATGTGTTTTCACACTAACAGTGAATTCAGTCTCAATTTGTGCTTAAGCTTGAAGAACAAATTTGCTCAGAAAACAGCCCTTTTGGAGCGTTTGCAGCCAAATTAAAACCAACAAGCAATGAAATTATTAACTTGAAACTAACTCATAAGGGTTAAATATCGGCAGAAATGTTCATATCTGCTGCTAACAATAGTAAGGTTTTGAAGCAATGCGCTGCCAGTAATTTGCTCTATTATGTTGTACTTTACATCACTGAACAGTGCAATTTTCACTTTTCCTTCTTTTTCAGTGCTTATTTAATGTATCAAAATAAACACTTAAATTACAACAAAACAAAACTAATAAATGACAAGGAGCAGAAAGAAGAACAATCTAAAATGACCGGCCCTTTTTTTACAAGACACTAATAAACAATGTAGAAAATAAAACAAAACTTTGCATCAAAGAGCCGCAGTCCGAATAAGGCCTCACTTCCCTCTAAAAAAAGAGGTATTACAATAATGTGTTTACAGTTGTATTTGTCATTGTCAGCACTTTCTTTATTTACTGTTACGTGTTTTACTCTATGTATTTTTTTTTATAAGTCCTGTATGTAAAGTAAATAAGGTTACACACAAAGACAAAAGACTGATAAAAACACATTTGAAGTTAAAAATGTCATTGGCGTGTGTGAGCAGTTCCATGTTTGTCCTGCAGGGTGCGCAGACGGTCAAAGAGAGGTGTGGCAGCACGCAGGAGAGCACGAGAGAGGAAGAGAAACACGAACTAAGAAGAAGCGGGAAAACCTTTACCAGAGACAATGGAAGTTGACAGTGAAGGGTTTTTTTGGACTTGTTTAAAGGGTATCGGCAAGATAACAACGGGGAAACTGTGAGCTGCAACCACGGGGGAAGACCCGAGACCGTCTGCTGGACGTTGTTTACAGAGTTAACCCCGTGAGCTCGTGAGTTGAGCCGTTCATTAGCTCAATCAGGCGGCCGTTAGCCTTTAGCATCCAGCCAGACCGCAGTTTTAATCTGCAGTTGATGCTGCTGCCTGGACCACGGGAGGAGAGACGATGACGGTGCTGACGGGAAACCCTGCAGAGTTTTCCGGAGAAGAGGAGAGGCCAACCCGTTACCTGGCCTACTCTGGCGTGGATCCACAGGGACACCTTGAAGGCCACACCGTGAGTCTGTGGAGGTGTTTCCTTTTACTGTGGTTCAGTCTGAGCGAAGGGGTCAAACCTGAGGCATCGACAGACTTGTTACTGTTATTTGTTTTTTATACCCAGGGTAATAATATTATGTAGAGATGCATAAATACTAGATTTTTAAGATATTCTCATATTTCTGAACTCATTGTTGCTGATACTGATAGTTTTCATCAAGAGCACTAAGTATTGAAAATTGACTATATTTGTATGAGGAGGAGAAAACACATTTAAGTCACCATGCAGTGATGATAAGGTGAAGCATTATGATATATTAACGTAAATTTGCCAATATTACAAGCAAATATGTGGTCGATATAGGTGGTCAGTATTGGCAAAAATCTATATATTGGCCGATATCATGCATCCTTAATATTATTGCCTGCTTTTTATAAGTTGTAATACTGTGTGGGCCCACAATGTGTCTCATGTCATATCAGAGTTCTCATAAGACTTTTATTGCTGTCTGTCGTTTTGAAGGACGACGGTCGTCACTTTCCCGTCATACCATTTTATTATCTGTCATTTTAATTTTGATTTTCCAATAAAAATAGAACATAAGAATAATAACAGCATTCATGTTATACCACTTAATCTCCAACCATCCCCATGTGAAGTGCAGCGTAAGGTCAGAGATATACTCACAGTTCGTCCCTGTGTTGCTGTCATGGGCGTTTTTGTTTAGTATACTCGCCTTTGTGTGATGCGGGAGTTTACAACTAGAGGACGCAACAGACCTCAGGCTGTAATGTAACAAAATAAATCAGTGATCAATATCACCATCATTTTTTTTTGACAATTCCTGGATGACCAGTGATCTCACCATCAGCATCGTCTGAACTGTCTCGCTATTATGGTGTAATAAGTTACCGTGTTAACTGATGACTTGTGGCCGACTGCCACAAGTCATCAGTTATGAGCACCATAAAGTTCCTATTGGATGCTCATATTAACTAGTGCCACAGGCCTCTTGCTCCACTACTTCAAAAAACCCAACTTACCCTTTATGTGAAAAACAGAGAGGGTTTACTGTGTGTGGGGTCTGTTTGAATGCTAGTCTTATGCAATAAGTGCATCCTTGACTCTCCGATTTTATTGCAGTAATTTTTCTATCACTGTTTTCATTTAAAAGGGATAGTTCTGGATTTCTGTGGTGGGTTGTAACAGGGAAAATGTCACAAACCTGAACCATTTGCCACAGTGGCAGAGATCCAGTGTTGCTAACTCCCTCAGTAATGAAATTAGCATGGGCCTTTGTCTGACTGGTCCACATGTTTATAGTTTGCCTGCTTCACAAATCTGAGGGGACAGAGCTGTCCAGGATGTTAAAGACACCACAGTTCACTGTCCCAAACCTCTGGTTATTAGCTGAGTCAGGCTTCTTCATTTAGTTTGATTTGTTTTAAGTTGTTCTCTGAGTTCTCATTCTGTTTTTACTCCAAATGTTTCTCTATCAATCAGACAAAGTTCTGGATCATAGCTGAATATATATTTAATTAAATGACAATAAAACATCATTGTTTTTTTTATTATATTTGATGACACTGTGACAAGAGCTGAGAGGATCAGTCTCCTTCCTCTTACATTATCTCTCTGATACATTTTTTTATGTCACATTTAATTTGTCAGTTTTTCAGATCGCTGGTCTTTGCTCCGTTTATGTCAAATTTTTGATCAGTTCTGTTTCTCTGACATAACAGAAGAGGATGACGACCACTGGGAAAAAAACAGATTTATTTTTTCTTTAGTGAGTTAAAAAGAAGTCAGAATCCTAACTTTCTGAGTTTTTACTTTTTTTCACAGTCCTGAAAAAAACATTTTATATTTTTTCAGCATCTTTTATCTTCTTGTATAGATGTAAACAGTATCAGCACTGAGTTTTTGTGCCAGCAGTAATTATATTTATCTGGTTTGATGGACCATCACATGTACCTTTTCTTCTGAACACCTCCATGGCTGTAAAGAAAAAAAAGTAGTAGCAAACAATAAAACTGTCACATGCAAACATTCCCCACAAACTAACAGACACACAAGCCTAAAACTGTATTGACACAATCCCTGACTGTTCATCCTGTGTTTTCATGACATTTGTGTATTTTCAAGAGATGAAGTCTCACTTGATATAAATAAGAATACCTTTTCCAAAATTACTTCTTTGCTGCTTTTATAAATTTAACTTGCGGGCTCAAAAATCAATAGTGTGAGCCACACAAACAGCCATCTCTGAAATACAAACAACTCTAGAGAATTAAAGTTAAGAAACTTCAATGTTTCAGAGCTTTAAGGATTCTTTTGAGTGATATTTGGTATGAGAAACAGGACTAAGAAAGATGCATCAGTGTTGTTCTTAAATACTTAAAAAAAAAAAAAAAAACTTTAATAGAACTGCCTGAGATGGGCCCAGAACATACTTTTAATATTTAACCTTTACTGTTTGGTTTTGTCCAAACCATAAAAGTCCAGGGCTTATATTTCATTTCTGTGTTGATGTTTTGGTCAGGCACGCTGCCAGTACTCTTATCTATATGTTCACAATGCCCCCTTCTCTCTTATACTTTCAGTATTTGTTGGTACACTTGTGTCGCAGCAGAAAATTTATGAGGTGAGTACACTCAGCTTCAGCTGGACTTAGAAAATTATCAAGTAATGATTAAATACCTTTTCAATTTAATAACTAATAGAAAAGAATTTATCAAGAATTCATAATTTTATTATATTTTCTAATCAATACCAACTCTAATGACTGATCTGTCATGAAAACAAATCTTTCCAGACTAAAATCTTTGACTTTAACTTTTACATTTCTTGATTTAAGATCACTGGTAACATTAAATTTCGCATTACTCACAACACTCACATTTCTGTGAGTGTTTTGCTCTTGCTCTGTAAAAGTTGTTTTCCTCTAATTTGTTTTAAAATGTCTCTGAACTGAGGTGATTAACGGAATTATCTGTGAAATACGTTCAGGCTGCCGGGGTGGAGGTCCACATCTTAATCCTGCACTTTTGAGATGCTGATAAACAACATGGGAGACTTTACTTCAGTTCTTATTCTAGGGCAGTGCAAACATCACAGTTTTATTCTTATACTTATACAATCTTATGCAATGGGTGCATTGTAACAGTCTGATTTTATTGCAATTTTTATCGTAGGAGAAACAAAAAGTGGGTAAAAAAAAACTCCCCACAATGTGTTGGAACTGCTTTTTTAATATCACAATGTCAACCCTTATCATTTATCTGGAAACTGTCACCGAGCAAACGTTACCCAAAAAGGGTTTCAAAAAAGGGCATTTGGGTGAATATGGCTGAGTTAGTCTATGATAGGGCTGTCAACTTTTATTCGGTATTCAAATAAACGTTCGAATATGGGGATAAAATATCCGTAACTGAATAGGTAAATAAATATTCTAATGTAAAATATTGAGTTTAGCGGCACATCAGGGCGCCTGGAGCAGTGGAACGTTTTATCCAACAGAGGGGCGCTCTCAGCGCAGCCTGACCCTCAGCCCCACATTCCACTGCTCTCTTGACCTCAGTAAACAAAGAGGTGCCACCCCGAGCGGATATTAATAGCACCGAATCATCTGAGGAGCGCTGTGTGGGTAGTATTTTGGGTTCTTCACCCGTTGATGGCAACTTTTAAAAATCAAAGACTGGGCTGTGTGTCGGTTGTGTGCAAAGCAGACTTATTCACCTCGTCCTCCACATCAAATTTTGCCGACTCAACCGTCAGCTTTCATCCAAGTTATACAGCCGAGTGCAGCGGCGCTTCGTCCAGAGCTCAACCCCGTGTGACTGCGTGTAAGAGCGTATAAGGGCGGATATATAAATGTATATATATATACATATATATATATATATATGTATATATGTGTATATTATATATATATATATGTATATATATATATATATATATATATAGAGAGAGAGAGAGAGAGAGATAGATAGATAGATAAAATATATTGTCCCAAGACCACCAACATTCCCGCCTTCATATGTCCTCTTCCATGTTGAGTGTTGTGTTACTTCAGGTTTGATCAGATTTCTGTCTTGGAGGACTAGATTCTAGATTGGTGGTGGGACAGAATGGTCTGTATTATCTGAGCACACCACACACGGTACGATCAAAACTTCAGCGCCTGATTTTTTGTCATCATGTGTGGGGGTCTCTGACAGATAAACAAAAATCTCTCCAGATTTAGAAAATCCTCATGTATGTACCCTGCTTATGACATTTCCAACACTGTGAAGTGTGAGTTATGGTTAAAAATATGGAAACCTGCCCTGTCTCTCACTGTAAAAAAATGCTTTAAAAATTCTTAGGTCCACATTCAGAATCAGATCACCACCAAAATTCCAGTCATTTCCTCCTTGTACCATGACCAACATTCCCTGAAAATTTCATTAAAACTTTTTTTTTTTTTAGATTTTTTAAAGTTTATCTTTGTCATAGAGACAAACAGCAGCAAAAACATAACCTTCTTGGTGGACGTAATGAATAAAATAAAGTTTGGTATTGACCTGCTCTTTTTTTGAGTGTATTGAGATAATATTTGTATGGCTTGGTGCTATACAAACAAAGATAGATTAATTTATGTATATGGTGGTCACTATAGTACACCTCTTCTGTATTCAAATGTGCAGAATTATATTCTGAATTTTTAGACAAGGGTTAGGGTTCAAAATCCAAATCAAACCTACACCCACACAATGCAAGAGCCTCAGCATCCACAGATCTGTACACAAACACAACCACGAGGCCATCTGCAAACATCCCTCAGAGATGTTGGTCCATGTCTCCATGACAGCATCACACAGTTGCTGCAGATTTGTGATGTGCAACATCCATGATGACAAATCTCCTATACCACCACATCCCAAAGTTGCTCTATTGGATTGAGATCTGGTTACTGTAGAGGCCACTGGAGTACAGTGAACTCATGTTGAAGAAACCAGTTTGTGATGATCAGAGCTTTGTGACATGGAGCCTTATTCTGCTGAAGTCTCAGTCAGAAGATGGTCCACTGTGGTCAGTAAAGGGATGGACATGGTCAACAACAACACTGTGGCAGTTCATACTAAGGGGTCCAAGTGTGCCAAGTTAACATTAACTTTTTCATTCAGAGTTGCTTACCTCAGGTGTTAATTGAGTTACTGTGGCATTTTCAATCTGAGCCACCTTAGTCACTTTCCTTTGACCTCTGGCACCAACAAGTCATGTTCACCCACAGAACTGCCGCTTGCTTGATATTTCCTTTTTTATGGACCCTTCTCTGTAACCCTAACTGTGTGAAAATGCCAGAAGATCTGCAGCTACTGTATTAGGGCTGCAACTATCGATTCTTTTTGGGATTCCAGTACTCTATTGATTGTTCTGGCAATTAATTGAGTCATCGGATAAGAAATACATTGCGCATGTTGCAGTTTTTTGCGTTGAGTCACTTTGGCTTAATTGAAAAGCATCAGGATATCATACAAAACAAAATAAGCCAAGTCTCTTAAATGAACATTTTTATTGCATAAGCAGGATCCCCAAAATGGAACTCCACAGTTTTCTGTTGGAAAAAGGTAGTTTCTACATGAAACTGCTCACAACAAGATCTGCAGATTATTTTTAAACAACCAGGTCATAATTTTTAGAATGCGACACTGGTTTTGAATTTTTCAAATGTATTTTTGGTGCTTTGAGCGTCACAGGACTTTTGACATTTAGTCCTAATTACACTAAAGAGATGGCAGACCATCTCTGCAGCTGATATCTCGCACAAAGCTGTACCAGAATACTTCTCTGTGATTTACTGAAAAAGAGTATAATTGTTATTGATAATTACCTATGTGCAATGGTGCAAAAAATTTTTGAATTTTTGAGTTTGGTTTGTTGATATTGTTTTGTGCAGTTTTTTTATTCTCCTGATTCGTATCATACTCATTTTTAGTACGTTTTTTAGTTTCATTATTCTTGTGTTATTGTTATTGTTTTCATTCATGATTATCTCTTTGTGCTATATCTTTGCCTTTACTGCTTTAACAATGCTTTATTTACATATTGTTTATGCAATTTATCTTATTTTATAACTAGGCCAAAATAATGTCATGCTTGTTACTAAGATAATTCAACTAGCAAATGCACATTTATTCAGTGTATGAAAGATGCCCTTACATCTGACTTACTCTACTCCTCAGTATTTCTGCTCAGTTTTACTCAATGCAATGAAATTACAAGGAAAATTACTGGATGTGAAAAGTACATGTGGATTATAATTACACATTAGGGCTAATACCTAGCCATATAGGCCACTGCATTGCTTTTACGTCCTGAACCAGCCCTTTACCATAACCAAAGTATACTATTTAACTAGACTTGATCTTAATTATTGATCACATTGATTTCTGTTCCATGCTACTGCTAAATGTATCGTGAGCGCTATCTTGTGTCTGGTCTGTGGACTTCTGATGCATAGACCGGATGTTTTCTGTTTCGCAGTGCTGCAGCATTGACGGCATGCTGAATACAGTAAGCTAACTCTGTTTTACAACAGACACACTGCCACTGTGTTTTCTTTTTGTACTCAACTTGTAGTGATCCCCACACTTTACTTTCTGTCATTTCATCTTTTTGCCCCTCTCGCCGCGCCTACACACATCTACGTTACAGTGTTCCCATCAGCAGAGGAAGCAGCAGGCGCGATGCGCCACAGAAATGACCACCTGTGCCGAAACACCATTCGCTGTACAGAGGTCCGGATTTTAAACAAAGCTTTGAGGCACAATAATTTGCCTTGAAGCTTTTTTGTAATCAAATTACTCGAGGAATCATTTCAGCCTTAACCGTAATACTCAGACATAGAACAGTCCTAGCCAGTTACAACCAGAGTCACGTACAGTGTTGCTTTAAAGTATGTAAACACCTTGAGCAGTTTAGATGTTTCTGTTGTTTTACCATGATTTTCTTAATTTATAATCACCAGTTTTTATTATGAAATGTCAGATAAGAGTTTATCAGTTGCATGTTATTGTTTAGTAGGACTTGTTTTAGGTAGCCCAAAAAACTACATGAAATATGGAATTAGTGTATGTGCAAAAGTAAGTGAACTCCCCAGCTGCATTGCATAAGTCAAGCAGGTATCAGACACAGGTGAAACACATTTGGGTGCTTAATAAATTATTTAAGCAGACACTGAAATGAGACATCCTTTATAAAGGGTTTGTGACTGCACTAATCAAAATAAAGAGGAAACCAACCAAAACAACTGTGTTCCATGCAAATCATATTGTGAGATCAAAGGAGATATCCGAGGACATGAAGAAGAGGGTAGTGACAGGCCGTCAGTCTGGGGAGGGCTACAAGACCATCTCAAAAAGATTCCAGCTCCACCCATCCACTGTAAGACAAATAATTTACAAATGGAGGACCTTCAGCATGACATTAACTCTGCCTAGAAGTGGACGTCCATCAAAACTTTCACCCAGAAGCACCAGAAAAATAATAAATCGCCTAAAGGCCAACCCGGCACATCACCTCTAGAGAACTGCAGACTTCTCTGGTAGCATCTGGGAAAAATGTGCATGCATCTACAATCAGAAGAAAATTGAATAGCCATGGCATTTATGGGAGGGTTGCTAGAAGGAAGCCTCTGCTCTCAAAAAATGAACAAAGCTGCCCGTTTCAACTTTGCCAGAGAGCACCTTGACAAACCAGAAGCCTTCTGGAAGTCCATTCTCTGGACAGGTGAGTCCAAAATAGTATTGTCTGGTCAAAAAAACCGGTAACCATGTCTGAATGGGGTTCACAAACTTTCAAGCAAACACTGTATATCGCCTTTCTTCTCAATTCTGATGCTTAGTTGGAACTACAGCTGCCTCGGTTTCGATGAGTACGCAAGTACAAAATTTCACAGTCCTACGAAGAACTCGGCAATCATCACAATCTGAAGGGGGAAGCTACCCCGGGCAGCTTTTTTTGGTCTATTTTTGCACCCATTAAAATACAGTTTTTGCCAGACCGCCCTCAAAATTTCCTGACTTTTTGGGCACCGCCCAGGGGGGCAAATTTGCCAAAAATCTTGATAGAATCGCATCAAATAATTTCCTTGGGTTTCAATAGGGCTTTCACCCACAGCTTGCAGCAGTTGGCTTGGGCCCCTGATTATATACGTGGGTTACAGTACCTTTTTACAATCTATTGACAATATTCATTCAGTGTGGTCTGGTCTTGTGTTTTCAGTCCTCAAGGACAGAATGCACAACCTCTGTTCATCAGACATTATCCAATTTGTTGTCTCCAAAATCCAATGAATAATTGCTTTCAGAATGAGACTCTCTTATTCAGTGATTTATTCAATGATGACTGATCCTGTTATCATTCAGTATTTGTGAAAGGCAGCATGGTGGCGCAGCAGGATAGTGTGTATGATTCATAACAAGAGAGTTGTTAGTCCACGTGTCGACCAGGCTCTTCCTGTGTGGAGTTTGCATGTTCTCTGATCTTGACCAAAATCATGCTTGTGAAATTGGAGAGATACTTGCTGTTAACTACGCAGATGCGTACGCATGTTGGCCGCCTTGCATCCCCTGTGTCGATTCAGCACATTGAACTGTGGTCTGGTCAGACATCTATGGTCACTGTGATGACGCTGATCCAACAAAGATAGGAAAAGGAGTAAGATGACCCACTCCTCTCAATAATTTGCTCCAGAAAACAATTTAGGGCCAGATCCTCAAAAGGATTGCACTTTTTTTGCAACCGCTAAACCTGTGCAAATGACAGAAAAAAATAGCGGGCAATCCACAAAGCATACGCAAAGGGTGAAATGCACGCAAACTGAACACAAACTGCACTGCCACTCCTAGCTGCGCCGGTCCAATTTGCATGCATGTAAGTTAGGGAATATTCATAAATTCAGCGCAAAATTGCCCCTTCCTATGCAAATAAGCCTCATTGCAAAAACCACCTAATCCACAAAGACCAGCGCTGATTGCCACAGGCAGTAAAGCGGTGCTTTTTAACGCCATTGAGACCCTTGTATTAAATCCATGCAGTTTCTAATTTCAAGAAAGGATTTATCGAAGGAGAGTATCACTTTTTCAATTAAGTGACAATGAAATCATTTGCAGATAGCAGTTGCCAGGCCGTAATATAACCTACAGTAATATACATTACTATACTGTCGGTATATATACCAACAGTATTATAACCTACTGTGCTCGTCTCTTTGACCATTCCACCACTTTTAAGTAAATATGAATAATTTGTCTAAAAACAGTCTGTTAAAAATCCCTATGACCCCTTGACCACTTTTCGGTCATTTGAGTTGTATTTTCTGCATCTGTTTTGGCTGTTTCAATAACAAAGGCCAAAAAAAAAAAAAAACAGGGATGAACAACAACAAAAAAGACAAAAAAAAACGACACCTATAGACATATGGTCCTTTGACCACTTTGAACCACTTTGTGTTCATTATAATAATTTGAAGTTTTTTTTCTTATGAGGCACAATTAATACTTCGACATTTATACACTTGGGCGGCTGTGTCTCAGGAGGTAAGGGTCATTCACTAGATGCGTAATGCTTCACTAAATAAGGGCTAAATCAGTAATACCCAAACAAACATGAGAAATAAATGCAATTCAACTTCTCATCCTGACAATAGTAATTCAGTGGCTTCAGTGGTACGTCTTCATGTTGACCTAAAGACAGGACAACGGACAGCTCTGCTCTAATGTAAATAGGTCAATATAAAAGATTCAGGACCATGGACAGCTCTGCATCGAATTGTTTATTTTGTTAAGATGCAATCACAGTTGTGTCATGAAAAAATGAATTGACTGTTTACTACAAGTTGACCTT
>JBAMNC010001262.1:0-129007 GCA_037902135.1 Cetoscarus ocellatus
GAACGAGCAGCAGATCTCTCCTCAGAGAGATCATGGCGGCTGCTGTGGCAGGTAAGATCGTGAAGACTCATCATGTTGAATTTTCAAACTTTTTTAATGTAATGCATCACACAGCTTTGCCCTTTTTAGTTACAAGAATAAGAGTCATCTGTTGTCTAGAGCTCTTGGTTTACCTTGGTTGAACCGACTCTGCTGTGGATCATTAACCCTGAGCTGAAAGACTCATTCTCCCATCTGCTCCTTACTAATCAGCTATTACACTGAAACACTTAGAGATGTTACAGCTGAACATTATTACACATTATGTAGACTAGGGCTGGGCGAAATGGACAAAAATGTATATCTCAATATTTTTTTTGCTAAATCTCGATATTCAAATTTAATATTGCAATATATTTTCTCTGAAAAGAAATAAGTAATAAAAAAACCAACTCAAACAGCCCAGGAAACCAGTCACACCTCCAGGGCGAAACTAGGGCCCCGTTTACATGACTATGAAAATGAGACAGAGTTTCATTGCGTTTGTGCCTTCTGTTTGCTCGAAGACAGTGCCTGGAGTGTCTGAATCTGCAAACTTTTGTAACCAGGGTCCAGAAGAAAGTGTTTTGAAAACATTTTGTTCTCCATCTCCATGTAAATGGGAATCATTTTGCACATGCGCAGTACTCTTTCAGATGACAGGAACTACAACAACAGCTTTGGCCGACTACCGAGCAACATGTGTGCTGGTTGCTGTGCTCGTTTGTTATCGGGACAAAAATATCCAGACACATTTGTTGTCCAGACAAGAAACTTCTGCGTCATTGTGCGTCCACTCACCATTGTTGTTTATGAAAAGTTTGTCTTCACTGGAAAGCGTACGCTTGGTTTAACACCACTATTTAACTACAAACCGACATCGCCATCTACTTGCCTGGCATGCACGCTACAGCGTTTTCAGCCGTTCTCACGTCCCCGTGTGATTGCGAAGCACTTTTGAAAACACAAAGGCATATCCGTGTATCGGATATACACGGTCTAGGTCAACGACCCTGTCAACTATTCTCAGCTGACCACCTGGATCATTTGCACATTAATGGTTAACAGAGGCTGATAATTCTAGGTCCTCACGAGTCAGCTCCTGGATCAGTGTTGGAAAAAAAATCATGTTTTCAGTCAAATCCACATGAACTAAAGGACCGTTGTCACACAGACATATTAGTAACCCAGCTAAACTTTTGAACATGTACATTGAAAATTACATAAAAAGAAACCATATTACAATTAAACAAAGAATGAAATGAATTGGATAAATAACAAAATTAAGAAACATAAGTGAATAAAAATAAATAAAAAAGACAAATTAGATGAAGCATGTTTCTGACACTCTCTACAAAACATTACGTTAGAGCTGAAGTCTTTAAACTCAACACTCTCCGTTTACCAGCCACTATGCTTCTTTGTACCAGTGGGCTCCTCCTCGGGGGTACTACTCCAGTTGTTAACACTCTCCATGCATACAATATTGTCCTACCCCATTTTGATATATAAAATATATTTATATATATATATATATATATATAAAAAAACATATGGATATATTTTAAATATTTATTTACCGCCCAGCCCTAACCTAGATATTCAGGGATAATTAGATAAAGCTTTATGGTACATTAATATATTTTGCCATATTTCAGCCAATGTAAGGGACCGAGGTGTCGGCCATAAAGGGGGGAAGCTATGACAATTCTAAGGACCCATGACTGACAGGGGCCCTAAAAATATGGATACAGGGTCCCTGACAGTAGAAGAGCTAACACAGTGTAGCATGTCTGTGGCTGAAATACAGCAGCTGAAGCTGGAGCTCATGGTGTCACTTTGTTTTTGGTCCGTCAAATCGTATAGTTGTCCCATCTCTAGCCAATACCAATATTGTACAGAAAATATCCTGCATACCCAGTTCTTATCCTCTGTTTTGTATATCTATACTGTTTTTGTCCAGTTTAAAGTCATAAACATCATTGAAACATTAATTACTTTTATTTTTTTTAGATTTGTGCCTCATTCTTGGCATTATTCTGTTATTGCTAGAGCACACCATATGACATCCTACTGCGTGTAACGAAAGCTATATCACAGAAAAGTCAACCTCACTCTTCAGCATGATCTAGTAATTGCAAACATAAGGCACAAATGTCAAAGGGTCTAAAAAGTGACCTTAACAAAAGGAAACTCTAATTTGACCTCAGACCTGACTGTGTGTGAACTTAGGATTTAGAATTTTTTTTTTTTAAATGGGACAATATGCATTAATGAACATTTACATGTAAATGCACAGATGAATGGTTGTCTGTCTCTCTGTGTCAGTGCTGTAGTTGGCTGATGACCACTCCAGGGTGTACCCCATGTCTCTCCTTTGGAGGAGGGTAGGGCTGGGCAGTATATCGATTTGATTGGTTTCTGTTACAAGTTCTTTGTAGCAGAAGGTTTTTTTAATTACTCTTTCATAATTGTAGCATTGAAACATTTTAAGGCTTTTATATGAAATTATGTTATTATAAGGAAGTTTTATGTGAAAGTGGTACGCCAACATTTTTTTTTTTTTTTTTTGCTTTTGTGTCTTGCCTCACTCCGGAGTCAATGACAGGCAGATCGACACCATTCTTTCAGCTGTGCGTGCAGTAACAAGGAAGAGATAGGGAGAGCTTGCTCACCGCTAGCTAGCTTAGCTGAAACACTGGGAGTCAATGGGTAGTGTTAGCCTGCGTCTGCCTACAGTCATCTGATAAACCCTTCAGCAACTGTAAAGTTAACTCCTGTGTGCTTGTTGTGACTCTTTTTTTTACTGTGTTGTGTTATGTTATCTATTTTTAGACTAAGATTAACACTTATTTTGGTGAAATAAATGTTAAGAACAAACATAGAATACAATCATTTAACACAAACTTGTCAAAAACCAAAAATGGTGTAGGCTGGAGCTGGTGGCTTATTTTTTGCCTCTCCTGCTCAATCCAATATAAATTTGACATGCAAGGAAAAAAAACATATAAGACATCCTTCTTTATATCACAATACCGTACAATCATTATTCCTTAAATTCATTAATTAGTTTATGCTTCAAGGCTTTTCTGAACTTTAAGAGAGTTTTACATAATTTTAATTAATCACTGAGGTCATTCAAAAATTTTATCCCCCAAACCAAAACACACCTGTATTTGATATTTATTCTAACTTTCCTTGTTCCAAACATGAGCACACCGCCTAAATTATATTTTCCTTCTCTTAATTTAAAATATGTTTGAATACAAGCAGGAAAAGTATTATTTACTGCACAAAAAATATCTCCAGTGCTTTTAAATAAACAGTGTCTTTAAATTTTAACATAGAAGATCCAAGGAAAAACTGATTTGTGGGTTCTAGATATTCAAGTTCATTGATTATTCTAATCACTCCTTTCTTTAGTTTGATGATTGGTCTAAATTTGTTTTGTATGTATTTCCCCAGGTTTGGCACAGTATGACATATAAGGCATCATTAGTGAATAGTAAAAATTCTTAATGCAGTTTTTTTATTTAATAAATCTTTAGTTTTATAAAGAATTGCTACAGATTGGAAAATTAATGTGTTCTATATGTGATTGCCAACTAAGTTTATGGTCTATGATCACTCCTAGAAACTTTATCTCATAGACTCTTTTATTTTCTACACCATTCAGCTTCAGCTTTTTGTCACAGTTGGTCCTTGTACCACCAAACACCATAAATTTTGTTTTAAAATAAACCAGCATGTGCATTAATCATGTTCTCCCTCCTTACAGTGGATGTTGAGCCACTGAAACGAAACCAGAGCTTCGAGTTATTGCCACCTTTAAGTAAGTCAAAATGATCAGTATCTAAACCTAAAATGATGGGGTGTGTAGGTGCTGCAGTTTTTCTGTATGGGGAGAGATTTGTCCATGTATCCACGATTTACACATTGGTACTTGCAAAAATCAAGCAGGAGCCTGCTGAGTACCCCTGATCCACCTTTATTCTCTCTCTGTCGAAGACACTCCAATAGAGCCCCCCTCACTTTAAAAGGATTTTTGATGTGGGGTTGTATGACGTATACATGGCATTAGCCTGAACATTATCAATAGTGACAGAGATGAACTGGCACAGAAGCTAAAGCTATACATTGCTGCATGTGGGGCCACCATCTTTACATTATTTAGGGCCCCAGCGCCATGAAGCACACCGTCTACAAGTGTGTATAAGTCTATATTTTGATATTTTGACAATGCAAACTCTCGGCACAAAGAGGACAGATTATGTGCCTTGATTATACATGGGTTATTAGAAAGCCGTTTGGACATAAAATTGGTATCAGTGATATCTACCATTGTTCAGCTCTACTAGTACTCAAATTTGGAGTAAATGTACTCAGTTTTGGTCCACTAGTGTGCCAGTAGACTTACAAGTGAAAACTCAAAGTTTACTATTAACACAAAATTTACTGATAAGGTCCTCTCACGCATCAGCGTGTCAAAAACCTTTACTAGTGAAACAAAACTTTTGTTTACTTGTAGTACTGGTAAACTCAACATATCTCAGTAGAAGTGCTTGTAGACTATTTTTAGTGTTTCAGTAGTACTTGTAAAGCCAAAAGATTAATTAGTAGTACTAGTAGACCTAATCCAAGCGAAGCAGAAGGGATTATAACCAAATCCAGCAGCCTGATTAGTTGTAATCTTATTAAAAGTCAATGGGAAGCCTGAATTTGCTTTTCCCCACACCCTTATTAGCATATATAACTTACTTAATGATTGATGATTTTTAACTTTTACCTTGTGTAGAAGTGTTTTGACTGTTTCTTGTTCTCTGGATTCCTGAATGAAAAGAAATAAAAGCACTTTAATCTGAGCATTAACATATTTCATGCAGAACACTCTGTGCGTGTTGTTTTATTATAGTGACACAACAGCCAGAATTCAGACCAAACATCTGCACCCGCTGTGAAAACCACAAAATGCTAGCCACATAGTTAGCCCTGATTTTAAAGGGAATGAGAGCTGACACTCTGATTGGTTTGATCTATGTTATGCCCAAAAGACACTAGGGCTGTCACTTCTCCCAAAAATCAAACTTGATCAGATTAAAGCAAAAACATTAATAACCGGATATCTTTGGTTATTATTGTGTATAACCTTCCTGGTCGCAACACACACAGGGCATTTCCATTAAGTCATTCTAATATTTCCCTCTCTTGAGGCCACATCCATGATCCATATGTCCTTGCATATTAAGCTTGCAATCTTGCCTGTGATGGTCTTTTTCCATGCCTCTGGTGGGGTGCCTGCAGAGGAGGACAAGGCACTGCTGGACTGGGGTGGGTGAAAGACTGATAAACGGGCCCACTGATTTGCGTGTGAAGTGCTTCCACACAGTGTTCCTCATGTGTTTCAGTGTTATTGTCCTACTCAGAAAGGCTTTGCCCGTCCTCCATTTCCTCGAAGTATCTTCTTCGCCTGTTTGCCATCAGGTGGTTCAATGTTCCATGCACCTTTTTGTACTGTTGAGTTGTTTGTTTTATATCCAAATGTTTATTTACCCCTCAAGTGCAGATTTTACCCCCATGCTCGAATGAACATTCAGATATTGGTTATAAGATGACAGCTCTAAACCACACCCAGGTATAGCTATGGTACATAATCCATCCTGTTTGTGCTCTGTGGCTGGTTTGCAACCAAGAATTAGTGTTGTCAAAATAGCTTTTCAAAGTAGTGTTACTTGGCTAAATGTTGAAGTCAAAATTTTCTATAATATGGACAAAGTTTATAATTGTTTGTCTAACTCTGAGTTTTCTTTGCAGTGTCAGAGTTAAGGGTCGTTCTCCTGGGGAACAGCTGGTCTGAGAGGAGCTCTATTGGGAACCTTCTTCTGAGAAAGCCTGCGTTTGACCCTGAAGAAGAGCAAGACTGCTGTTTAAGAGTCGAAGGACAGATAATGAGGAAAGACATTGTTCTTATCAACACACCAGACCTCATACATGGAGACATCTCTGAAGACGAACTGACAGAACATGTGGACACCTGCATGAGGCTCTCCAAACCTGGACCTCATGTTTTCCTGTTGGTTCTGCAGCCTGAGGACTTCACCGAGGGACAAAAACTGAGACTCTGTAGAGTCCTACAACGCTTTAACCATCAAGCATTCAATCAATCACTTTTGTTGATTTCAGCTCCAAGGAAGGAGGGTCCAGGCTCCCCTCAAAACCTCACACCAGATCAGCCCTTGAGAGACATGATTGTGACGTGTAGATACAGATACCTGAGACAGGAGAACACTGATCTCCCAGAACTGTTAACACGCTTAGGTCAGACCGCAGTGGAGAGCAGCAGAGAGCACGACAGCAGCACAGATTTGGACGTGGCTGATGCAGGTCTCTTCATGAAACCCAAGTCAGATACTGAACACATGAAACCAGTCTTAAACCTGGTTCTCTGTGGACATACCGCTGTAGCAGAGGCCATTTTAGGTGAGATAGATCCCCATCCAGTCTCCAGCTCATCAGAGCGTGTTAAACATCAGGTGTGTGGACGCTGGGTCTCCTTGGTGAAGCTCCCTGCCTTGTCAAGTAAACCTCTGGAGGAAGTGATGGAGGAGTCACTCAGATGTATCTCCCTCTTTGACCCTGAGGGTGTCCATGCCTTCATCCTGGTCCTACCTGTGGGCCCACTAACTGATGAAGACAAGAAAGAGTTTGAGACCATCGTGACCACATTTGGCTCTCAAGTCAAGCCCTTCACCATGACTCTGCTCACTGTGGAGACAGATCCTTCAGCTCCAGAAGTTGTCAACTATCTACAGAAAGACGCGGACATCCAGGAGCTCATTCAGAGATGTGGAGTAAGACATTATGTTTTTAATTTGAAGGAGGAGTTGCAGGTCTCTGAGATATTAAACACTGTAGAAAAGATGACAGATGAGGGATCGAGATTGTTCACAAAAGACATGTTCAACAAGGCTCAGATGGAGAAGATTGTGAGTCTTAGAGCTGAACTGCAGAACGTCAAACAGAGGAGCGATGACAAATATCAGAGCAGAGAGGGTCTCAGGATGGTGCTTATTGGGAAGAGCAGGAGTGGGAAGACCACGATAGCAAACACTATTTTGGGCAAAGACATGTTTGAAATCAGCCAGAGATCCAGTGTTTTCAAGACAGCCACTGGAGATGTTGATGGACAGCCTGTCACTGTGGTGGACACGCCTGCTTTGAATGCTGTTGACTTTCAACAGCAGATCAGAAACTGCTTCAGCATGCTCGCTCCTGGACCTCACGCTTTCCTGTTGGTACTACCAATAGAAGATTTAACACAGGAAGAAGAAAACTCTATCGAAATGATCAAGAAGGCCTTTGGCAAAAAGTCAGAGGACTTCACCATCATCATCATATTCACCAAAGGAGATGATCCAATGGAGCAGCCGCTTGAGAGTTATCTTAAAGGTTGTGGTGGCTTTGTCGAAAAACTGATGAATGACTTTGAAGGTAGATACCAGGTGTTCAGTAACAGAGACGCCACGAACCGCAAACAAGTCAGAGAGCTGCTGGAGAAGGTCGATGTCATGGTGAGGAGAAATGGAGGCTGCTACAACACTGAATGGATCGAGGATGTAGATGAATTCATCAAAATTCATATGAAGAAGTTTGAAAATGAGAAGGAAAAGGAAGTGCAAAGTTTGGTAGAGGACCTTAAGAGGAAAATCAACGACCAAACTTTGAAGATTGAGCAAGAGAGAAAACAAAAAGCTGAACAGCTAAAGGAGAAAGATGAATGCATCAACAAGGAGCGTGAATGCAGAAAGAGAGAGCGTGAGGAGCTGGAGAGGGGATGGAAAAAACGAGAGGAAGCTCTTCGACAGGACTGGAAGAAGAAAGTGGAGTTTACAGAGAAGATGGCTCATTTAGAGAAAGAGCAAAAAGAAAACGCTGAAAAGAAGCTCGAGCTCTGTAGGAGAGAGATGAAGAGAGATCGTGAAGCGTGGGATAAGGAAAGAAATGATCTGTGGGAACGGATACATCAGGAGGATAAACAGAATCTGATGGAGGTAAAAACAAGCCACCAAAATCTCCAAAAAGAGTACCATCACAAGAGGAGGAAGTGGACAATCTTTACTTATGTGATATTGCTGGCATTTTCATTGTTGATCATTTATGTTGTTTGGATTCACCGCACAGGGCTCTAAGAGGAACAGACTAACTGAAGGGGTCGTTTACGTTCTTGAAGTAGGTTTTTATGAGGTACATGGCATTAGCCTGAATGTTAGCCACAGCGACAGAGATCATCTCAAGTGCTATACACAGCTGCTGATGATGCCACCAACCCACCAATCTCTGAAAACAAGCTATGAAAACAGAGTGACTGCAGCCTGCGTTTACAACATTTACAACAAAACATATTTCAGTTCACAGCCCTCCTGATCATAATACAGTCTGACTTGAATTCTGCTGAGTACACTAATATTACAACATCCCAAATAAAAAATAAACTAACATTTGTTTGAAGATGATCCTGCTGACCATTATCTTCACATTCACTATCATAACATGTTGAAGACTTTGGTCCAATAAAACTGGCTGCTGTGATACAAACGTACAATCAAGTGGCCATCATGTTGAATGTTTTGACTGTGGCGTACACGTTAACAGCGAGTGCTGTTATCCAGATGTGGGTTCAGCAGAAGCAAAACTTTTGAAAATCAACTGCGGCTCAAAAAGATAAAAGACACTATTTCACTCTGAGTGGCTGTGGATTTAACAAAAATACTCAATGCCTGTTGTGAATTTCAAGAAAGGGACTTGTAAATAAAATATATTGTTATTATTATTATTTTTATTATCAAAATGTAGCCATATGTTAGCTTGTAAGTGCAGTTGCATATTTGGGCTTGTTGTGCCCCCAAACCCAGGAGGGATCTGATGCATGCTCTACTACCAATATAAACTCAATTCAGAAGTTACACTAACTTTTTTTTGTGTCACTCCAAACACAAATGTAAATTTTACTCTACAAAGAAAAAGAAGTCCTTATAGTCGGAATTAAATTTATTTCTAATCTTCCTATTATGCATAAGAAAGCTGTAGAGGATCAACATAAAACTTAGATAAAAGCCTGACTATGTCTGTTTGGTATAAAAATCAAGGTTAGACAGACTGTTTGGTGATAGCAGAGTTTTAATTAACATTAACCCCTCCCTTCACTTCTGCATAAAGAAAAGGATGTTGAAAATTAGGAAATTAAGGGCCAAATAAGAAAATGTCACTGTAAAATTGAAATATAATGTAGATGAAAATTAAAACACACTTAATATATTTTTTTTCTTAAAAAACAAACAAAAAACGTAATATATGGCATTAGAAAAATGCCTAGCTGGAGGTTGCTTGTTTTGGGCTTGCTTTTATTGACCTTGGTGCTTACTTCAATAGAAAATCTGGCAACACTGGTCAGGAACCCTGCAGGGGGGTATCCAGGTCTGAGCAAAGCTTCAGGCTTTGACTCGGCATAGATGAAATAACTCACAAGCCTACATCCGTGAGAAGTCACTGAAATGTGAATTTTTTAATTACAGCTTCAATAGGCAAGCCCAATCTGTGAATCTATGTCCAGCAGGACAGCAGGACAAGAGACCATCAGACATCTTCGGCCCCTTTTTGCTCTTTTTTAAGCTTTTTGAAAGTCTAGCAAGGGACGTCCACTTTTCAGCCAATCAGGGCTCAGTTAGGGGACAGTGTTCTTATTGGATCTTCTATTTAGGTACATGTGCTTGTTATATCTAAATGAGCTTTAGTTGTTAAGATTGTAAAGGTGGTGTTAATTTTATGAAAGGACGTGTGGTTTGTGGCTGCAAATGTCTCACGTTGGCTACAGTGGATTGGTTGGTCAGGGAAGGGCCGTGGCCTGGAGCACAACCATGGAGGGGAGGGAGAAGTAAAGTCCCACTGCAGTCTCATCCATTTTACACACCCCAGCTTTAACTTTAGGATGCTAGCAAAAGGAGCTTACAGAGTTTAATAGTTACTTTAATTACATTTACCATCTCACTGAAAAATACATTTGAGTTTCAGCTTTAATTACAACACTGAACTGTAACTTTAGAAGTGATTTTCTACATTTAAGCTTTTGTTTCAGCATTTCTTCGTTTCATTTTTGTTTTAGCTTATTTTGCACATTTTTTATTCTGTTTTTTTTTTTTGTCAATTGTTCTGATGTTTTCTGTGAAGCACTTTGAATCACCTTGTTATTAAAAGGTGTAATACGAATAAACCTGCCGTGCCCGTTAAGATGGTTCATCGTAACACTAAGCTGAAAAGATCTGTCTGTTATTTCTATTAAACCTCATTAAATTCACTTTGGGTCAACTTCTGGTGTGCAGACCTTGTTTCCTTTTTTCACCCTGTACTTCAGTTTTTCGGTGCTCCTTTATTCATTTTTGTTTAAACCTTAAAAGAGATCCTTAAATATGGCCATCACTGCAGCTGCACTCTGTCCAAGTCAGACACTTTTGTCAGGTTGGTAAGTTTAGATGTGATCTGTTTAACATCTTTGTTTAGTCATTAAACTTTAGTTTGGGATTTACACGAACTGGCCACTTTGTTAGGATTACCTGTCTAACTGCTCATGAAGATAGCTAATAGCCAGTCACATGGCAGCAACTCGATGTATTTTGGGCATTTGTGTGAGGTCAAGAGAGCCTGCAGAGCATCAGAATGAAGACGAACGGTGGTGAAAGCGTTGGGTTGACTGTTTCTCTCTCCTGTCCATGCATCACACGCTGCTGTCTCAATAATAATTCTACAAATGTCATGAAGTCCTGTCAGGGTGAGTGCTGCATCAGGTTCATTAAGGATGAGGGAGAGGGATGTCCAAAAAGGCAAAAAACTGTCCAGTTTCAAACAGAAGTTCTTTGTAAAAATGCAGAAAATCTGAGGCACTTGTAATTAAAAATCCAGTAACACTTTACTTTAGGGGTCACATTCATACACTTGAGATTTCATGACTCTTTTAACGTAGGATGCGCAGTTACTTCCTGTTACTCATCAATGACTGAAATACAGCCGTGATTTAATTCAGTGAGTTTGTATTTTTGAGATCATCAGTGAAGGGACATTAATTCACATGAGCTGGTGCAGAGCAGCAGTTTAAATCTTTTGCACAGGTTCTCCTAAAGCCTTGCTGTTTTTGTTAATATCTAGTCTTACTTTTTTGGCCTAAAACTGAGTGTAGAATTTGATGAACAACTACATTCCTTTTAAAATAAATAATATTGGATGCATAGAATTTGATTTTTCCCCAACAGTAAAATATCAACCTTATTGAAGCCCATACTGATATTGATGCTGATAAATACAAATGAGAAGTTTAGTCATTAGCACATGTGTGTTTTGGGGCGTTCCTTTGAGTTCACTGTTTCTGTCATGGCAGAAACAAAACCTGCAGCTACACCCCCAGCTGGTGGTGGTTGGCTGCACTACAAAACTTACAGTTTTACAAATTTTTTTCACACATACATTTATGCAAAAATGTGTTTTCACACTAACAGTGAATTCAGTCTCAATTTGTGCTTAAGCTTGAAGAACAAATTTGCTCTTTACAAATCTGGTGACAAAAAAACAGCCCTTTTGGAACTTTTACAGTCACATTAAACCAACAAGCAATGAAATTATTAACTTGAAACTAACTCATAAGGGTTAAATATCGGCAGAAATGTTCATATCTGCTGCTAACAATAGTAAGGTTTTGAAGCAATGCGCTGCCAGTAATTTGCTCTATTATGTTGTACTTTACATCACTGAACAGTGCAATTTTCACTTTTCCTTCTTTTTTCAGTGCTTATTTAATGTATCAAAATAAACACTTAAATACAACAAAACAAAACTAATAAATGACAAGGAGCAGAAAGAAGAACAATCTAAAATGACCGGCCCTTTTTTTACAAGACACTAATAAACAATGTAGAAAATAAAACAAAACTTTGCATCAAAGAGCCGCAGTCCGAATAAGGCCTCACTTCCCTCTAAAAAAAGAGGTATTACAATAATGTGTTTACAGTTGTATTTGTCATTGTCAGCACTTTCTTTATTTACTGTTACGTGTTTTACTCTATGTATTTTTTTTATAAGTCCTGTATGTAAAGTAAATAAGGTTAACACAAAGACAAAAGACTGATAAAAACACATTTGAAGTTAAAAATGTCATTGGCGTGTGTGAGCAGTTCCATGTTTGTCCAGCAGGGTGCGCAGACGGTCAAAGAGAGGTGTGGCAGCACGCAGGAGAGCACGAGAGAGGAAGAGAAACACGAACTAAGAAGAAGCGGGAAAACCTTTACCAGAGACAATGGAAGTTGACAGTGAAGGGTTTTTTGGACTTGTTTAAAGGTATCGGCAAGATAACAACGGGGAAACTGTGAGCTGCAACCACGGGGGAAGACCCGAGACCGTCTGCTGGACGTTGTTTACAGAGTTAACCCCGTGAGCTCGTGAGTTGAGCCGTTCATTAGCTCAATCAGCGGCCGTTAGCCTTTAGCATCCAGCCAGACCGCAGTTTTAATCTGCAGTTGATGCTGCTGCCTGGACCACGGGAGGAGAGACGATGACGGTGCTGACGGGAAACCCTGCAGAGTTTTCCGGAGAAGAGGAGAGGCCAACCCGTTACCTGGCCTACTTGGGCGTGGATCCACAGGACACCTTGAAGGCCACACCGTGAGTCTGTGGAGGTGTTTCCTTTTACTGTGGTTCAGTCTGAGCGAAGGGGTCAAACCTGAGCATCGACAGACTTGTTACTGTTATTTGTTTTTTATACCCAGGTAATAATATTATTTAGAGATGCATAATACTAGATTTTTAAAGATATTCTCATATTTCTGAACTCATTGTTGCTGATACTGATAGTTTTCATCAAGAGCACTAAGTATTGAAAATTGACTATATTTGTATGAGGAGGAGAAAACACATTTAAGTCACCATGCAGTGATGATAAGGTGAAGCATTATGATATATTAACGTAATTTGCCAATATTACAGCAAATATGTGGTCGATATAGGTGGTCAGTATTGGCAAAATCTATATATTGGCCGATATCATGCATCCTTAATATTATTGCCTGCTTTTTATAAGTTGTATACTGTGTGGGCCCACAATGTGTCTCATGTCATATCAGAGTTCTCATAAGACTTTATTGCTGTCTGTCGTTTTGAAGGACACGGTCGTCACTTTCCCGTCATACCATTTTATTATCTGTCATTTTAAATTTTGATTTTCCAATAAAAATAGAACATAAGAATAATAACAGCATTCATGTTATACCACTTAATCTCCAACCATCCCCATGTGAAGTGCAGCGTAAGGTCAGAGATATACTCACAGTTCGTCCCTGTGTTGCTGTCATGGGCGTTTTTGTTTATATACTCGCCTTTGTGTGATGCGGGAGTTTACAACTAGAGGACGCAACAGACCTCAGGCTGTATGTAACAAAATAATCAGTGATCAATATCACCATCATTTTTTTTTGACAATTCCTGATGACCAGTGATCTCACCATCAGCATCGTCTGAACTGTCTCGCTATTATGGTGTAATAAGTTACCGTGTTAACTGATGACTTGTGGCCGACTGCCACAAGTCATCAGTTATGAGCACCATAAAGTTCCTATTGGTGCTCATATTAACTAGTGCCACAGGCCTCTTGCATCCCTACTTCAAAAAACCCAAACTTACCCTTTATGTGAAAAACAGAGAGGGTTTACTGTGTGTGGGTCTGTATGAATGCTAGTCTTATGCAATAAGTGCATCTTGACTCTCCGATTTTATTGCAGTTAATTTTTTCTATCACTGTTTTCATTATAAAGGGATAGTTCTGGATTTCTGTGGTGGGTTGTAACAGGGAAAATGTCACAAACCTGAACATTTGCCACAGTGGCAGAGATCCAGTGTTGCTAACTCCTCAGTAATGAAATTAGCATGGGCCTTTGTCTGACTGGTCCACATGTTTATAGTTTGCCTGCTTCACAAACTGAGGGACAGAGCTGTCCAGGATGTTAAAGACACCACAGTTCACTGTCCCAAACCTCTGGTTATTAGCTGAGTCAGGCTTCTTCATTTAGTTTGATTGTTTTAAGGTTGTTCTCTGAGTTCTCATTCTGTTTTTACTCCAAATGTTTCTCTATCAATCAGACAAAGTTCTGGATCATAGCTGAATATATTTTTAATTAAATGACAATAAAACATCATTGTTTTTTTATTATATTTGATGACACTGTGACAAGAGCTGAGAGGATCAGTCTCCTTCCTCTTACATTATCTCTCTGATACATTTTTTTATGTCACATTTAATTTGTCAGTTTTTCAGTCCGCTGGTCTTTGCTCCGTTTATGTCAAATTTTTGATCAGTTCTGTTTCTCTGACATAAACAGAAGAGGATGACGACCACTGGGAAAAAAACAGATTTATTTTTTCTTTAGTGAGTTAAAAGAAGTCAGAATCCTAACTTTCTGAGTTTTTACTTTTTTCACAGTCTTGAAAAAAACATTTTATATTTTTTCAGCATCTTTAATCTTCTTGTATAGATGTAAACAGTATCAGCATGAGTTTTTGTGACAGCAGTAATTATATTTATCTGGTTTGATGACCATCACATGTACCTTTCTTCTGAACACCTCCATGGCTGTAAAGAAAAAAAGTAGTAGCAAACATAAAACTGTCACATGCAAACATTCCCACAAACTAACAGACACACAAGCTAAAACTGTATTGACACACATCCCTGACTGTTCATCTGTGTTTTCATGTCATTTGTGTATTTTCAAGAGATGAAGTCTCACTTGATATAAAAAGAATACCTTTTCCAAAATTACTTCTTTGTGCTTTTATAAATTTAACTTGGGGCTCAAAAATCAATAGTGTGAGCACACAAACAGCCATCTCTGAAATACAAACAACTCTAGAGAATAAAGTTAAGAAACTTCAATGTTTCAGAGCTTTAAGGATTCTTTTGAGTGATATTTGGTATGAGAAACAGGACTAAGAAAGATGCATCAGTGTTGTTCTTAAATACTTAAAAAAAAAAAAAAAAAAAACTTTAATAGAACTGCCTGAGATGGGCCAGAACATACTTTTAATATTTAACCCTTACTGTTTGGTTTTGTCCAAACCATAAAAGTCCAGGGCTTATATTTCATTTCTGTGTTGATGTTTTGGTCAGGCACGCTGCCAGTACTCTTATCTATATGTTCACATGCCCCCTTCTCTCTTATACTTTCAGTTTTGTTGGTACACTTGTGTCGCAGCAGAAAATTTATGAGGTGAGTACACTCAGCTTCAGCTGGACTTAGAAAATTATCAAGTAATGATTAAATACCTTTTCAATTTAATAACTAATAGAAAAGAATTTATCAAGAATTCATAATTTTATTATATTTTCTAATCAATACCAACTCTAATGACTGATCTGTCATGAAAACAGATCTTTCCAGACTAAAGTCTTTGACTTTAACTTTTACATTTCTTGATTTAAGATCACGGTAACATTAAATTTCGCATTACTCACAACACTCACATTTCTGTGAGTGTTTTGCTCTTGCTCTGTTAAAAGTTGTTTTCCTCTAATTTGTTTTAAAATGTCTCTGAACTGAGGTGATTAACGGAATTATCTGTGAAATACGTTCAGGCTGCCGGGTGGAGGTCCACATCTTAATCTGCACTTTTGAGACGCTGATAAACAACATGGGAGACTTTATTCAGTTCTTATTCTAGGGCAGTGCAAACATCACAGTTTTATTCTTATACTTATACAATCTTATGCAATGGGTGCATTGTAACAGTCTGATTTTATTGCAATTTTTATCGTAGGAGAAACAAAAAGTGGGTAAAAAAAACTCCCAAAATGTGTTGGAACTGCTTTTTTAATATCACAATGTCAACCCTTATCATTTATCTGGAACTGTCACTGGCAAACGTTACCAAAAGGGTTCAAAAAGGGCATTTGGGTGAATATGGCTGAGTTAGTCTATGATAGGGCTGTCAACTTTTATTCGGTATTCAAATAAACGTGCGAATATGGGGATAAATATCCGTAACTGAATAGTAAATAAATATTCTAATGTAAAATATTGAGTTTAGCGGCACATCAGGGCGCCTGGAGCAGTGGACCGTTTTATCCAACAGAGGGCGCTCTCAGCGCAGCCTGACCCTCAGCCACATCCACTGCTCTCTTGACCTCAGTAAACAAAGAGGTGCCACCCCGAGCGGATATTAATAGCACCGAATCATCTGAGGAGCGCTGTGTGGTAGTATTTTGGGTTCTTCACCGTTGATGGCAACTTTAAAATCAAAGACTGGGCTGTGTGTCGGTTGTGTGCAAAGCAGCTTATTCACTCGTCCTCCACATCAAATTTGCCGACTCAACCGTCAGCTTTCATCCAAGTTATACAGCCGAGTGCAGCGGCGCTTCGTCCAGAGCTCAACCCCGTGTGACTGCGTGTAAGAGCGTATAAGGGCGGATATATAAATGTATATATATATACATATATATATATATATATGTATATATGTGTATATATATATATATATATGTATATATATATATATATATATATATATAGAGAGAGAGAGAGAGAGAGATAGATAGATAGATAAATATATTGTCCCAAGACCACCAACATTCCCTCCTTCATATGTCCTCTTCCATGTTGAGTGTTGTGTTACTTCAGGTTTGATCAGATTTCTGTCTTGGAGGACTAGATTCTAGATTGGTGGTGGGACAGAATGGTTCTGTATTATGTGAGCACACCACACACGGTACGATCAAAACTTCAGCGCCTGATTTTTTGTCTTCATGTGTGGGGTCTCTGACAGATAAACAAAAATCTCTCCAGATTTAGAAAATCCTCATGTATGTACCCTGCTTATGACATTTCCAACACTGTGAAGTGTGAGTCATTGTCAAAAATATGGAAACCTGTCCTGTCTCTCACTGTAAAAAAATGCTTTAAAAATTCTTAGGTCCACATTCAGAATCAGATCACCACCAAAATCCAATCATTTCCTCCTTGTACCATGACCAACATTCCCTGAAAATTTCATTAAAACTTTTTTTTTTTTAGATTTTTTAAAGTTATCTTGTCATAGAGACAAACAGCAGCAAAAACATAACGTCCTTAGTGGAGGTAATGAATAAAATAAAAGTTTGGTATTGACCTGCTCTTTTTTTGAGTGTATTGAGATAATATTTGTTATGGCTTGGTGCTATACAAACAAAGATTGATTAATTTATGTATATGGTGGTCACTATAGTACACCTCTTCTGTATTCAAATGTGCAGAATTATTTCTGAATTTTTAGACAAGGGTTAGGGTTCAAAATCCAAATCAAACCTACACCCACACAATGCAAGAGCCTCAGCATCCACAGATCTGTACACAAACACAACCACGAGGCCATCTGCAAACATCCCTCAGAGATGTTGGTCCATGTCTCCATGACAGCATCACACAGTTGCTGCAGATTTGTGATGTGCACATCCATGATGACAATCTCCTATACCACCACATCCCAAAGTTGCTCTATTGGATTGAGATCTGGTTACTGTAGAGGCCACTGGAGTACAGTGAACTCATGTTGAAGAAACCAGTTTGTGATGATCAGAGCTTTGTGACATGGAGCCTTATTCTGCTGAAGTCTCAGTCAGAAGATGGTCTACTGTGGTCAGTAAAGGGATGGACATGGTCAACAACAACACTGTGGCAGTTCATACTAAGGGGTCCAAGTGTGCCAAGTTAACATTAACTTTTTCATTCAGAGTTGCTTACCTCAGGTGTTAATTGAGTTACTGTGGCATTTCAATCTGAGCCACCTTAGTCACTTTCCTTTGACCTCTGGCACCAACAAGTCATGTTCACCCACAGAACTGCCGCTTGCTTGATATTTCCTTTTTTATGGACCCTTCTCTGTAACCCTAACTGTGTGAAAATGCCAGAAGATCTGCAGCTACTGTATTTAGGGCTGCAACTATCGATTCTTTTTGGATTCCAGTACTCTATTGATTGTTCTGGCAATTAATTGAGTCATCGGATAAGAAATACATTGCGCATGTTGCAGTTTTTTGCGTTGAGTCACTTTGGCTTAATTGAAAAGCATCAGTATCATACAAAACAAAATAAGCCAAGTCTCTTAAATGAACATTTTTATTGCATAAGCAGGATCCCAAAATGGAACTCCACAGTTTTCTGTTGGAAAAAGGTAGTTTCTACATGAAACTGCTCACAACAAGATCTGCAGATTATTTTAAACAACCAGGTCATAATTTTTAGAATGCGACACTGGTTTTGAATTTTTCAAATGTATTTTTGGTGCTTTGAGCGTCACAGGACTTTTGACATTTAGTCTAATTACACTAAAGAGATGGCAGACATCTCTGCAGCTGATATCTCGCACAAAGCTGTCCAGAATACTTCTCTGTGATTTACTGAAAAAGAGTATAATTGTTATTGATAATTACCTATGTGCAATGGTGCAAAAATTTTTGAATTTTTGAGTTTGGTTTGTTGATATTGTTTGTGCAGTTTTTTTATTCTCTGATTCGTATCATACTCATTTTTAGTACGTTTTTTAGTTTCATTATTCTTGTGTTATTGTTATTGTTTTCATTCATGATTATCTCTTTGTGCTATATCTTTGCCTTTACTGCTTTAACAATGCTTATTTACATATTGTTTATGCAATTTATCTTATTTTATAACTAGGCCAAAATAATGTCATGCTTGGATACTAAGATAATTCAACTAGCAAATGCACATTTATTCAGTGTATGAAAGGATGCCTTACATCTGCTTACTCTACTCGCTCAGTATTTCTGCTCAGTTTTACTCAATGCAATGAAATTACAAGGAAAATTACTGGATGTGAAAAGTACATGTGCATATAATACACATAGGCTAATACCTAGCCATATAGCCACTGCATTGTTTTACGTCCTGAACCAGCCTTTACCATAACCAAAGTATATTATTTACTAGACTTGATCTTAATTATTGATCACATTGATTTCTGTTCACTGCTACTGCTAATGTATCGTGAGCGCTATCTTGTGTCTGGTCTGTGGACTTGATGCATAGACCGGATGTTTTCTGTTGCAGTGCTGCAGCATTGACGGCATGCTGATACAGTAAGCTAACTCTGTTTTACAACAGACACACTGCACTGTGTTTTCTTTTTGTCTCAACTTGTAGTGATCCCACACTTTACTTTCTGTCATTTCATCTTTTTGCCCCTCTCGCCGCGCCTCACATCTACGTTACAGTGTCCCATCAGCAGAGGAAGCAGCAGGCGCGATGCGCCACAGAAATGACCACCTGTGCCGAACACCATTCGCTGTACAGAGGTCCGGATTTTAACAAAGCTTTGAGGCACATAATTTGCCTTGAAGCTTTTTTGTAATCAAATTACTCGAGGAATCATTTCAGCCTTAACCGTAATACTCAGACTAGAAAGTCTAGCAGTTACAACCAGAGTCACGTACAGTGTTGCTTTAAAGTATGTAAACACCTTGAGCAGTTTAGATGTTTCTGTTGTTTTACCATGATTTTCTTAATTTATAATCACCAGTTTTTATTTATGAAATGTCAGATATGTGTTTATCAGTTGCATGTTATTGTTTAGTAGGACTTGTTTTAGTAGCCCAAAAACTACATGAAATATGGAATTAGTGTATGTGCAAAAGTAAGTGAACTCCCAGCTGCATTGCATAAGTCAAGCAGGTATCAGACACAGGTGAAACACATTTGGGTGCTTAATAAATTATTTAAGCAGACCACTGAAATGAGACATCCTTTAGAAAAGGTTTGGACTGCACTAATCAAAATAAAGAGGAAACCAACCAAACAACTGTGATCCCATGCAAATCAATATTGTGAGATCAAAGGAGATATCCGAGGACATGAAGAAGAGGGTAGTGACAGGCCGTCAGTCTGGGGAGGGCTACAAGACCATCTCAAAAAGATTCCAGCTCCACCCATCCACTGTAAGACAAATAATTTACAAATGGAGGACCTTCAGCATGACATTAACTCTGCCTAGAAGTGGACGTCCATCAAAACTTTCACCCAGAAGCACCAGAAAAATAATAAATCGCCTAAAGGCCAACCCGCACATCACCTCTAGAGAACTGCAGACTTCTCTGGTAGCATCTGGGAAAAATGTGCATGCATCTACAATCAGAAGAAAATTGAATAGCCATGGCATTTATGGGAGGGTTGCTAGAAGGAAGCCTCTGCTCTCAAAAAATGAACAAAGCTGCCCGTTTCAACTTTGCCAGAGAGCACCTTGACAAACCAGAAGCCTTCTGGAAGTCCATTCTCTGGACAGGTGAGTCCAAAATAGAATTGTCTGGTCAAAAAACCGGTAACCATGTCTGAAGGGGTTCACAAACTTTCAAGCAACACTGTATATCGCCTTTCTTCTCAATTCTGATGCTTAGTTGGAACTACAGCTGCTCGGTTTCGATGAGTACGCAAGTACAAAATTTCACAGTCCTACGAAGAACTCGGCAATCATCACAATCTGAAGGGGAAGCTACCCGGCAGCTTTTTTTGGTCTATTTTTGCACCCATTAAAATACAGTTTTTGCCAGACCGCCCTCAAAATTTCCTGACTTTTTGGGCACGCCCAGGGGGGCAAATTTGCAAAAATCTTGATAGAATGCATCAAATAATTTCTTGGGTTTCAATAGGGCTTTCACCCACAGCTTGCAGCAGTTGGCTTGGGCCCTGATTATATACGTGGGTTACAGTACCTTTTTACAATCTATTGACAATATTCATTCAGTGTGGTCTGGTCTTGTGTTTTCAGTCCTCAAGGACAGAATGCACAACCTCTGTTCATCAGACATTATCCAATTTGTTGTCTCCAAAATCCAATGAATAATTGCTTTCAGAATGAGACTCTCTTATTCAGTGATTTATTCAATGATGACTGATCCTGTTATCATTCAGTATTTGTGAAAGGCAGCATGGTGGCGCAGCAGGATAGTGTGTATGATTCATAACAAGAGAGTTGTTAGTCCACGTGTCGACCAGGCTCTTCCTGTGTGGAGTTTGCATGTTCTCTGATCTTGACCAAAATCATGCTTGTGAAATTGGAGAGATACTTGCTGTTAACTACGCAGATGCGTACGCATGTTGGCCGCCTTGCATCCCCTGTGTCGATTCAGCACATTGAACTGTGGTCTGGTCAGACATCTATGGTCACTGTGATGACGCTGATCCAACAAAGATAGGAAAAGGAGTAAGATGACCCACTCCTCTCAATAATTTGCTCCAGAAAACAATTTAGGGCCAGATCCTCAAAAGGATTGCACTTTTTTTGCAACCGCTAAACCTGTGCAAATGACAGAAAAAAATAGCGGGCAATCCACAAAGCATACGCAAAGGGTGAAATGCACGCAAACTGAACACAAACTGCACTGCCACTCCTAGCTGCGCCGGTCCAATTTGCATGCATGTAAGTTAGGGAATATTCATAAATTCAGCGCAAAATTGCCCCCTTCCTATGCAAATAAGCCTCATTGCAAAAACCACCTAATCCACAAAGACCAGCGCTGATTGCCACAGGCAGTAAAGCGGTGCTTTTTAACGCCATTGAGACCCTTGTATTAAATCCATGCAGTTTCTAATTTCAAGAAAGGATTTATCGAAGGAGAGTATCACTTTTTCAATTAAGTGACAATGAAATCATTTGCAGATAGCAGTTGCCAGGCCGTAATATAACCTACAGTAATATACATTACTATACTGTCGGTATATATACCAACAGTATTATAACCTACTGTGCTCGTCTCTTTGACCATTCCACCACTTTTAAGTAAATATGAATAATTTGTCTAAAAACAGTCTGTTAAAAATCCCTATGACCCCTTGACCACTTTTCGGTCATTTGAGTTGTATTTTCTGCATCTGTTTTGGCTGTTTCAATAACAAAGGCCAAAAAAAAAAAAAAAACAGGGATGAACAACAACAAAAAAGACAAAAAAAACCGACACCTATAGACATATGGTCCTTTGACCACTTTGAACCACTTTGTGTTCATTATAATAATTTGAAGTTTTTTTTCTTATGAGGCACAATTAATACTTCGACATTTATACACTTGGGCGGCTGTGTCTCAGGAGGTAAGGGTCATTCACTAGATGCGTAATGCTTCACTAAATAAGGGGCTAAATCAGTAATACCCAAACAAACATGAGAAATAAATGCAATTCAACTTCTCATCCTGACAATAGTAATTCAGTGGCTTCAGTGGTACGTCTTCATGTTGACCTAAAGACAGGACAACGGACAGCTCTGCTCTAATGTAAATAGGTCAATATAAAAGATTCAGGACCATGGACAGCTCTGCATCGAATTGTTTATTTTGTTAAGATGCAATCACAGTTGTGTCATGAAAAAATGAATTGACTGTTTACTACAAGTTGACCTTAACCCATTTATACACTTAAGATCATCAGGACAATATAATAAATAAAAACACAAATCAACATATAAAGCCTAGAGCATTTCTGGAAACACATGAAAAAGACAACAAAACGTGAATGTCAAATAAGGTCATAATAAATTACATTTATTTTTCTATCCTGCCTCTTAATTGCCATCATGTGGCTCAGGCTGACTGCCCCCCTTGCAAGTTAAGCATTTCTGGCCTCAAGAGCAGCAGCAATCCTACTCATGGCCCCCATCATCTCTGAATGACTCGCCTGCATTTGTGCTCTCAAGCCCGAAATGTTTTGCTTTAGACCTGCTAGAGCTCTTACCAGCTGATGTGAACTACTCGCTATAGCTGCAAATTTGTGTCTTGTGCCTCGCAATTTACTGCATATTGTTCTTGTGCCGTTGTTTGTTTTTGCTGCTCAGTGTAAAGAAGACGGTCAATCTCCTCGAAGTTTGCAGGGACAAGTCACCTATATGCCAGGCTGCTTATTGCAATCAGAGGCGCAAAGTGCGCTCAGATGCCAAACTGTGTGGGCGTGTTAGCACCGGCATATGATTAGAGCAAATTCTTTTGAGGATAAAACAGGGCAGATTGCGTGAGCTAATTCTGCGCAAATGATGGCGCTATTAGCAGGAGCAATCCAGTCTTTGTGGATCTAGCCCTTAATGTCTGCGCATTACACTAAAAACATGGATGACTAAATTTGTCTGATAATCAAATTTGTCTTTGACCATTTCTGTTCTTGAATTTTGACGAATACGTCAGCAATTTGTTGCATCCCTAATCAAGATCACAATCATCAACATCTAAACAAGTGTAAGACTGCACAGACACAAATATGACAATTCATCCAGTCGATGACAGAAAAATCCTCCTTTAGAAGTTGTGAAACATGGAAATAAGTTTGTTGTAGTATTGCAACTGGTGACCGTGTCAATTGTGACTTGGAGATATGTTTGTGTTAGCTTGGTTTCTTTGGCTGTATTTTCTCACATATAAACTCATGAAGATCTATTTGATACACTGATTAATAAAAGTGAAGCATTTAAGGGTTCATCCTCTGCTTTTCTTGTGCTTTGACTACAACATCTATCAGCACAGTCAGCTGCAAGTCATCAGTTAACACGGCAACTCTTTATACCCATACACCGAGACAGTTCTGATGGTGCACAGAGGAAAATATTGTACAAATGGACTGCAGTTTTGATGGTGAGGTCTGATCACTGGTCACCAGCTGTCAGCACATATTTGATGATGATGATGTTTATTTAGTTTACCATCATGTTTTCAGTTAACTTCTCACAGAACAGGTAGTTACATACAGCCTGAAGTCTTTCGAACTGTGTCATAGTTCATCCATTTTGTCCATTTGTTATACACATCTGTCAGTCTGAGCTGAAAAGTCATATCTTCCATTGAGTCAGCTTCTCTTACAATTTCAAGCCTTTGTTGTACTGATGGGTGGTCGGGTCTGTATCTCGTTATCACCTTCTTACATGTTATCAACAGTACTTAGTACTTAGTTCTTAACTTGAATTGGTATTCAGTTCTCTAAATTGAATGTATATCCCCTTTTTAGATTTTTTTTTTTAGGTGTTCAGCTGATTTTTGTTTTTCTTCTTACTTTGTTTACGGCCTTTACACTGAAACACTTTGCTCTTTGTTGGATTATCAATTCTTGTATCTTTTATTTCAGCCCACAGCAGGATGTTTCCAGTTTGAACAACCAGCATATCTTTCCAGCAGACTGACGTCATGGCTGCTGCTGCAGGTAAGATTGTGAAGACTCATCATGTTGAACTGCAAACTTTTCTAATTGAACTCATCACATCGCTGTATTCTTTTTCCTATTCCTAGAATAAGAGTCATTCAGTATTTAAACTCTCCTCTCAGTTAGTCTGAGAACATTATTCATTCATTTTAACTGCTGTGGAGCTGATCAGTGATTAATAACACAATAATAACCCTGAGAAGTAAGGGCTGCATGGTAGAGCTGAAGGCGGTGCTGCTTCTCCAAAGCCAGAAGGCTGCTGGTTTGAAGCAATTGGATTGCTGAGCTGCATAAGCAAGGCCTCTCGTAGCGTGCCACTGCTGCTGAGGTTGGACGCAGTAAGACAGTCATTTTATACTTCTTAAAGATCCTGAGGTTGATGGAACAAAAAAGTCAAGTGGTAAACCCAAAAACATTTCACCAGCCCTGAGCCGGAAGATCTGATTGGCTGTCTGTCAAGGCATGGGGTGATCCTCGGCCCAAATTAAGGTTGTTACTGGTGCTGACTGCAGTCCAATAACCAACAGTCGGCATCTGTGAGAGAAGGGTTTTAAGAACAAAAAACGTCTTCAAGGGCCTCGACTCCTTCAACACCACTAAATTGCCCATTTGGAGTTTGCACGACAGCACCAAACATGGGGCGCTGAAAGGTGGAAGAAAGGTTAACTGGTGACTTTAAAATGTCCAAATATGTGAGTGTGTGTGTGGGAATGGTTGTCTGTCTCTCAATGTCAGTCCTATGATTGGCTGGCAGCCAGTCAAGGGTTTACCATGTCTTTTGAACAATATTGGCTGGGACAGGCACCACTACCTCTGACCCCAACAGGGATGAGAGGTACAGGTGATGGATGGATAGATGGACAAGTAAACATGAATAAAACCAGCATGTGTTTGAAGTATGTTTTCCTTCCTTACAGAAGATGTTCAACCACTGAAACGAGTCCACAGCCTTGACTTCTTGCCACCTCATAGTAAGTTCAAATGATTAAAATTAAAATCTACAAATGTCAATTTCGGTAAAGTTGAGATGTTGTTTAAAGGAAAATAAAACATAATGATTTGCAAATGCTTTTTGACCTACACTCAATAGAACAATACAAAGACAATATATTTAATGTTCAAACTTATACAAACTGTATATACGTATTTATGTATGCAGTTATTCAATCATTTTGAAATTGATGCCCAACATGTTCCAAAAAAGCTGGGACAGGGGCATGTTTACCACTGTGTTACATGACCTTTCCTCTTAATAACACTCAATAAGTGTTTGTGAACTAAGGATACTAATTGTTGAAGCTTTGTAAGTGAATTATTTCACATTCTTGCTTGATGTTAGACTTCAGTTGCTCAACAGTCCAGGGTCCCTGTTTTGTGCTTCATAATGCTCCCAGTGCTTTCAATGGGAGATCTGGACTACAGGCAGGCCAGTCTACTACCTGCACTCTTGTACTCTGAGGCCCCGCTGTTGTAGCATGTGCAGAATGAGTCTTCATTGTCTTACTGAAATAAACAGATCCCTGAAGAAGAGGTCTCTTGGGTGGCATATGTTTGTTTCTCCAAAACCTTCATGTATCCTTTAGCATTAATGGTGCCTTCACATGTGTGCAAGTTCCCCATGACGATCACCTGTTTCCAGTTCATCTGTTCACCTGTGAATTGTTCCAAACTGGTGTTTTCCTCAACTTTCCCATTTTTTTCTTGCCATGTTTTAGTTGCTTTGGCGTTAAATTCAAAATGAGTGAACATCTGGAAAACGGTACAGTTCATCAGTTTAAACCTTAAATATCTTGTTTTTGTTGTCTTTTCAATTGAATATAGATCGAAAAGGATTTGCAAATCATTTTATTCTGTTTTATTTACATTTTACACAACGTCCCAGCTTCAGTGGCATTGGGGTTTATAGAAAATACTTTTCCTCTATATTACGGACAAAGTTCATAAATGTTTGTCTAACTCTGAGTTTTCTTTGCAGTGTCAGAGTTAAGGGTCGTTCTCCTGGGGAACAGCTGGTCTGAGAGGAGCTCTGTTGGGAACCTTCTTCTGGGACAGCTCGCCTTTAACCATGAAGAAGAACTAGACTGCTGTTCGAGAGTTCAAGGTCAGATAAAGGAGAAACACATCGTTCTCATCAACACACCAGACCTCATACATGGAGACATCTCTGAAGACAAACTGACAGAACATGTGGACACCTGCATGAGACTCTCCAAACCTGGACCTCATGTTTTCCTGTTGGTTCTGCAGCCTGAGGACTTCACCGAGGGACAAAAACTGAGACTCTGTAGAGTCCTACAACTCTTTAACCATCAAGCATTCAATCAATCACTTTTGTTGATTTCAGCTCCAAGGGAGGAGGCTTCAGGCTTCCCTCAAAACCTCACACCAGATCAGCCCTTGAGAGACATGATTGTGATGTGTAGATACAGATACCTGAGACAGGAGAACACTGATCTCCCAGAACTGTTAACACGCTTAGGTCAGACCGCAGTGGAGAGCAGCAGAGAGCACAGCAGCACAGATTTGGACGTGGCTGATGCAGGTGTCCTCATGAAACCCAAGTCAGATACTGAACACATGAAACCAGTCTTAAACCTGGTTCTCTGTGGACATACCGCTGTAGCAGAGGCCATTTTAGGTGAGATAGATCCCCATCCAGTCTCCAGCTCATCAGAGCGTGTTAAACATCAGGTGTGTGGACGCTGGGTCTCCTTGGTGAAGCTCCCTGCCTTGTCAAGTAAACCTCTGGAGGAAGTGATGAAGGAATCACTCAGATGTATCTCCCTCTTTGACCCTGAGGGTGTCCATGCCTTCATCCTGGTCCTACCTGTGGGTCCAATCACTGATGAAGACAAGAAAGAGTTTGAGACCATCGTGACCACATTTGGCTCTCAAGTCAAGCCCTTCACCATGACTCTGCTCACTGTGGAGGCAGAGCCCTCAGCTCCAGAAGTTGTCAACTATCTACAGAAAGACGCGGACATCCAGGAGCTCATTCAGAGATGTGGAGTAAGACATTATGTTTTTAATTTGAAGGAGGAGTTGCAGGTCTCTGAGATATTAAACACTGTAGAAAAGATGACAGATGAGGGATCGAGATTGTTCACAAAAGACATGTTCAACAAGGCTCAGATGGAGAAGGTTGTGAGTCTTAGAGCTGAACTGCAGAAGGTCAAACAGAGGAGCGATGACAAAAATCAGAGCAGAGAGGGTCTCAGGATGGTGCTTATTGGGAAGAGCAGGAGTGGGAAGACCACGATAGCAAACACTATTTTGGGCAAAGACATGTTTGAAACCAGCCAGAGATCCAGTGTTTTCAAGGCAGCCACTGGAGATGTTGATGGACAGCCTGTCACTGTGGTGGACACGCCTGCTTTGAATGCTGTTGACTTTCAACAGCAGATCAGAAACTGCCTCAGCATGCTCGCTCCTGGACCTCATGCTTTCCTGTTGGTACTACCAATAGAAGATTTAACACAGGAAGAAGAAAACTCTATCGAAATGATCAAGAAGGCCTTTGGCAAAAAGTCAGAGGACTTCACCATCATCATCATATTCACCAAAGGAGATGATCCAATGGAGCAGCCGCTTGAGAGTTATCTTAAAGGTTGTGGTGGCTTTGTCGAAAAACTGATGAATGACTTTGAAGGTAGATACCAGGTGTTCAGTAACAGAGACGCCACGAACCGCAAACAAGTCAGAGAGCTGCTGGAGAAGGTCGATGTCATGGTGAGGAGAAATGGAGGCTGCTACAGCACTGAATGGATCGAGGATGTAGATGAATTCATCAAAATTCATATGAAGAAGTTTGAAAATGAGAAGGAAGAGGAAGTGCAAAGTTTGGTAGATGACCTTAAGAGGAAAATCAACGACCAAACTTTGAAGATTAAGCAGGAGAGAAAACAAAAAGCCGAACAGCTTAAGGAGAAAGATGAATGCAGAAAGAGAGAGCATGAGGAGCTGGAGAGAGGATGGAAAAAACGAGAGGAAGCTCTGCGACAGGACTGGAAGAAGAAAGTGGAGGTTACAGAGAAGATGGCTCAGTTTGAGAAAGAGCAAAAAGAAAACGCTGAAAAGAAGTTCGAGCTCTGTAGGAGAGAGATGAAGAGAGATCGTGAAGCGTGGGATAAGGAAAGAAATGATCTGTGGGAACGGATACATCAGGAGGATAAACAGAATCTGATGGAGGTAAAAACAAGCCACCAAAATCTCCAAAAAGAATACCATCACAAGAGGAGGAAGTGGACAATCTTTACTTATGTGATATTGCTGGCATTTTCATTGTTGATCATTTATGTTGTTTGGACTCACCGCACAGGGCTCTAAGAGGAACAGACTAACTGAAGGGGTTGTTTACGTTCTTGAAGTAGGTTTTTATGAGGTACATGGCATTAGCCTGAATGTTAGCCACAGCGACAGAGATCATCTCAAGTACTATACACAGCTGCTGATGATGCCACCAACCCACCAATCTCTGAAAACAAGCTATGAAAACAGAGTGACTGCAGCCTGCGTTTACAACATTAACAACAAAACATATTTCAGTTCACAGCCCTCCTGATCATAATACTGTCTGACTTGAATTCTGCTGAGTACACTAATATTACAACATCCCAAATAAAAAATACAACATTTGTTTGAAGATGATACTGCTGACCATTTTCTTTACATTCACTATCATAACATGTTGAAGACTTTGGTCCAATAAAACTGGCTGCTGTGATCCAAACGTACAATCAAGTGGCCATCATGTTGAATGTTTTGACTGTGGCGTACACGTCAACAGCGAGTGCTGTTATCCAGATGTGGGTTCAGCAGAAGCAAAACTTTTGAAAATCAACTGCGGCTCAAAAAGATAAAAGACACTATTTCACTCTGAGTGGCTGTGGATTTAACAAAAATACTCAATGCCTGTTGTGAATTTCAAGAAACTGACTTGTAAATAAAATATATTGTTATTATTATTATTTTTATTATCAAAATGTAGCCATATGTTAGCTTGTAAGTGCAGTTGCATATTTGGGCTTGTTGTGCCCCCAAACCCAGGAGAGATCTGATGCATGCTCTACTACCAATATAAACTCAATTCAGAAGTTACACTAACTTTTTTTTGTGTCACTTCAAACACAGATGTAAATTTTACTCTACAAAGAAAAAGAAATCCTTATAGTCAGAATTAAATTTATTTCTAATATTCCTATGATGCATAAGAAAGTTGTAGAGGATCAACATAAAACTGAGATAAAAGCCTGACTATGTCTGTTTGGTATAAAAATCAAGGTTAGACAGACTGTTTGGTGATAGCAGAGTTTTAATTAACATTAACCCCTCCCTTCACTTCTGCATAAAGAAAAGGATGTTGAAAATTAGGAAGTTAAGAGCCAAATAAGAAAATGTCACTGTAAAATTGAAATATATTGTAGATGAAAATTAAAACACACTTAATATATTTTTTTTCTTAAACAACAAACAAAAAACGTAATATATGGCATTAGAAAAAGAACTAGCTTGAAGTTGCTTGTTTTGGGCTTGCTTTTATTGACCTTGGTGCTTCAGTCTTTGACTCGCATAGCTGAAATAACTCACAAGCCTAAATCCGTGAGAAGACACTGAAATGTGAATTTTTTAATTACAGCTTTAATTTCTAATAGGCAAGACCAATCTGTGAATCTATGTCCAGCAGGACAGCAGGACGAAAGACCATCAGACATCTTTGGCCCCTTTTTGCTCTTTTTTAAAGCAACACTTAAGAACTTTCAGTTTTCGTTGATTATGGCGGCGCTGGTGGACAAATGCGGTAGTGTTTTGCCTGAAGGAAGACCACACTTCCCATGAGGCCTAGCGCGTAGCGCCGTAAAATCCTGATCTCCCGGTCGCCTGCAGTTGGACTGAACTACATTTCTGTTTCCAGCGGCCGTGTGAAGGATGAATAGTGACGAGGTAATGAATCTAATTGTGGCTAAACAATATCATATGACGATGTTGAAAATAAACGTGTAACTTTGTTTTGTACCGTATCCCCCCCTCTTACCTGACTCGTCAGCGACTGACGCACTGACGAGTTTTAGAGCCTCGGTCGGAAATCCCTCCTCGTCTTTGAGCTCACGCCAGCGAGTGAAAGCTGGGCCAATGTTAATCCTTGACTGTCCTTTTATCCGGGTAGCCTCCCTCTTTCTTTTTTTTGTCTCCTCAGACAAAACTTTTCCTTTCTTCGTTTGTTTTGCAGCTTCTGCCATGATAGCACTAGTTGCGCGTAGGCGTTCGACTCGACTTCCGTCTTTGTAGCGAATGGGGAAAGTGGGAAGTAAAGTATGCGGTAAAGCAGTCAGCACATTTGTAGTCTTTTTGTGTGGCAGGTTTCCTGCCACCCTCCTCAAAGTTGCTTAGTGCCAGTGAAAGCGATACAGACCCCCCCAGGCAATGACAGAGGTGTCATTCAACTAGATGTAAGTCGATGTTTCATCATAAAAGTTATGAAAATATTTTATGAAGGCTGAAAAGTTACTTAGTGTGTGTTTAAAACAAACGAAATTGTTGTGAATGAAAAATAAGCTCACTGTGCTTCTCTGAGAAGTCGGAAATAATTCCATCTAACTTTTCTGTACAGGAATGAAGTAAATAACTATTATTTACATCCTAATGAAGAAATGATAATAAGCTTCACTTTTTTCTTGCTTTTTGGGGGGGGGCAGTTAATTTGAAATTTCATGGATAGTAATAATAATCATATTTTTGCATAAAAATTGTAATTTCAGTTAAAAAGCTTCTTTATGCTGGTTATTAACCATTACAGAAACATAATAATGCTTTTGGTAATTAATATTATGCAGCTTAATTAAGGGTAGCTTTGGCAGAAACATTACATTGGGTGGAGGTCTGATAAATTTGTAATGTATTGAACAGTGGGCTTTGTTACATCTCTTTCACATTCTGCTATCTTATGTCAAAAATAGGCATGTTTTCCTTTTTACCAGGGAAAAAACTGTTTCTCTATATTTTCCTTAATGTATTTACACCATCTTTTTGCCACCAGTCAGCACGAACAACTGCTGTGACAGAATTTTAATGTCCTGTCTGTTTGCTGTTTCATGTTATTTTTTCTTTTTAATAATTTGTGGTTCATTAATGAAATTATTGATCTACAATATGTTTTATTCTGTGTTTGATTTTTTTATGGTGTCTAGGAATTTGATCAGTCATGTAAACAGATGCTTTTTGTTGCTCTAATCATAAATAAATAAGAAGTACAATTCTGCAAATATAACTGAGCATGATGATATTTTTTCACAAACACGCTAGACGTTGGGAGTGCAGTGTTTTCATAATCACTCAGAGTCCACATTCTACTTTGTTGAGTTTTATTTGTGTCATAGACTGATTTGTGTCAAAGACCGATCTATGAACAACACATAGGGCTCTAATTTCGTAGACCAGGCGCAGGCGGGGCGCACCTGCCCTATGCGCGCCTGTGCCTGCCAACCAGGTGTGTCCAGGGCATTTTGCAAGTTTCGTGCACGGCGCTGTCTGGCGCAGGGAGACGCACCCACGCCTCCGTCTCTCCCACTGGCGCAAATGGCAGAGAGGGAGGAGAGTAGGCTTGAGTGGGTTTAACACAGCCGAGTACAATCTTCACCAATCAGATGAACGCCTCTCCTCACCTTTAAATGCGCCGTGGGCAAGGCACAGTGACAATTTCACCTCGGTGGCGAAGAAGGTCGGAACCGCTGTCACTTTTTCAGCAACTGGGAGAGCACAGGGGTCACCGGGCTGCACATCGGAGGACGCGTGTCACCGTGTGGACCACCTCACGGGACAGATGTAATCTGTTCCTGTGTCATAATAGGAGTACAAAATTAAGTGATAATTACATTTAAACACAGCAGCAGGCTAATCCATTCATCATGCTTGTGATCCACCTGCATTACTGGTCTGTCATCGGCAAAAAGCAGAACCTTAGGTGCAAATATATCTCCTCCTCATCCTCCTTGCAATAATGTACTACATCTTTTTAGATCACGTTATGAATAAAGATTAAAACAGAGAAATATGGGCAATCACAGGTAAATCCTTAAGACACTATTTATTCATTGAGCGTCTCTCTCTTTTTTCTTTTCTAATAATTTCATGAGATGAGAGAAGCCGGATACTCCGTATCGGATGATGTGGCTGTTTGTGGTTGGCTTGAGAGATGTGAACTCGTTAGTTATGACAAACGTCTGTGATCTGACATCAGATGTGACGGGACAATTAATATAGATACAAATGTATGTGCTGGTTCAGACGGTTACATTTAATAGTGGTTGTTGTGATTGTTTATTGCATTGAAATGTGCCTGACACTCTGGATACCTGTCTGTGAGGTTTTGGTGACGTGTGCACACTGTGCGCCTGTCAGCCAAATTACCACTGCCTGGGGTGCGCCTCTCCTGCGCCGAGAATAGACCAGGTTGGAGCTGGCGAGCTTTCAGCACACCTTCTACGTGTTTTTTTGGCACGAAATTGTCACTGCACCAAGCTGAATCTGTGGACACCTCCCCCTGGTGCGCCGTCACACCCATCTAGGCACAGCCGGTCTACCAAATTGCCAAATTGGCTGCACACGGCGGTGCGCCGGACGAAATTACCACTGCGGGGGGGTGTGCCAGGCTGCGCCACCCTGAGTTGCGCCAGGAAATTAGAGCCCATAGAGTAAATAGCTGTTGCTATTAACTCTATGTGTTAATACACACACACACCTCTTTTTATTGTGCAGTAGCTAACAAACATGTCTAAATCACTTGCCTGAGCAAGCCCACTGGCACTGGGTAGCAAGACCAGTTAAGATTTTCAAACCAATTTTAGAAGTAGTATTTAGTAGCTTCCAGGCAATGTCCGTCTGATTTAGCAAAACAGCCTTACTATGGATAATGATGTTTTGGTTCCTGTAGCACCTCTCTCTGTCCTCAGGCTCAACATGCAGCTGATATAGCCACAGGTCAACGTTACTCATCAACGCCTGGAGCTGACCCTTGCCATACTCCTACTCTAACTTTTGTGAAATGTGCCCGATTGGGTCAACAAGTAACACAGCATGGTGTGGATCACTATGAAGCCCCCTCAGGTTGTATTTGCTTTTTATATGCCAACCAGGTTCAAAAGTTAAAGATTGTGTGTCTTCCCTAATTGAAACCTCTGCAAGACTTGTTGGAGTCTGTCCACACTCTTGTAAACATCCTTAATACTTAGAAAAAATGCAAAGCCTGTGTTTTGAAGCTTTCTTCACATTTTCCATTTAACAGGTGATGAAAGCACAACATTTTCATCTCGAGTTTAAGGTAACATATGAGTTCAAACATCACTGAAACAGATATTATATATGAATATAGTATGAATTGTCAGAAGGAATAGCATGGGGAAAACAGAAGAAATTCAACAACTGCATACATTGTCATTCTTTTCAACACCATCATCTAAAGCTGGGTCCACACATAAGGATTTTCTAAATCTGAAGAGATGTTTTATCTGTTAGAGACCCCACACATGAAGATAAAAAATCAGGCATTGAACAGTTTGGATTGTACTGTGTGTGGTGTGCTTCGATAATCTCAACACAGCACGCCACACACATAACCATTCTGTCCTACCACCGATCTACAATCTAGCCCTCCAAGACAGAAATCTTGCATGATCAAACATGATCTAATGAAAACGAAAAAGAAGCATAGCAACAACCATAAATGTTGACCACGGCAACGACCGGAAAACACAACATGCAACATGGGAGAGGACATCTGAGAAGAAGGAATGATGGTGGTCTTTGGACTATTTTTAGTGGAAGATCGGGAACTAAATGAAAGAAAAGACTGTTGAAAAAATCCTGGAGACAGCATGAACACGTGTGCTGGTCCTCCATTTCTGAGGTCCACTTTATGTTTCAGGTCGGCCATGTTTGTTTTTATTTATGCCTGCTTCCTTGTTCCTCAGTCAGCTCGCTTCTTGATTGGCTACATTCATGTCACAATTCACGGAGTCATGACTCGGGAGCTGTCGGCTTTCCCCACACACATGAAGATTTTTGGTTGTAAATATTGAAGAAGTTTGATATTTACGATTGTCGGCCGGACCCGTTTCAGAGCCGATTATTGGGACAAATTCACCCTTAACACCTCAGACCACAGGATAATCTTATAGGATAATCTTATAAAACAGAAGATAATCGGGCATTTGCCATCCTTGGTCTGGAAGGGGGAAGGTCGGGACAAAAACAGCCCGATGATCTTTATGTGTGTACCCCGCTTTAGCAGATCGTCATAGAATTCAACATAGGCAACGATCACCTGCCAAGTATGCCTTTGAACAGTTCTGCCCTTCCTAAACACTTTCTTTGGGCTCTTTCCCAAATGGACTTGTGAAATATATTTAATGGTTCATCTGGTGTGTCAGGTTAGGAGAAAGTGCAATGATGAGAAATATTCAGTATTCAATATGAGCAACAAAACACAAATATCCCTTTTCTGGCCCTCCAGGGCTGCTTGGCAAACCATGTGCTTAATCGGCTTTTAAGCAGAAAATCAGCAGCATCTTAGAGGTATTTTGCTGTTTCATAGGGAAAGATTTTACCACTACCACCTCTCTCTCTGTTTCGAGGGTTGAGGGATTAGGGGAAGAGGGAATGGTTAAAGGGATAGTTCAGCATTTTTGAAGTGGGGTTGTAGGAGCTCCATATTGCCACTAAGTACATTAGATGCAGTAGAAAGTTCTCTCCTCTCCCTCAGTAAGCCACAGTTTGTAAAAGTTTGTGACGCAGAACCAGCCGTAAACAGGGAAGTATTGTACCAAATACAAAGGGTATTTTCTCCACCTACATGAACTCCCATCAAAAATATAATACCACAGTTTAAGAGTACGCTACCTTGAAATATTTTTGAGCGCATTAACTTTTCAGAAAAATAAAGTTTATCTGGGACTAACCGACTCACAGCACGTTATTCCTCATTTTCCACGTATTCCTAGTTCCAGATAAACTTTATTTTTTTGAAAAGTTAATGCGGAGAAAATACCCTTTGTATTTGTTACAATACTTCCCTGTTGCGGGTGGTTCTGCGTCACAAACTTTTACAAATTTTGGCTTTCTGAGTGAGAGAAGAGAACTTTCTACTGCGTCTAAGGTACTTAATGGCCATATGGAGCTAATACAACCCCAATTCAAAAAAAAACTGAACTATCCCTTTAAAAACAATAGTGGAGTAGAGTGGGATGACGATAACAAATGTAACAGAGCCATAAACTCTTTGTTCAGAGTGACAGAATTTAGTTCAAGCAACAGAATCTGTCCTTCTCATCTCTTAAGGGTCCGCTTTTACTAAGCTGCTCTCTACTTTTGAAGCTCATGGTCTGCCAACCTTTTTAAAAGAGTGAAATGTTACCATGTGTCTGTTGTCAGTGCCTGTATGCTAAAAGCCCTTCTTTATGAATTTATTCACTTTCATAACTTAAATGTTGTCAGTCATTGATAAATACTACAACTCGTTTTGTTGGGAGCTTAGCCTGCTGATCTCCCACCCATAATACAGTGTGACCTGTCGCCGTAGCAGCGCTTACTTATGCTGTGGCACAGTGTAGTAAGGACAGCCCTGCTTTTCTCTTATTTGGTCCCCTTTGCAATACTGATGTAACAACTTGCAGTAAACCAAAAGAAAGATCCAAATTTGGAGCATTTTAAAAACTGAATTGGAACAAAACGACTGAGGTGTAGGTGTGAAACCGCCGAAAATTTCCACCTGTTGTTTTATGGCTCTGTGAGGTGTACAAGTGCAGGACAGTGGAAGGTCCAGAAGAAAGAGTGGGGTATTTTTCTATTGTAATGAGATTGGAGGTCTCCACAGGAAAGGATAAACATTAATCAGAATCAGAATTCTTTTTTAATCCCTAAGGGGAAATTTGGTTGTTTAGGTTGCTTTTTTACACATGTAGTATAAAAGTAAGAAAATCAAGATCTAACATTAAAATTAGACACAAATTTGAATAGAAAACAGCAAAAAAGAGCAAGTACATAATATTTCATGATAGATACAATTAATTAGAATATAAATAAAATAAATCACAATTTCCAGGGTTTAAGAAAGTAAGCAACATTTAGTGGTGGGTAGTAAAGTCTGATGGCCACAGTAAGGAATGACATGATGTGTTCTGTGGTGCATCATGATGGGGTGAGTTGTGCACTGAATGTGTTCCTGTTTTTGGCCATTGGTAATCATATTTACTAGTGCTATGGGCCTTTAGTAACCACACTTTCAAAAAAACAAACTAATCCTTGAACAACCTTTGACCTACAGAATCAAATCAGTTCACCCTTCTGTCAGTGTGGACTCTCATGCAAAGTTTAAACAAAATTACTCAATTCATTCTCGAGATATCAGGTTCACAAGAATGGTTCACGGGGATGGATGGACAATAAACCAGAGAATAAAGCCTCCATTTTCAGCTGCCTCTGGAATGAAAGCAGTACAACAATCATTTAACTTTGTACTTACAAAACCTAGTTAAATATTGATACTCCCCCAATAAGAGAAACAAGGGCACACTTCTTTTTAAGGTAAGACCACAAGGAAATAAATCCTTAAATAACAGGCTGATATTTTCCCCTTTATTGTAATAAGGCCTGATAAAACACCATCTGAAAGTTAACCTACTAAAGAACAAAGAAGAGGAAGCGTCAGTGGTCACCTAAAACCCTTATGATAGGAAAAAAAAACCTGTCAAACCTTGACAGTTAAAACTTTTAAGCAAACATAAGTCTTCAGAGAAGGGAGTCCTTTACTTTGAAATCCATTAATGCTAAACTAGAATGATTAAGAGCTTAATCCACAGATCAGCAGCTTTTAAGGTAGACAGAGTAACTTCTGTGTTCTTGACAGCCCTTTTTTTTATCTCTTGTAACATGTCAAAAATCAGGCCTGTCCTGTCTCATGGGGATTCTGAATAGCTATTCCTTAGTTTTTTGTTACCTTAAGATTGGATTATTGTAATTCTCTTAGCAAGTTGCTTAAGACTCTTCAGCAGGTTCAAAATACTGCAGCACATTTACTGACTAGAGCTAGGAGAAGAGATCACATTACTCCTGTATTAGCTTCTCTGCTTTGGCTTCCCATAAAATATAGAATGGAATTCAAGATTCTTTTTCTCACTTGTAAAACTCTCAATGGGCAGGCACCAATTTAACTTAGAGCTTGTAGTGCTGTACAACCCCTGTAGAACATTACACTCCCAAAATGCTGTCCTGCTCGTGGTGCCGTCAGTCTCTAAAATAGTCTGGGAGGTAGAGCCTTCAGTTACCAGGCTCCTCTTCTTTAGAATCATTTACCGACCACGGTTTGGGAGGCAGACCCTCTCTACTTTTAAGGTTAGACTTAAAGTTTCTATTTTGACAAAGCTTTTAGTTAGGGCCAAATAAGGCCTGGACTAGCTCATAGTTAAGCTGCAATAGGCTTAGGCTGCGTTCAAAAAGTCCTTTTTGGTTAGGAACCTTCCTAACTGAAGAAATGACCTGGAAGCATTTCAGTGTCAGCCATGAGAAGAGCTGTTCAGATTCTCCTAAAGTTAAGGAAAGGAAGTTCATTGCTTCCTTTATTATATCCTTTAGCTTAGGAAACATCAGACCATTCTTTACAAAAGGGAAGGAGAAAGGAGCGCCCCATAATGCCTTGTGGCTATATAACTGTGTAAATGTTTTTGGCAGGTATAGAGAAAGAGATATGCTTCAAAATCAGTGCTTTCAAAAATATAACCTTAAGTTCATTTCTTTTTTCATTATTTTTAAATTGATGGACAGATAACCAATTACATTTTATAATTTATAAAGCTCTTTAAAACATTTATTTTTCTCAGTAACTGCCCACAGTGTTGATAAATATTAAACAATCAACTGTGGTATATGTTTCTTATTTTATTATATATTAACATATCCATCTATCTCAATTTATGAAGTAAATTATGGTAATAATAAGACAGAACAATGGGGTCTCTAATAACGTTTAGTAAAAAACAATAAAAGGACAAATGAGGCATTTTACAATAACTTAAAATATAATGACAAATTTAAACAATGTTCACAATGATTTATGTGAATGAAACGGAGAATAGTGCTTCTGAAACATTATCAGACTTCAGCTTTTCAGTGCCCTGTGAAAGATGCCCACATTTATAGATGCTCTCACTTAACCTCACAGCTGTGAGCAGAAAACACACACTGCATGACCAAAGGACAAAACACCTGCCCACAGGTAAATCCTCTGATCATGGATTGTTCATGTTAACAGGTGAATCTGACACAAAACAACGCTGTGAGGTAAAGCAGATGGCAGAGACGCTTCTAGTAGTTCATTTTCAGAACATTGTCGTTGGTCATGGCTTACCTACCTTACAAGAAATCCTCGTCTCAAAAATATGACCTCAAGTGAAAGTGCAGTCAAATTCCTCTTTTACTGTATTTCTCCTTTCCTGTCCTCTTATTCCCTCCTTTCCTTGACCCTGTGATGTTTTCTATCGGGGTTAAGGTAAAGTGGATAGGAAAGGACTTAGGGAGGAGTTTTTTTAACTTTTCGAACCCAGCCTTAGACTGCCAGGGGATTTGGCACACCGAGCTCCTCCCTCTCTGACTCTCTAGCACTCTCTCTGTCCTCTCTTGCTCTCTTTGCCCCATTTTTAGTGACTTCTGTACACTGTCTCGAGTTTTTGTGTTTTATGTTTTAGTCCCATTCCATCATCATCACAGATCCTAATATCTGATTGATCAGTCAAGTATAATTCCCTGTAGTTCCTTCAAATATTACACATGTATTACTGTAGCCATGACAAACAACATGGACGACCGGCTGCTGTGGAGCCACTCATCGTGGATTTATGTTGGGTATGGATGTACGTATATATGTGTGTTTTTATCCATGTATTTATGCATTTATTTATTTATTTATTTAACCTTCATTTAACCAGATAAAAGACCCATTGAGATCAAGATCTCTTTCACAAGGGTGACCTGGCCAAGTGGTCAGCAGCACACGTCAGAACTGAAAAAAAACATATTAAATGGTGGTAATGTACAATATATTAGAATACACATATTTTGTGAGTGCAAGATTTTGCAATGAAGTGCAGTAATTATAACATAAATAACAATTCAGGAACACAGGCACTGTTCAAAGGTCTTGCGCTGTTTATCCATCATCATGGACCGAAAGGCTCCAAGTGAGATGAGCTCTGTGAGCTTCAGTTCAGTCTGTAAAGAGTTCACGCTGTGGGGGCAGCAAAACTGAACGCTCTCTTCCCCAGTTCAGTTCTGACACGAGGAACTGAAAGATGAAGAACGTCACAGGACCGTAAGGCATAGTGGCTTTTAGTTCTCTGAAGAAGAGTACATAAATAAGAAGGAACTAAGCCAAGAAGAGCCTTGTAAATCAGCATCAACCAGTGTGTATACCTTCGCGCATTTAAGGAAGGTAAACCAGATTTGACATACAAGTCACAATGATGCGTGAGGCGGCCATCACCAGTGACAAACCTCAAGGCACTGTGATAAACAATGTTCAAGGACTGGAGACATTTAAGAGGAGCACCCATATACAGCACATCTCCATAATCAATCAAAGGAAGAAATGTTGCTGACACAAGTAGTTTCCGGGCTCTGAGTGAAAAACAGGATCTATTTCTGTAGTAGAACCCGATCTTCACCCTGAGCTTGGCAACTAACCTTGTAATGTGTGCTTTGAAAGAAAGCTCACGATCCAGAAGGAAACCCAGGTATTTATAATTGGAGACCAGCTCGATTGGGTTTCCTTGTTGATTTACAATAGTTGGTGTATTCACTGGTAACTCATTTGAATTTGAGAAGACCATGAGCTTAGTCTTCTCTGTGTTTAAAACCAATTTCAAAGTTCTCAGACGAGACTGAACAACATTAAAAGCAGCCTGTAAAAACTCAAAAGCCTGAGTGAGTGAGGATGAACAGCAATAAATAATGGTATCATCTGCATAAAAATGATAACATGCATTTGACACATATATTTGATGCATATATGTATATCTATAAAAAGAAGAGTTTAGCTTTGGTCTGCTGTATTGTGAATTGCCAGAGATGAAATCTGAAATGATTTGGCCCCATAAAAGTAAAGATTGATTGACTGAAAGACGTGGCGCTGTGATCTCCTGGCGACTGGTCCAGGGTGTTTCCAGTCTCTCACCCAATGTAATGTGACTCTGACATGGATAAGAAGTATAGATAATGGATGGATGGAAATAAAATAAAATTCAATAAAAAATATTTTAAAAAGAAAAGTATTGCATTGACCCTCTCTTTTGTAAAGTACCTTGAGATAATATTTGTTATGATATTGTGCCATAAATTGAGATTGGTTGATGTACTGGTTGAATTAAATTGTACAGTTTGCTCAGAATTTATTACATTAATAAAAAAATAAATAAATATACCTTCTGATTAAAGCTAGAAATGCATAGTTTTGTTATATTACAGGTATTTTTGATTCTCTTAATGTTATTACCCTTTAATCAGTAACAATTCTGCCCTCTGACACTGAAATAACATTAATGTGGCTAAAGTTTTGAAATGTTTGCATCTGAAAAGGAAGCAAATATCAAATAGAATATAATAGATGCTCTTTGCCCATTGTCAGTATACTAAATGTACAACAAGATTGGAGCTGGTTACAAGGGAAACAACATTTTAACTCACCTGTTTAATCCAGTTCAATTAATCATTACAGTTAATAGTCAATGCCGAGGTAAAAGGAAAGTATGCACAGTATTTATTTAATGACTCAGTGTGTCAGCCGGACTCTCTATATAAACCAGAGAGAGAAAGAGGAGCTGCATTAAGTGATGGACTCGGCCATGGTGAGTACTTTTTATTATCAGAGAAAAGTAAACCTGCATCATATGGGTATGTGTCTGCATTTAGAAAATAATGTAATAGATCATGCAAATATTGGTTACATGGCAAATTGATCTCTATATCTGAGGGCCAAATCTTTTATCTCTGATTGCTGGTCACTAAAGATGACTTTGTTGTGTTTTATCTCCAGATGAAGCTGTCAGCATTTTTACTGCTGACCTTGCTGTCTCTTTCCTTTGCAAGAACCCCGGACAAGCTGAGACAAGGTAAACATAAACCTGATTTACAAATTTATGGGTTTAAACAAAGGTCCAACGCAGGGGTCACCAACTGAATTTGTGCAAGGGCCAATTTTTACCTCCACTCTAAGGAGTATTGTCACCAGTTGCACTATTTTAGCCTCTGATTAGACAAAATTACATCGATGACTGCATTCAAATGTGCCCTATAAACCAGCAGACTGATTTTACCATAATATGCAGTATATACAGGCCCTTAATTACAATGAAGTTGGGAGATTTTGTAAAACCTTTTTTTGCAACTATTCTCCTTTTTGAATTTGATGCCTGCAACATGTTCCAAAAAAAGTTGGGACAGGGGCAACAAAAGACAAGGAAAGTTAAGGAATGTTGCTTAACCATTTTGTGAACAAATGCTAGAGCAAATAGTCCACCATTTCTCAACGTACAGTACATTACAAGGAATTTCATCATCTACGGTCCATAATATCATCAGAAGATTCAAAAAAACCAGAGAAATCTCTGCATGTTAGCAGTATTGAGTGTTGGTCTGCAGCTGTCAATTCTTTTTGTAATCAAGTACTCTATCGATTATGTTGACGATTAACCGAATAATCGCAAAAGGATACATCGCGCACACTGCAATTTTATTTACATTGATTCACTTTGCCTTTATTGAAAAGCAGCAGTAACATAGAAAACAGAAAATAAGCCAGGTCTTTTAAATGAACAATTAATTATTTCCTTTTTTGAGCATTTTGAGCATAAACAGGATTCCAAAATCAAAATACACATTTTTGTTTTGATAAAAAGTAGTTCCTACATGAAACTGCTCACAAGGTCTGCAGATTATTCTGAGCAAGCAGATCCTGAATTTTAGAATGAGACACTGGTTTAGAATTTTTTAAATGTATTTTTGGTGCTTTGAGCATCACAGGACTTTTGTGAATTATACTAAAGAGAAGGCAGACATCTGTACAGCTCTCTACAGCAACCTAAATGGATAAACAGGCCCAATTACAACTAATCAGATGATATTGGTTTTTACCCATGCAATGGTGTCAGTGTTTTTAAAACTTCTGACTTTTGTTTACATTGCTCTTGCATATTTTTGCCTTTACTGCTGTGATGATAATAATTTCCATTTTGAGGATCTTATTTATCATATTTTATTACTTAGCCCAAATAATATCATACTTGGAAACTAAGACAATTTAATCAGCTAATGCACATCTATTTAATTTATGAAAGGATGCCTTACACCTGCTTACTCTCCTCACTGTCAGTATTTTCTGTATTTTTCTGTTCTATCACTGCATTCAAATGAAAAGGAAGTTACTGGATGTGAAAAGTATGTGCACAGAATACCTATCCAAGTAGCCGTCGCAATGATTTACGCTCTGAACCAGCCTTTACACAGAGCTATAATCAAAGTCTGTTATTTACTAGACCTAATCTCAGTTATTGATCACATTAACTGCTACTGCTGGTGTATTTTTTGTAATTGAATTACCCAAATTATCCTAGGAATCATTTCAGCCCTAATTGAGTGCCTGTGACCTTCAATCCTTCAGGTGGCACTGCATTTAAAACCAACATCATTCCGTACATACAGGTTATGGAGCAACTGCTTATTTCAGCAAAGACAATGCCAGGACACATTCTGCACATGTTACAATAGCCTGGGTTCAGAGCAAAAGAGTGCAGGTACTAGACTGACCTGCTGCTGTCCAGACCTGTCTCCCACTGAACATGTGTGGAGCATTATGAAGCTCAAAATACAACAATGGAGACCCCGGACTGTTGAGCAACTGAAGTTTAGCATCATGTAAGAATGAGAAAGAATTCCACCTACAAAGCTTCAAGAATTAGGGTCCTCAGTTCACAAATGCTTATTGAGTGTTGTTCAAAGGAAAGGTGATGTAACACAGTGGTAAACATGCCCCCGTCCCAGCTTCTTCGGAGTGTGCTGCAGGCATCAAATTCAAAATGAGTGAATATTTGAAGAAAAAAAAAAAGCAATTAAATTTGAACATTAAATATTTTGCCTCTGTGGTGTATTTAATTGAATATAGGGGGGAAATTATTATATTCTTTTTTAATTTACATTTTACACAATGTCCCAACTCAATTGGAATTGGGGTTTGTGGTACAGTATGCAAACACGTCTTTATCATACGTACCAGTGATTTCATCAATCCCTCTTCGTAACACAACTTTATCTCCTCTAATTATGCAAATGTAGTCAGGGCAGCAGGGTGGTGTAGCTGGTTGTGCGCTTGTCTCACAGCAAGACAGTTGCTGGTTCAAATTACATGTTCTCCCAGTGAATGTGTGGGTTCCCTGCAGGCACTCTGAACACAGACCAGAAAAATATACTAAAACAATACACATTAGCTTGGTTGATGACTCTAAATTGCTCTTTTGTATGAGTCTTCTCTCTATGTGGCCCTGTGATTGACTGCTGACTAGTTCAGGGTGTACCCTGCCTCCTGCCCATTGTCAGCTCAGATAGGCTCCAGCCCCCGTGACTCCAAAAGGGATAAGCACTATAAATGATGGATAAACAAATGTATTCATGTCACACAAAGACGAGTTCAAAACAAAATATTTTGTTATACTAACAAAGGTCAACAGGTGGTTTTAATGTAATGGACCATCATTTTTTGTAGGGAAGACCAATTTTATCTTCTTTGGAATCATTTTGACTCAATGTGGATAAAGATGTGGATCAAGGGCTATTGAGAGGGTAAAATAAACAAAGAGTCTTGGGGTTCATATTGATGATTTTTTTATTTGAAGAAGCACATAGATCAGGATGCATCTAGCCCTTCCACTCCCTTAAGCCCCATTCTGAGGATGCTTTGCAAGTAGCTCACATCGTGAACTAAAAAGTTCTTTTTGAAACGTTCTTTTCTCTCATTATGCATTTTTTTTCTTCACAAAACTGGTTTTCTGTTTAATCTACACACTTCACTGGGTGTTTTCACTAGACAGAGTCATCATATTAAACAAAAGTGAAGAGTAAAGGTGGCAGAAGGTTATGCTCTTTGGTCTTGGCTCATTGTCAGCTGTTTTTTAGTTGGAAGGTCCCTGGGAATACAATTTTATACACTGTGTTAAATATGAGTACAAATTAAACCACAGCGCTGGCAAGACTTGTGCTTCCATTAGGTTTAAAAGTGAAAGAGATTCGTCAAAGAAAATCAAAACCATCATTGAATGTCACAGAGTTCTTTCAGTGCAAACATACAGCATCTATCCATCCTTGACCTATACCACTTATCCCTTTCGGGGTCGCAGGGGTCTGGAGCCTATCCCAGCTGACATCCGAGGGGAGGCGGGGTGCACCCTAAACCAGTCGTCAAGCAATCACAGGGCCACATATAGAGACAGATAACCATTCACGCTCACACCTTAGGGCAATTTAAGAGTCACCAGTCTACCTAATGAGCATGTTTTTGGTCTTTGGGAGGAAGCCTGAGTGCCCAGAGAGAATCCACACACGAGGGGAACATGCAAACTCTACACAGAAAGGTCCTGACTGACTTGGGGACTGAATTAGTGACCTTCTTGCTGTGAGGTGTGTGTTGCGCCACTGTGCCATCCTAACATACAGCATTTATCAGTTCATTTAGAAGTTCAAGTTTCATCTGGACATGTTTTTGACTTCACTTATGGACAAGACGGCTTTTGGAAACTGAGGAGGAAGACCTCAGTTTTTTAAAAAAAGGTTAAGTCAGTCTGGAAAATTGGAGAACCTGATTTTTCTTAGTTTTGGGGATTAAAATCCTCTCACTGCAGAACTCTCCAGTTGGGCACAAACTTTTTTTAAAGAAAATTTGTTTGTTTTACCTCTTTCCTGTAGTTCCAGTCTCAGATCTTGACAGCAGTCCCATGATCTCCGTGCATGGATCGATGATGAAGGATCAATTCATGCTTGAAAAGTCAGTGAGAGATCAACCTCCTGTGGCTGGTACTGACAACCGCCAGGAGAGCCAATCTCCACAACCTCCCATCAAATCAGTTGAAGGCTCTGTCCTGGAATGGGTGACCTGGACCAGCTCGCTCCAAATGATGCGGTTTCCATTTACAATGATCAGGAACATCGCACTGATTATGTTTGTAAATTCAGATGTCATGCAGGTTTTTATACTCCCACTGAGGGTGCATACTGCCACTACGCTGATGCAAAGAAAAAATATGCTGGTTTCCCGTTTGAGATCCTGGTGAACAGGGACAACTTTGAGATCCTGGAGTGGAAGGATGATTCACACGGATCAGTGCCAAAGAACTCTGTCAAAACGTGTCCTGGAGAGAAAATCTATGTTGGGAAGAACAAATATGGACTTGGTAAGGTTGATGTTAAACAGCAAGTCCTTGTTCTGGCTCGGCGTGGTGGTCAGTATTCATACAAAGACTACCAGGTCCTGACCATCAGTGAGAACGTAGTCAGCCAGGAGGTCTATGATGTCAAGTACATTATTGATGAGGCCAAAGTGATCAACTTTCCCCCAGAGACCATGCACAAAACAAGTCTCAGTAACCACAAGTGCAGTCCGGTGGTGAAAACAGACACCCTGACAGTGACCCATCAGGTGGCCCACAAGTGGGACGTTGATTTTAACGTAGCATTACACTACAAAACATTCTTAAATGTCGCTATCCCCTTTATCTCCCTCGGTCATGACCTTGGCCTTGACTTGTTTTTCCAGTACTCTAAGGGAAACACTGTGACGGATACCATAACTGATACGATTTCTATGGACATCACAGCCCCCCCGGGCCAATCCTGCACCGTTAATATGATGAGGTACAAATACAAGCTAACCATCCCCTTCACTGCACGCCTCAGCCGCACCTACGGTAACTGGGATGTCCACACGACGACCATCACAGGGACATACAACAGCGTTCAGGTTGGAGAGGTGCGGGCCATAGTGGACCGATGCATTCCTCTGAATGACACCAAACCTTGTTTATGAGACACAGGACACCTTATACTGCAATATGTCCGACATATGATAGTGGAGCAGTAAAGAGCATTTAAAAACAGAGTGAGTTAACATTTTACAACATCTATCTTCTATCTTTATTTGTATAGCGCCAATTCATAACAAGTGTTATCTCAAGACACTTTACAATAGAGCACAAAGCTCTTCATATTATGGATACACATATATGCATAGATACATATATACATATAAAAATACACATATACATATATATACAAATATATACATCCAACACCCAACATGAATCCATATAGCCAATCATGAATCCCTCCATCATGGCGGCAAGAAAAAACCTTCTGTTAAGCAGCAGGAAATCTTGAATGTGGACCCCAGTCTCATGATGAACAGCAAATCCACACGATGCTGTAATGCATGTAATGCAAACACACCAGGACACGTGACCTTTAAATCAAATGCATGTAATGCATTTTGTAGCACTACTTCATCTTTTAAAGGATGCTTGCAAAGAATAACGTTTTTAAGGACTACATAAGTGGATGTTGTCCTCAGACATCATCATTTTTGATTGTCTTAATTAAATAATTTTAAAGGCACAATTGTTCCAACCATGAGCACCAACTTGATCATGCCACATGATGAGGAAATTCTCTTAGCCAGTGATCCTTTTTCGCACCACATACAGGTCTTATGTATGATAATGAAGTCTCTTTAATCAAATCCTTGATTAACAGACCTGACATGATGTAAACTGTCAAACACACCAGGACACGTGACCTTTAAATCAAATACATTGTAAGATCTGATGGCCTGGATTACATGTTTCCCTTGTGTGCAATTGTTCACAAAAAAACAGCAAATTGCTGTTGTTGTAGGACTTTATTACCTTATAAATGACTGTCTTTATATCCTGAATCTGACTGAATTACTGTAATGCACTTTGGAAATCAGTCTAATCAATGAAATGTAGTTTAAATGATACAACACTGGTTTTCTGCCATGTGATTGTGCACTTGTGATGTTGTTTCCATTAAACTCTTTATTTCAAATTCCTTGTCCATTCAGGGATTTTTTCTTTATTTTTTTTCCAGGTGTTTATACCTGATTTCACTGGTAACTGAACTTAAAATATTAGAAACTGTATTGAACCTGATCAAATGTATTGAAACCATCATAATTTTTTAATGTATCCTCAGTTAACTTGAACATTGGACAATAATTAAAAGTTAAAAACCTCAGAGAAGTAAATAAAATCACCACATTTGAATGTCTGTAAGTCTACTTTTATTTTAAAGGGGGAAATACTGGTAAAAATGACTGATAGGTTGAAGAGAAAACTGTCAAGAGGAGCTGAAAAGTTTGACTCATTAATTATGGACTTTTTCACAAAGCTTTCTTGGAGTTTATTTGAATTTTACCCTTTGAAAACCACCCAGTTTGCCGTACCTCTTAATCTTTTTTTGTACAGCACCAATTCAAAACAAGTGCTACCTCAGTCGAGCAAGCCAAAATCATACTCTTCATTTTATAGATACACATATATGCATGTACACATATTCACAATACATTTAAATTTATATACATACATCCAAACCCAACATGAATCCACTATGAGACCAGCATAGCAATAAAAAACAATGGAGTGTTTCCTTATGACATCACCAAGGGGGAGCATATATGAGGAAAAAGAAAACGGGCCCAGAGAAGATCCTTGAGGAACTCCATAACTGACTTTAGTGTACACAGAAGAGTTATTGTTCATGTACAAACAGGTATCAATCAGATAATTAGGACTTTAACCAATTTAATAATTCCTATATTCTCTGTAGAAGAACATTATGATCTATGGTGTGGTTTTTCTTTTGAATATCTTTTATGTGTTTTTTTTTTGTTTGTTTTTTTTTTTTTTTTTCTTTTTGATTGAATATTAGTTTTCAAATGTGTAAAGTCAAAGACTTTTTAAAGTGGAAAAAATATAATAGCTTTACACATCAAGAATAAGTTTTCTTTGAAATCTGGCACTGCAAAAGAAAAAAAATGCATTAAATCAATGTTGTTGCATATCATTGACCCATCTCAGGGCCTAACAATAATAATAATGATAATAACAATCAATAGCTCCTTGGAATTTATTTTCTGGAAATGATTTTATTTGTATTTTCTCAGTAAAAACTGTGCAGTTGTGTAAATAAATTGGGTTTTAAAGAGTGAAGAGATAATATTTGATGTGTATATTTTCAAGTGACATACTTTTAAAAGACTGACTTGCTTATGTTGGTGTTAGTTGTTAGCAGACTAAGTATTACAGTGTCGTCTGAGAATTTCACAACATACTGGTTGGGCTGGGAGCTGACACTGTATACCAATGATTGTGTAAGCTCCCAGCCCAACCAGTATGTTGTCAGATGACACTAATACTTAGTCTGCTAACAACAAACACTGACATAAGAAGCCACAGATCTGGAGTGGACAGCTTTGTGAACTGGTGTGATGCACACCAGCTGCAGATTAACACAGATAAGACAGTAAAGATGCTGGTGGACCTGAGGTCGACTGGGGACTACAGCTCAGTGGACATACATGGACGTAACATTGTGCAGGTCAATTCATACAAATACCTGGGGGTTCACATTGATAATGACTTAAGTTGGCACACACAAGGCAAGTGTCTGTACCCGAATCCACCAACGTATGCATTTTCCCCGGCGACTCAGAGTGTTTGGTGTGTGTAGGAATATCATGTTGATTTTCTACAGAGCAATTATGGAGTCTGTGTTACGATATGGCATTTGTAGCTGGTTCAGCAACTTAACCGTTAAATCAAAAACGCTAACACTAAATCTAATTAAAATGGCAGGAAAAATCATTGGTATGGAAGCACCTGTTAATCCCCAAGACCTGTTTGAACAGACAACCCTCAGACTGGCAAATAATGTTCTATCTGATGGGTCTCATGTACTGCACCTTGAATTTGTTCTACTTATCTCAGGCAGGAGGTACAGAGTTCATCTGCGTCAGCATAACAGATATAAACACTCATTCATCCCTCTGTCAGTGAAGCTCATTAATGAGCAGATTGCCCAGGATGGACAGGAGAGTCTGAGGTCAAGTTACATAGAGTTTGAACAGAGATACTGAATTGCACTTTTCACTTGGTGCTGATTTTGCACTGAGACGCTACCTTGCACTTTTTTTTTTAACCTGATGATTTTTTTTGTTAATTTATTTAATGGATCCTGGAAGCATGGGTAGAATGTGTTGAATGTGTTGACCGTGTAGCAGACCCCACTATCCAAGGCAAATTTCTCCCAAGGGAGACAATAAAGAGACTTTTGATTAAGTGGAAAAAATGTAATACATAATATTTTTAGAAGGTTTGGAGGGCTGTTGTGTTGTCTCTAGGGCCACAAGAGTGAGTTTTTTTTTTTTTTTTAATCAGGCTCTGCAATTGATGAAAAATAAAAAACAATATTAAAAATGAATCGAAACCAATGCTACTGCCATGCATTGACCCATCTCAGGGCCTAAAAATAATATTATAATAGTAACAAAGATGATACATATTATGATGATGTTAAGAATAACAACAATAATGATAATTAAAAAAAACTCCATTAAATGTATTTTCTGGAAATTATTTTATTTTGTTTATTTTATTTATTTTGGTTTAAAAAACAGTGGGGTTATTTAAACATATTAGATTTTAAGGGTACAAAAACACAATATGATAAATATTTGATGTGTATTTTTTAGGCTGAAGTAGCTTTGAAAGACTGACTTAATTAAGAGGAAAAATGTAATATATAATATTTTTACTGAATAGTTTTGTCCCTAGTATTTTTTCTTTATTGATTGATATTCTTTCAAATCTGAGACTGCAAAAGCTGAAATTTAATGATAACAGTGCATCAAAATCAATATTGCTACAGGTCACTGACCCATCTCAGGGACTAGAAATAATAATTAAAGCTGCAAGCAGCATTGGACGGGTCCTCGCTCGCAGGTCCCTCATGCCCGTTTCACCTCCATTTTGCGGGTTTCATCCATTTTTGACCCCTTGACCTGCTCAAAGTTTTGACTGAGGTGTGTTTCTGCAGCGCTGTCGGGAGCCTTTTTTTTTTTTGCTCCTTAAGGTTGGTCCTCCCTTCTGGAGGACATTTACTTCCAGATCCTTCTTTTACATGTTTGGCATCTGTTCGTGTTTTACAGACATTACAGTTGAAGTGATGTATTTCTTGCTCCTCCTCAGTCTTTATAATGGGTGTGTGTTACACATTTCATTCAGTGAGTCACATGATCAGCTGCTGCCAATCAGTGAGTGAATGACATCATCTGCTGCCTTCATTACATTCAAACTGCAGCAGAGCAGCAGAACAACCAAATCTACAGAAACATTTCCTCACCATTGCCACAATTTTGATCTGTCTGTATAAGTTATATATGTGAACTGGAAATTTTTGTCAGGAATCCATCCATGTAATTTTTTAAGCTGTAGGACTTTTTGTTTCTTCTGTAGAGGCTTATGTTCCACAGGTTGTCTAGAGCCGTATTTTCATTCCCCATTCATTTGAATGGGGGGAGCTGGGGGGCTTCTTTGGTGTTCACAAACTTTGAGGGCTTGTCATTCAGAAACCGTTTGAGAAAAAAAAAAATCCTTTGAAAGTTTTGATCATCAATGTCTAGTGTGTCATCTCTGTGCTTTCCAAGCTGATACCATTTACGGCTTTAGAGGAGATAATTTTTTTCTGGGGAGTAGTAATTTTATTTTGAAGGCAAATTGCCGGCTTCCTGTTTGAGATAGGTCAGGGGTGTCAGCGCGTGATTTTTGGGTCTTGATGAGACGAAGATTTTGACGTTGGTTTGATCTCTCTACGACATTCCTTGTTGCCGTGACAACCGTTTGTGTGTGCCGTTTTGTACCTAGGTGGCGCTAGAGAGCAGATTTTGGCATTTTTTGGGTTATTTTTTCCATTTTCTGAAATTTTGGACCTGGTGTGGCATGTGTGTCAGTTTTGGCATGGCTGTGAACACGTTAAGGGTGTCAAATTATGGTGCGAAATGGGGATGATTCGGTGTGCTCTTATTTTGAAATCCAAATTGCCGGCTTCCTGTTTGAGATAGGTCAGGGGTGTCAGCACGTGATTTGTTTGTGTCGATGAGACGTTTAGGCGTTGGTTTGATTTCTCTACGACATTCCTTCAGGCCGTGAGGTCCGTTTTAGTGTGCCTAGGTGGCGCTAGAGAGCTGATTTTGGCATGTTGGGGGTTAATTTTTTCATTTTATGAAATTTTTCGCCGATTCTGAGGTGCATGCCAATTTTGGTGAGTTTTTGAGCTAATCGCTACTGAATGACCATCCAGTCACCTCCCAGCTGTTAACAGTTCTGCCCTTCCCGAACACTTTCTTTGGGCTCTTTCCCAGATGGACTGGTGAAACATGTTGACAGTTCGTCTGGTGTGTCAGAATAGGAGAAAGTGCAATGATAAGATATATACAACATAAGATATGAGCAACAAAACACAAACATCCCTTTTCTGACCATCCAGGGCTGCTTGGCAAACCAGATACTTAATCTGCTTTTAGGCAGAAAATCAGCAGCATCTAAGAAGTATTGTGCTGTTTCATAGGGGAAGATTTTACCATTACCTCTTCTCTCTTTGTTTCAAGGGGTCAGGGAACACTTAAAACAAGAGGTAGAGTAGGGGTGAGGATAACAAATGGACCTGAGCTATAAACTCTTTGTTTAGAGTGACAGAATTTAGTTAAAGCAGTAAAATGTATGATTCTTATCTCTTAAGCATCCACATTTACAAAGCTGCTCTCTACTTTTGAAGGTCATGGTCTGCTAACACTTACACAGATGTAACAAAGTTAAATGTTACCATGTTATCTGGTGCCCTCTGTTGTCAATACCTGTCAGCTAAAAGACCTTCTTTTTCATGAATTTAACTTTTATGTCTTAAGTCGTGTCAATCATTGATAAATACACTCATCTGTGTACACATTAATGAGACGTCTGACCTCTCTTAGACTACATCTTGTTTTGATGGTAGCTTAGCCTGCTGATCTCCTACCCTTAATCCAGTGTGACCTGTAGCCGTGGCATTGCTTACTTATGGCCCTTTTCCATTAGCCCTACTCTACTCGGCTCGGCTTTCCCCGACTCTACCCGGCTCTACTCTACTCGCATTGTGCTGCTTTTCCAACAGCCCGGTTCCCTACCCAGCAGGGGCGGGGTCGCCGTGAAACAGCTGGGCGACACTGCGTTAATCAGAATCAGAATACAGTTGCAAGAAAAGGTATGTGAGCCCTTTGAGATTACTTGGATTTCTGCATAAATTGGTTGTAAAATGTGTTCTGATCTTCATATTAGTTACAACAATAGAAAAACACAACTTCTTCAAGGCCAAGACTCAGATCACGGTCAGGCCCTACCTGCTTTTGTGTAATGGTGTGAGGATAATTTCTTGGATTTAAAGGTATTAAAAACCAAGGAGCTAATTATTGATTTTAGGTAGAACAATGATATACCAGAAGAAAGCATCATTCATAATCAAAAGGTTGAAATTGTTTAATCTTACAAATATCTTGGCACTGTGTTTGACTCACAGCTTAAAACGGACATAAACACTGAGCGGGGTCAACAAAGAATTTATTTAATACTGAGCTAAATTCCTTTAATGTCTGTGACACAATTTTATTTTCCTTTGCCTGCTGGTATAATAGGCTGTCTGTCAAAGACAAGAACAGGTTACACAGCATCATCAAAGTATGCTCCAAAATTATTGGAGCTCACCAGAGGGACTTGGGTACAATCTAGGAGGATCAAGTAGCTGAAAGATGAAGCAAAAGAATTATCAGCCAACCGGATCACGTTCTGTCCAGTGAATTTTCTCTTATGCCTTCGAGCAGATGTTATAATGTGCCCAAAAGGAAAACTAATCGCTACTCAAAGTCCTTCATTCCTCTGTACTATTAAGCTCTTAAACACAGACCACACCCATTTATAATCATTTTTATTTAGAGGACATTATTGATTACCTGTCTTATATTTATGTATTTAATTTATTGCTGTTTTTACATTGTCTAGTTTTTACCTCATTTGCTGTTATCCTCTATCTTATCTTCTTTTATCTTGCTCTACGATTTGTATATACGGGTACTTATAATGTTCAGACATCTCCCTCCGTCCCATGCTTCAGTATGTTTCCTTGACAGATTGACTGAATATTTATTTATGTTGTTGACTGACGGTATGCATGCATGTACACTGGAAAGCTACAAATGAATTGCCCTTTGTTGGATGAATAAAGTTGTCTGAACTGAACTGTGTATTGAACACAACATGTTAACCTTTACAGTGCAGGACGTAAAAAGTATGTGAACCTTTGAATTTAATACTGTTTCCTGGAGCACTGACAGCTCCTAAACTCACTGTCAGTGCGCAGAGTGTGATGCAGTCAGCTCTGAGCGACAAACTAAGTTATTATGGCTATGAAGTTTTTTTTTTTTATTTTTTTTACACAGGTTAAATGACCTCCTCCATGATGTATTAAGAGCGCAAAACAGAGAGGGTTAACTTTAATCTGCATCTGAATAATAAGTATGATGACACTCTGAATTGTCCCTCTTTTTCCAGTCCTTCACAATGACAGACAGCCTCCAAATCTTTCTGTAATTCATCAAAAAATTCTGTCAGTGATGGAAAATATTCCGTCAATGCGACTCCTGTTTCTCGCCACAATGACCACAGCCCTCTGTGCGTAATGCTGTGCCTTCTTTGCACCTTCTTTTCAATCATGCTATATTTAGATGCAAAAACACCACACGCAGGCATTTGCAGGTTCGATAAATCACATTGCAGGTGCTAAATAATTACATTTGCATCTCCTCCTAGTATTTTGTGCATTCTGATCATCTGCATGTGTTCAGGCAAACACGCTAAATGGTCTGCATGTGCTATTTTCTCTCCTAAGTGTTATTCATCCATGTTTGGGGTTGTTTGTCCTGATAGCTCTTAGGAGACTCAGCGTTATCCTGTTCCTTCTCCAGGTCAGCTCGACCTGGCAAGGAAAGGCATGGTGGGCCTGGTTCTGGGACTTCTGGGAGAGTTTGTACAAACACCTAAAATGACTGTTCCAGGACAGGAGTTTGGCCAGCAGTCAAGTTTATGTCCAGGGTGTAGATAGGAGAATTTGGTGTCGATGGCCTAAACAGGAAATCTAATGATGCAGGAGCATGCTATAAGAGGTTTGAGGAGTTAGAAGGTTTGAGATCCGTCTCTGTTTGTTCAGGCACTGTTCTGTACTTCTCTTGTCTCTCATCCTCAATAAACTCACCAGACTTCAATTGCTAAAGGCTCGCCTCTGTGTTTTGTTCCTCATCTTTGTTTTGCGTTTTTCTACATTTTTGATCAGGGCAATTCTTCAACTCCCGTTTGTCACAGATTTATTGATCTCGCTAGTAAAGTTTCCACCATAAATGGGTTTATAGCACGAACTGTTAACGAAAAGGGAGAGAGAGGGCTCCAAAACAGCATGGCTCTCCCCTGTCTAACCACTTCCTACACCTGTCTCTCGCTCCTCTATATCCTTTCCTGGGAGGAGGAGTACTGCGTAAAAAATGTTTAAAGTTAGACTTAAACTTAATTTCATTCATCTTTTTTTTAGGACATAACACAATATTATTAATAATAACAATAATCAAACAAAATAAGATAAACGGCTCTAAAAACATGTCAAAAATCAGGCCTATCCTGTTTCAGAGTGATGCTGAAAAGCTAGTCCATGCTTTTGTTACCTCTAGACTGGATTATTGTAATTCTCTTCTTTCAGGCTGTCCCAGTAAGTCGCTTAAGACGCTTCAGCTGGTTCAAAATGCTGCAGCACGTGTACTGACAAGAACTAGGAGAAGAGACCACATTACTCCTGTATTAGCCTCTCTGCATTGGCTTCAATAAAATATAGAATAGAATTAAAGATTCTTCTTCTCACATACAAAGCTCTCAGTGATTAGGCACCAACAAATCTTCAAGAGCTCATAGTGCCATACAACCCCTCCAGAACTCCCAAAATGCTGGCCATCAGTCTCTAGAAGTAGCCTGGGAGGTAGAGCCTTCAGTTATCAGGCTCCTCTTCTCTGGAACCATTTACCGACCACGGTTCAGGAGGAGACACCCTCTCTACCTTTAAGGTTAGACTTAAAACATTCCTCTTTGATAAAGCTTTCAGTTAGGGCTGACTCAGGCCTGGACCAGCTCATAGTTAAGCTGCAATAGGCTTAGGCTGCCAGGGGATTTGGCACACTGAGCTCCCCCCCTTTCTTTCTCTCTCCATCTCTTTGCCCCTTTTTTGTGGCTCTTGAACGTCATCTCTAGTTTTTGTCTTTAGCCTGCTCGGGTTCATGTGGACAGCCTTCTGCTGTGGAGCTGCATAGCTTCAACTATGACAGTTGCTGGTATTTGGCCCTATAGTGCCACTCCATTATCATCACAGGTCCTTATATTGACATCAGATTGGTCAGTCAATTATAATTCCCTGTAGTTCCTTCAAATATCACACATATATTACTGTAGCCATGACAACCTGCTGCTGCTGACCCACTCATTCATTCATGTTGGGTATTGATGAAGGAGGAGCCCAACAAGCAGCCACAGCATCTGGGCGTGGCTGAGGAAGGCATACAGCTTTTCGACCATGTACTGTGAGCTGTGTGCTTGGACATATAAAGACTTTGATTGAGATATTTTTATTTTTATTCATCAACACATTATTTCTGTCATCCACAACCTGCAATAAATGGTCAAAGGGACTGACTGGATCAACCTCTACTCCTCATCATTGTCTACATGCATCAAGATTCTCATCTTAGTCACTGGTGGGAGTAAACTGAAAAAAAGGGTTAAAATGCTTCTACAGCATTGATGGAAATAAAATAAAATTCAATCAAGTATTTTAAAAAGAAGAGTATGGCATTGACCCACTCTTTTGTCAAGTGCCTTGAGATAACGTTTGTTAAGATGTGGTGCCATTAATAAAGATTGATTGCTGTTCTACTTAAATTAAGTTATAATGTTTGCTCAGAATTTATTACATTCATAAAAATATAAATAAACATTCTGTTTAAAGCTAGATATCTATGGTTTTGTTAAATTTCAGGTATTAATGGTTGTCTTTATATTATTAACCTTAAATTAGTAACAATTCTGTCCTCTGAGACTGTAAATAACATTAATGTGGCCACAATGATAAACACAGCCGCTCTTACCTGCTTTCAAGCATCAGTTCTAGTTTTTCAGAATGTAACCAGAGATGTTTCACAGTGAGAGTAATTATGACTATGTTTAGAGAAAATGAAAGTGGTCCATAACCAAAGTTGTTTTAGATTTATGGAGCATGTGTTAGGAATGTGAAGAGAGATGGTTCCTCTTCTTTTCTTGGGGTCCTATTGTTTTCTAATTTACTTTGGACTGGTTTTCATCTCGGAAATAAAGAGTGGGTTAAGCTGTGTTGGGATATCTGTCTTTTCTGATGGACTTGAATGCATCATGCCTGAGGTGAGCCAGGAGTGGACGTGTGTCACCTTCTAAAAGACGTCATAAGCCATCAGGTAAGAGTGGCTGCAGCTTGGGAGCTTTTGAGACGCCAAGGTGCAGACGCCTTTGGATGCAACAGGGCTGCCAACGGGAAGGAAAACAGCTTTTGTTTTGTTTGAACACCCCAACCCAAAAACTGAACTGAACAAAACCGACAGGGTTCGCCGGTTACTGTGACGTCGACCGGAGCTGACTGGGTTCGCCGTTCACCACGCCGCAGACCGGAGCCATCCCCGCCAGAGGCCCCGCCGAAGGACGTGTTGGTGAGCTTATCCCGCTTCTGTTATTTCTGCGTGAAAACCAGTCCCCCTTTCTCAAGGCCGTTTCTTTTCGTATGAACACACTTCAGGTTAGGGTTAGCTGTATGTATTGGTTGCTTTGAAGTGGACCAGGAGGCTAATCTGTAACAAAATGGGGGCTCGTCCAGGGTCTATATGAGGGTAACGACGTTGGTCGGTCATCAGTAGAGCCGGGTAGTTACGTCCAAGCATTGTTTTGTGAGAAGAAGCGCAGTGAGTTGTATTCAGCTCGGGAAAAGCGGTGTGTCATTAGGTTTAGTGTTAGGCTCGGCACACGTCGGCTACAGGCAGGCTAGCTGCACGGTGCAAACCTCTCAGGAAATACAATGTTTGTGTACGTTTGTCTTGTGTGTAATATTACAGGCTCCCGTGGGTCTGTTTTGGTCAGCATATTGACTTTTGGTAAATTGGTTAAGGTTGTGGACAATTTTGTTGCTGCGCGGTGGCAATTTTGTTTGGGGTTTTCCCTTTTGCTTAGCCCATTTTGTGAATTTAACCTTAACAATGAGCACATTTAAGTTAGAGGAGTTCTGTGAGAGCGATTTTGGGCGCAGTGAATTGCATAAGCTGAAAAAGGAGGATCTAGTTGCAGTGTCTCATGGCTCTGATGTTAAAGAGCTTGTTATTATCGAGACTTATTAAAGAGCTTCGTCTGCATGACCCTGCCCAGGAGAGGGAGAGAGAGCAAGAACTTCAGCTGGAAGTAGCGAGGGAGAAGGCCAAGGCTTAGGAAAGAGAGAGGGTGCTTCAACTTGAGTTAGCTAAAGTGGCATTAGAGCAGGAGAAGTTGAAAGCTAACAATAACGCCTTACAGCGTGAACATGAAGCTCGTTTTGATATTACTAGCTGTTTGAGGCTTATGCCTAAATTCAACCGTGATGATGTGGGATCTTTTTTGAGGCTTTTGAAAAAATTACCATTGATCTTGACTGGCCACAGGATAAGTGGACTTTGTTAATCCAAAGCGTGTTGGAGGGTAAAGCACAAGAAGCCTATGCAGCGTTGGATATTAATGACAGCAGAGACTATGATATGGTTAGGAAAGTGGTCTTGGCTGCATATGAAGTGGTACCTGAAGCATACAGGCAGGCTTTCAGATCACTGCGGCGAAAACCTGGTGACACTTTCCTTGACTTAGCTAGACAGCAGGAAGTTGTGTTTGATTGGTGGCTGGCAAGCACTAAAACTTACAACTTCCAAGATCTTCGTCAGCTTATGCTGGCTGAACAGTTTAAATCCAGCGTACCGCGACACATTGAAGTACACCTTAATGAGTTGGGAGTTGCTGACTTGAGGAAAGCTGCTATGGCGGCAGATTCCTATGAGTTGACGCATAAAGATGTGCAATTCAAAGTAAAGCCTGGTAGACAGGGGGCTTCAGATAGGCCTGCAGAGGTCAGCATGACTAAACCTGTCACCTCCTCTGTACCCTCTTCAGGGCCAAGTAAAAGGTATGAGAGGTCATACTTCACCAAGAATGACATTATTTGTCATTACTGTAAAAAGCCTGGTCATGTGAAATCCAATTGCCTGAGTCTGAAAAGGAAACGGGGGGGATGCAAAAATTGTGGGATTAATCGGGACTCCAACTCAAGCTGTCCCTAGGGGAGTAGGTGATCTAAGCAGTCCAATCTGCCCAGTATCTGAAGGATTTGAAGGTCCAGAGGTGCTGTTTCCAGTTCTGCTTTGGGGGAAAAGGTCCCAGTTAACATTTTAAGGGACACGGGGGCTAATCGGTCTTTGCTGCTGAAGGGTGTTTTGGATTTTCCTCCTGCATCCTTTTTGAATGCATCCACTCCAGTAAAAGGAGTGGGTGATGGTTTTGTTAGTGCTCCCTTGCATCAAGTCTTTTTGCAGTCTAACATCGTGAATGGTCCAGTTGTAGTAGGTGTGGTTCCTGAGCTGCCTATTAAGGGCGTAGCTTTTGTATTGGGAAATGACTTGGCTGGTACGCGGGTATGTGTGACACCAGTTGTGAGTGAGACACCCTGTGAGGTTCCGGAGACGGTGGCACTCGAAAGAGAACACCCAGAGGTTTTTACAGCATGTGTGGTAACACGTTCTCAAGCCAGAACTGGTGAAGAGGGGAATGGGGCTGAGGACAATGAGGCATCTGACTGTTTGGCAGATACCTTTTTTACCCAGTTAGCTGAGGTGTCTCCTTCTGAGTTTTCTCGTGAAGCACTTGTATCCGAGCAGGAAAATGACCCATCAATTGCTTCTTTGAAAACCACTGCTGGTTCCGCTGAGGACCTTAAAGGGGTAGCGGAAGGTTTCTTTCTTCAAGATGGAGTATTGTTGAGGAAGTGGCGTCCTCGTGACCGTCCAGCAGATGAATCTTGGGCTGTTATGACTCAGATTGTGTTGCCGAAAAGCTTCCGAAATGAAGTTTTGCGCTTAGCTCATGAGGTATCTATGGCAGGCTATTTAGGCATCCGTAAAACTCACGAGAAGGTTGGTAGACATTTTTACTGGCCCCGCATGCACAAAGATGTAGTGCTTTATTGTCGTAGTTGTCATGCTTGCCAGGTTACAGGCAAGCCGAATCAAACAATCCCAGTAGCTCCTCTTTGTCCTGTGCCAGTGGTGGAAGAACCCTTCTCCAGAGTCCTGATTGACTGTGTAGGACCTTTACCAAAAACGAAGAAAGGAAATGAGTATCTTTTGACTATTGTGGATACTGCCACCAGGTTTCCCAAGGCAGTGCCTTTAAGATCAATCAAAACCAAAGCTGTAGTGGAGGCTCTGCTTCATTTCTTCTCCCGTGTGGGTCTACCACATGAAGTTCAGCATGATCGTGGGTCTAATTTTACGTCTGGAATGTTTCAAGAAGTGATGCATGAGCTTGGGATTAAGCAAGTAATGTCATCGGCTTATCATCCTCAATCTCAAGGAGCCATTGAGTGTTTCCACCAAACTTTGAAATCTATGATTAAGACTTACTCTGTGAACAATGCAGGTGACTGGGATGTTGCTATGCCTTTTCTTTTGTTTGCCATCAGTGACTCTGTTAATGAGGCTACAGGTTTCAGCCCGTTTGAACTCGTGTATGGACATCAGGTAAGGGGACCATTGAGAATGGTCAAAGAACAGCTGTTGCGGTCAGCAGGAGATGCCCCAGGGGGTTTGTTGCATTATGTTGCGTCTTTTCAGGACAGGTTGCACATGGTTTGTGTGTTGGCCAGGCATAACTTGCAAGTTACTAAAGGTAAAGTGAAGACTCAATATGACAGAAAAGCTGTGAGAGGCACCTTTAAGCCAGGAGATCAGGTTTTGGTGCTGTTGCCCATGGGTGCGGAGAAGCTGGGTGTGAAGTTTTATGGTCCATACAAAGTTATCAAGGCAGTGGGTGCATGTAACTATGTGGTGGAGACACTGGATCGTAGACTGAAGTCTCGTCTGTGCCATGTAAACCTTTTAAAGCTGTACTTTGCTCGTGATACTTACACGGTGGTAGGTAATGTGGTGGAAGGGGGTGAGAGTGAGGAGGAGGAGTTGGCTTCAGTTGAGCTGGTGACAGCTAGGCTCAAGAATTCAGCGGCCTTAGCGAGCCTCCCCGAGTCCTTGACTCATCTTGCCACTGAACAACGAGAGGAGGTTCTAGAGTTGGTTAGTGAGTTTAGGTCTCTCTTTAAAGACACCCCTGGCCTCACAGACTTAGTAATACATGATGTGGATACAGGCGAGGCAGTTCCAATTAAGCAAAACCCATATCAAATTAATCCTCAAAAATTGGCTCAAGTAAAGCCAGAGTTGATGTACATGGAGGAAATTGGGGTGATTGAACAAGGCTCCAGCGAATGAAGTTCTCCTTTGGTCCCTGTCCCAAAGCCTGATTTGTCCGTACGTCCATGCATTGATTACCGCAAGGTAAATAATGTGACAAAGACTGATGCATATCCCATACCTCGCCTGGAGGATTGCATCGATAAGATTGGCAGTGCTCAGTATGCGTCTAAATTCGACTTACTGAAAGACTATTGGCAAGTACCGTTGACTGACCGTGCCAAAGAAGTGTCTGCATGAATGTTTGTACCGTTGTCAGGTCCTCCAGTTTGGCATGAAAAATGCTCCCGCCACATTTCAAAGGTTAGTGAATCTGGTGACTTCAGGTTTGCAGAACACTGTGACATATCTTGACGATGTTGTCTGTTTTAGTTCATCCTGGACCGATCACATGAAAGGTCTTAAAATGCTGTTTGAGTGCCTTGAGGAGGCAGGACTGGTAATAAACTTACCTAAATGTGAGATTGGAAAGGGACAGGTCACCTATTTGGGCCACCAGGTGGGCCAAGGGTCTGTGAGGCCAAGGACAGCCAAGATTCAGGCCATTTTGGACCTTCCTGCTCCAAAAACTAGGCATCAGCTTATGCGTCTCTTAGGGATGTGTGGGTTCTATCGACGTTTTGTTCCAAATTTTGCTGCTGTGACCACACCCCTTACCAACTTGTTGAAGAAAGGAGTAAAGTATAGCTGGTCAGCAGACTGTCAAAAGGCTCTTGAAATGGTTAAAGCCATATTAGCCAGTGAGCCAGTACTAGTGGCACCAGACTTCTGGTGGTTACTGTGACGTCGACCGGAGCTGACTGGGTTCGCCGTTCACCACGCCGCAGACTGGAACCATCCCCGCCAGAGGCCCCGCCGAAGGACGTGTTGGTGAGCTTATCCCGCTTCTGTTATTTCTGTGTGAAAACCAGTCCCCCCTTTCTCAAGGCCGTTTCTTTTCGTTTGAACACACTTCAGGTTAGGGTTAGCTGTATGTGTTGGTTGCTTTGAAGTGGACCCGGAGGCTAATCCGTAACACATGATACACACAAAGGAGCAGAAACTGATGTTAGGAAATATCTGCATCTAAAAAGGAAGCAAATATCCAGCTGCATACAAGGAAAACAACCTTTAAACTGAATTGCTTAATCCAGTTTGATTAATCATTACACTTAATAGTCAGTGCCGAGGTAAAAGGAAAGTTTGCACAGTATTTATTTAATGACTCAGTGTGTCAGCCTGTTCTCTATATAAACCAGAAAGAGGAGCTGCATCAAGTGATGGACTCTGCCATGGTGAGTACTTTTTATTATCAGAGTAAAGTCAACCTGCATTATATCGGCATTTGTCTGCATTTAGAAAAGAATGTAAAAGATCATGTAAATATTGGTTACATAGGAAACTGATTACAATATCCGAGGTGCCAAATGTTTTATCTCCGACTGCTGGTCACTAACGATGACTTTGTTGTGTTTTATCTCCAGATGAAGCTGTCAGGATTTTTACTGCTGACCTTGCTGTCTCTTTCCTTTGGCAGAACCCTAGACCAGCTGAGACAAGGTAAACATAAACCTGATTTATAAATTTATGGGTTTAAACAAAGATCCAAGAACATATGTAAGAACTTAAAAGTGTCTTCAGCAGGGGTCACCTACTGAATCTATGCAAGGGCCAATTTTTATCTCAACTCTAAGAAGTATTGTCTCAACCAGATTTTAGCCTGGTTGAGAACTATTTTAGCCTCTAATTAAACAAAAAATACATTTATGACTGCATTTGAAACTGCCCTCTAAAGCAGCAATCTGATTTTGCCGATAGTTACAGACCTCAATTACAATGAAGTTAGAACGCTGTGTAAACACCAAATATAAACAGAATACAGTGAATTGAAAGTCTTTTACTGTCTAAGTTCAATTAAATAAACTACAAAGACAGTATTTAATGTTCAAACTGATAAACTTTTATTGTTTTTTGCAACTATTCTTCTTTTTGAATTTGATGCCTGCAATATGTTCCAATAAAGTTGAGACAGGGGCAATAGAATACCAGGAAAGTTGAGGAATGCTCTGTTCACCATTTGTGAACTACTACTTGAGCAAACAGTCCGCCATTTCTCAACATACATTACAAGGAATTTAGGGATTTCATCATCTACAGTCCATGATATCAAAGGTTCAAATAAACCAATGCCAGACACATTCTGCAGGTGTTACAACAGCATAGCTGAGTGGTAAAAGAGTGCAGGTACTTCCATTGAAAATGTGTGCCGCACAATACGACAACAGAGACCCCAGACTGTTGAGCAACAGAAGTCGTATATCAAGCAAGAATGTGAAAGAATTCCACCTATAAATCTTCAACAGTCAGTGTCCTCAGTTCACAAACACTTATTGAGTGTTACTAAAGGAAAGGTGATGTAACACAGTGGTAAACTTGCCCCTGTCCCAGCTTTTTTGGAAAGTGATGCATGCATCAAATTCAAAATGATTTCATATTAGCAAAAAAAAAAAAAGCAATTAAGTTTTCAGTGTGAATATTAAATATTTTGTCTCTGTGGTTAGTCAATTCTGTAAAGGCGGAAAATCATTGTATTCTGTTTTATTCACATTTTACACAATGTCCCAACTTCATTGGAATTGGGGTTTATAATACAGTACACAAACATGACTTTGTCATACATACCAATGATTTCTTCAATCCCACTTCTTAACATAAATTATTATTTCGTCTAATGATACAAATGTAGTTGGGGTGGCTCAGTGGCGCGGCAGGTAGTGCGCATGTCTCACAGCAAGAAGGTTGCTTGTTCAGACCCAGCCAATCAGGGCCTTTCTGTGTGGCGTTTACATGTTATCCAAGTGCATGTGTGGGTTCTCTCCAGCACTCTGGCGTCCTCCCACAGATCAAATAAACACACTTATGAGGTTGATTGGTGACTCCAAATTAGGGCTGTCACCTTATACTCGATATTCAAATAACCGTTTGAGCATAGGAATGAAAGTCTGTGCTTGAAGTGTAAAAAAATATTTGAATGTAAAATACAAAGTGTAGCAGCACATCAGTGCATCTGGAGCAGTGGACCATTTGATCCAACAGAGGGTGCTCTCAGCACATACACCGCTCTCTTGACCTCAGAGTGAGGTACATTTGAATAAAATGGAGGATGCACAAAGCCACTCCAGGCAAACAATAAAACTCACCTGAGGAACGCTGTGTGGAAGTACTTGGGTTCTACACTGTTGCTGGCAAATTAAAATCAAAGACCAGGCTGCGTGTTGGTTATGTGTAAAGCAGCTTACTTACTCGTCCTCCATAACAAACTTGCGGGCTCACTTGTCGGCTTTTCACCCAAGGCATGGATTCAAGTGCAGCCACGCTTCTCCAGTTGAGAATTGTTAACAGCTCCATCAAAGTACCGATATCGTGAGTCTTTTTGCTAATCAGTTCCCTTATCAATTCCTTCCACTGACAGGGATACAGAAGCGGTCAGAATTGTGGCTTCTTTTTTTTTACAAAAGGCGCCCTACTGCACAACCTAAAGTGAGTGGAAACACCAGCAACTTGCAGAAGCAGTTAGCTATGCTGTGACATATGTTTGACATTGTTGCCACTGAAAATCTACAGGCCAACATTTACCCACACGGAAAATCTGCAGGAATCAATAAGGGAATCGTTAAAGAATTGGATCGATTTGTAGGATAGCACTGGTATCGATAAAATCATCAATTCCCATCCCTAAAAGAGAGGCTTTGTTTTGTTGACCTACTTACAAGCACTTCCGCGATGGTTAGTGCTAGAGATGTGATGTTTGCAAATGTGCTGATTTTTTCTGAATGGCTCTTTTTAGTGAAAGATGAGAACTGATTCACAGTTGTGAGTGAGCCATTCATTTGCAAGCCATTCTTAAATGCAAATTGCCTGTAAAATCGAATGGCTCACTCACAACCACAAATTGGTTCTCTTGTTCACTTAAAAGAACCATTAAAAAAAAATAATTTATTCTCAAACCTCACATCTCTAGTGCAAACCACTGCTTGAGTACTTGTCAGTAGTTCAACAAAACAAAGCCTCTGTTAGAAGATAATATAACAGTAGAATATAACGTAACATAATATGGCAAAAAGCACTCAAGACCTTTTAGAGTTGCTGAAGAGTTTATCTGATGACTGTTGGCAGAGGTAGGCTAACATTTTCCATTGACTCACAGGTGTTTGAGTTAAGCTAATTAGCGGTGGGTGAGCTCTGCCCTGTCTCTTCCTTGTTACTGCACACACAGTCAAAAGAATGGTGTCTATCTGCTTGTCATTGACTCAGGAATGAGGCAAGGCATGAAATAAAAGAAGTTGGCATGTCCCTTCAAGCTGTGTGCTAAGGATACTTTGCAAGTAGCTCACATCATGAAGTAGAAAGTCCTTTTTGAAACATTTTTTCTCTTACTATGCAGTTTTTTCCACAAAACTGAAAAGCTGATTTTCTGCCTGACGTCCACACTTTACTGAGATAAGTTTTCACTAAAAAGACTCTCTATTTTAAACAAAATTGAAAAGTAGAGCTGACTGAAGGTTACGTTCTTTTGTTTTGACTCATCCTCAGCTGTTTTTTCGTTGGATTTTCACAAACTGCATTTAGCATGGGAAATATTAAACCAAAACACTGGTGACACTTGTGGGTCCATTATGTATGAAAATGAAACAGCTTCGTCAAAGAAACCAAACCCATTGTTGAATGTCAGAGTTCTTTCATTGCTTACATACAGTAGCCATCCATCCAGTAGCTGTGATGCTTATCCCTTTTGTGATCATGGGGTCTGGAGCCTATCCCATCTGACATTTGGCAAGAGGTGGGAGACACCCTGAACTGTTCACCAGCCAATTACAAGGCTAGATAGAGAGACAGACAATCATTCCCGCTCACACCTAAGGGAAATTTTAGAGTCACCAATTGACCTAATGAGCATGTTTTTGGTCTGTGGGAGAAAGCTGGAGTACCCGGAGAGAACCCACACATGCACAGGGAGAACATGCAAAGTCCACACAGAAAAGCCCTTACCAACCCGAACCAGCGACCTTCCTGCTGTGAGGCATGCACACTACCTGCTGCGTCACCATGCTGTCCTAACATACAGCTTTTATCAATTCATTTATACATTTGAGTTTCCATCTGTTGACTCAACGTATGGACAAGATTATTTTTGAAAACTGAGGAGGAAGACCTGTTTTTAAAAATACCAGCCTGAACAAACCCTGAATCAATCTGGGGAATTTGGAGAACCTGGCTTTTCTTGGTTTTGAGGTTTTGAGGTTTTGAAGCCTCCATCCACAGAACTCTCTAGTTGGAACTTGTGTTTAATTAAACTTGTTTGTTTTTCCTCTTTCCTCCAGTTCCAGTCTCAGAACTTGACAGCAGACCCATAATCTCAATGAATGGATCGATCACGGAGCATCTTTCTGTTGCTGACAAAGGCCAAGTGAGCCAATCTCCATCACCTCCCGTCAAATTAGTCGGAGGTTCTGTCCTGGAATGGGTGACCTGGACCGGCTCACTCCCAAACGACGCGGTTTCCATTTACAATGATCAGGAACGTCGCACTGATTATGTTTGTAATTTCAGATGTCATGCAGGTTTTTATACCCCTGCTAAGGCTGCATACTGCTACTACGCTGATGCAAAGAATGAATATGCTGGTTTCCCGTTCGAGATCCTGGTGAACAGGGACAACTTTGAGATCCTGGAGTGGGAGGATGGTTCATACGGATCAGTGCCAAAGAACTCTGTCAAAACGTGTCCTGGAGAGAACATTTATGTTGGGAAGAACAAAGATGGACTTGGTAAGGTTGATGTTAAACAGCAAGTCCTTGTCCTGGCTCGGCATGGTGGACAATATTCATACAAAAACTACCAGGTCCTGACCATCAGTGAGAACGTAGTCAGCCAGGAGGTCTATGATAGCAAGTACATTATTGATGAGGCAAAAATAATCTACTTTCCTCCAGAGACCATACACAAAACCACCCTCAGTAACCACGAGTGCAGCCCGGTGGTGAAAAGAGACACCCTGACAGAAACCCATCAGATGACCCACAGGTGGGACACTGATTTTAATGTAGCGTTACACTACAAAACATTTTTTCAAGTCCAGGTCCCCTCGCTCACCTCACTTGGTTTTGACCTTGGCCTCGACTTATCTTTCCAATACTCTAAGGGAAACACTGTGACAGATACCATAACAGATACGGTTTCTTTAGACATCACAGCTCCCCCGGGCCAATCCTGCACCGTTAATATGATGAGGTACAAAAACAAGCTAACCATCCCCTTCACTGCACGCCTCAGCCGCACCTACGGTAACTGGGATGTCCACACAACGACCATCACAGGGACATACAGCAGCGTTCAGGTTGGAGAGGTGCGGGCCATAGTGGACCGATGCATTCCTCTGAATGACACCAAGCCTTGTCCATGAGACACAGGACACCTTATACTGCAATATGTCCGACATATGATAGTGGAGCAGTAAAGAGCATTTAAAAACAGAAGTAAGTTAGCATTTAACAACATAAACGCATCTTGACTTGAGGCAGTTGTTAATTTTAGAGCACTATTTCATCTTTGAAAGGATGCTTGTAAAGAAAAACGTTTTTTAAGGACTACATAAGTGGATGTTGTCCTCAGACATCATTTTTGATTGTCTTAATTAAATAATTTTAAAGACACAAGTGCCCAAACCATGATCACCAACTTGATCATGCCACACAATGAGGAGGTCCCCAACCCTTTTTGTGCCACGTCCAGGTCTTATGTCGCAGATAGATAGATAATGAAGTCTCAGATCAGCTCTTGTGTTGGTGGGCAAACAGACACATGTTGTGGAAGCCTTGGGTATTTTTCTAAACCCTAACCCCAAAAAGGAGTCATTCACAAGCACTCCCTCAATTTTAACACTGACATTTAGGAACTCAGTCGGCTCAAAGTCATCAGCTGAAAGGGTAGCTAATCAAACCTGCTACACCTTCTAAGCAGTGTAAAATGGCGGTTTCACGATACCGATTGTGTGTTTCATCCATCTGTTATCACTCTGAGTTGATCTGATATTCCTATGGATTAGTCATGAGCATTTTTTTGGCTCTGACGTCTGAATTAAATTCTTCCATGTCAAGAAGTTGAGTGCTCTTGTATCCCTCAAGCATCTACCAGTTAAACATATTGCGCTACTGTGCATACTGTACTTTGTTCACACCTGTTCTTTTGTTAAGCATTTTTAGATATAATTTGTCATGCTTTGGTGCATTACAAAGAAAAATTGATAGATATTGTTTTGGGTGGTAGTATGTTGAAGCAGTTTCGTAAACGTCATTTCTTATGTCTGTGCACTACGGATCGAAGTATCAGTATTTTTCTAAGTACTTTCTTTTGTATTGAGTACTTCCATAGAATTTTAATAACATATTTTTATGTTCCTCTTCAGAATTTTTCAGTCTTTCTGCCTCTCATTGAGCCAAGACTGCGCCAAGTTCCCATGTCATGTGACTGTGGAGTTCAGTAATCATAGGAAATATGAAGGACAGAAAGAAAACAGTTGTATGCATTGTCACTCTCCACAGTAACAGTAAAAGTGACTTAAAATTGTTTTTTTTTTTTAGATTTATAATTAGTGCATTATGAGCTCACGTATTTTATTGGTTGTTTCTTTTTGTTTTGATTGGCATGATTGTCAGTTCATCAAAAACATATTTTTCATTTCACAGTTTAACATTAAATGTATATCTTAAATTATTCTTTAAAAAAATCTTTGAAGGTCTCATGTCCTGCAAAATCAAATCTCTCTCTTCTAAAGTCTCTCCTCTTTAGAGAAAATGTTCTTTAAAAGTCTGTTTTTTACTTCTTCAGGTTTATGATGTCATAGCTATACAGTCTCCACCTACATGTGAGTTATCTGCTCATCACAGGCAGACACTGTAATTGTTTGGGAGTGCGCTCCCCTGCCCATAACCACACACCCCTCCTCCCACTAGAGAATTTTTGGGCAGCCAATCAGCACAGAGCTCATTATCATAGCCTCCTGTTAGTCCCTGCCCCCTCAGATCTGAGTGTTTTCAAAGGGGAGGGAATAAGAGCTGCATCTGATCCTCTACAAAGCTGATTTTTTTATTTTTTTGTATTCTGCTTTATTAAATCATGGTTTACAGACACCCAAGACCTAACGATCAAACACACCAGGACACGTGACCTTTAAATCAAACATGTTTTAGGATCTGATGGTCTGGGCTATGTTTCTCCTTTGTGTGCAGTTGTTCACCACAAAAACAACAAATTTTAAAACCTGCGCTCTGTATATCTGCACTATAAATTGATGTTGTAGGATGCTTTTATTGTGCTGAATCTGACTGCTTTATTGTAATGCACTTTGGAAATCAGTCTAATCAATGAAATGTAGTTTAAATGATACAACACTGGTTTTCTTCCATGTGATTGTGCTCTTGTGATGTTGTTTCCATTAAACTCTTTTATTTCAATTTCCTTGTCCATTCTGAGATTTCTTGTTATTTTTTTCAAGTGATTATACCTGACTTCACCGGGTACTGAACTTAAAATATAAAAGACTATACTGAGCCTGATCAAATGTATTGAAACCATCATGATTTTAATGTATCCACAGTTAACCTGAACATTGGACAGTAATAAAAAGTTAAAAGCCTCAGAGAAGTAAATAAAGTCACCACATTTAAATATATGTAAGCCTGCTTTTATTTTAAAGGGGGAAATTCTGGTGAAAATGGCTGACAGGGTAAAAAACAAACTGCCAAGAGGAGCAGAAAAGTTAGACGGTCATTTATTTTGGACTTTTTCTCAAAGCTTTCTGAGATCTGACTGAAGTACTGATGTTGTCGACTTATCCCGTCATATTGAACTTTAGTATCACAGGTTTGAACTACTGAAGTTTTTTTGTCCTTAAACTGTCCTGTAAGAACAAAAATATGTCACGTTAATTCTCACATCAATGTCCCACTGCTCAGTCACTGTCTGTGTGTTTTACTGTAACACCACCAGGGGGCAGCAGAGTCTGCAGAGAGAACAGTCATAAGGTTTCTCTCAACATCAGTAAACCTGGCCATGCAAGGTCAGAGGTCATCTGATTTCATCATTCCTTCTTCAGCTGCGCCTGTTTCAGATCTCAGCACTCATCGTGCCCCCTCACAGCGGCGTTCAGGTCCAGTGATGGGGAGTGCGCTTGCCTCAGGTTGTCTCTGTAACTCTGCAGGGGGGGTCATAACCTTTTAAAACCATCCAGTTTGTGGTATTCACCTCTTAATCAATATTTGTACAGTGCCAATTCAAAACAAGCAGGCCAAAGTCATACTTTTTATTTTATAGATACACAAATATGCATGTACACAATCAAAATACATTTAAATGTATAGACATACATCCAAACCCAACATGAATCCACCATGAGCGCAGCATAACAATAAAAATCAACAGTGTTTCCTTATGACATCATAAAGGAGAAGCAAATATAAGAAGAAAAGAACTGGACCCAGAACAGAACCTTGAGGAACTCCATAACTGATTTTAGTGTACACAGAGGACCTATTGTTTATGTGTATGAACTGGTATCAATCAGATTAGTAGAACTTGAACCAATTTAAGCAGTCCCTGTAATACAGAGTAATTCCTATAATCTCTGTAGAAGAACTATGATCTATGTATTTGCACTGTTTTCTACCTATTTTATACTTCATTTTATTCCTCCTGACCCTTATTTTATTCTTATTCCAGCTATATGTTGATTTTTTTTAACCACTTTACAAAGTCAAATTCCTTGTAGGTCCAAATGTACTTGGAAATAAATACAAATTCTGATTCTGATTCTGAAAAAGGCTTTTTTACAGTGTCACTTTAAGGACTCTGCACCAGACTTTATCCAACATCATCTAAACATCAATAATGTTCAAGAGAAATACATTAAACAGTGAGTCCATGATTACATCCTGATTGTTGTGTCTTATAAAATGTTGTGTTTCTATCAGGCTGAAAAAAGTGTTGAACTGGTTCCTGTCGTTGTGTTCTTGTTTTTATTGTTCTCTGTTTGGCTTCAGCATCAAGCAGCCTGACAAAGAGAGCAGCTGTTGTTCTCCATGCTAATGATGCTGCACACACACACACACTCACACACACACACTCTGCGTGCGTCCCCATGCCTCTGTGAGAATGTCTCAGTGTGTCACCGCTGCAGTGATGACAAATCTCTTTGTTTATGTCAAACAGACCAACACACACATGTTCGCTCTGTACATACATGAGTGTAACACGGGGTTACTGTTTAGATTCCTGTAGTTTTACATCCAATCAGCTGTTTAACGCAAAAAGAGAATTGACCAATCACGTGACAGCAACTCAGTGCATTCAGCATGTAAACATGGTGAAGATGACCAACTGTAGTTCAACCCAGGCATCAGAATAGGGAGAAAATATTTAAGAGACTTTGAACGTGACATGGTTGTTGGTGCCAGACAGGCTGATCAACTGAGATTTTACACACATGACCATCTCCAGGGTTTTCTAGACAATGGTCCAAAAAGGAGAAATATCCAGTGAGCCGCAGTTTAAGATGATAAAAAGACAACAGGAGTTCAAATAACCAGTCGTTACAATCAAGGTCTCCAGAGGAGCATACTCTGTACGGAGTCAAACTCCTGAAAATCTACTCTTAGTTGAAAAGGAGTTGGTGTCAAAAACAAGTGTAAAACTGATGTTGAAGTAATATCCATGGTGTCCCTGTATTAAACTTTGAACTCTGGGTTCGCTGGAATCATTTCATGTGACTTGGGATCATTTTTTGAACGATATACATCCTCTAGATTTCTCCTCCAAGTTGGAGGATTGACATGTGCATTTTTATTTACTCTTGGACATTTATTTGATGTAATATTATCATTATTATTTCAGGGTTTTATTATTCATTTATTATTGCTTTATTATTATTATTATTACTTTTTTTTTTTAATTGAATGGCCTTGTAAGGGGTGGTGGGTGATGTAGGGTGTTGACATGCAGATGTGACAATTGATGTTTATTTTATGATTTTATACCTCATGTTGTATATCATACTGTTTGTCTAATATGTTTTAAATGTTCTATAAATAAAGACGGGAAGAAAAACTTTGAACTCTGTACCTGTAAGTGGCACTTGTAGAGTCAATCATCCCGATTGATTAGTTGATCAAAGATCATCAAGGTTTTCAACTTCATTAGCCTCAGAATTTCTCAACATCACGTTAATTTACAGAAATCCTTTTTTGGGGGGGGGGCAAAACAATCATTGCCCTGGGCCCCCAAATGAATAAAACCGCCTCTGTCTTTGTAAGGACGCGTGCCAGAGTTTGGTGCGTAATGGACACCGATCCATGTCTCCTTCCTCCTCCTCCTCTCCGCCGGGTTTCTGACATGCTGGGATGTCTCGAGAGTCAAGCGCGAGGACAGGGAGGGGGAGGGGGGGGACAATAAACCGTTTGAGTTGACATCTGAGGGGACGACACGCCGCCAACTCGTGGATGGACAGACGGGTGGACGGACAGAGCCAGAGAGAGAGACTCTGTGGAGTCACAAGGTGAGGGTTGGTGTCCTTTACGCACGTTACGCACGGACCTTTGGCGCATCCAGCCTCAGAGTGTGGAGGACGGCTTTGGAGAAGTTCATCAGCATTTGGGGGTCATTTTTCAAACCTAGATGTTTGACTAAGACTAATTTTTGCTTCTCCATCCTGCCTGCTCTGGACTACATGCCGCTCTGCTTCATGGACATTCTGGAGGCTCTGGATCTGGACTTCATCTCACGGTAACTTTGGTTCGTCTTTCTTTGCTTCAGTGACTCTTTGGACGGGTTTCACAGTCCATCCTTGAGGACATGTCGGATCAGAAACCATCCCTGGGGAGCGGAGGGCGCTTCCAGGTGGATGTAGTGACCGAGGCATCATCCACACCTCCGGCACCTGCTCCGCCGGCGCCCCCAGCTCCTCCATCTCCTCCAGCTCCTCCTCTCCCCACCAGCGACTCCAAGCCACCTGAGGAGACCAAAGCTCGGTCCAGGTCGGTGGGTTTTATGGACTCAGGCGCGGATATTGGTCTTCCTCCTGATGTCTTCCATGAGCCGGACACAGCGAGGAGCGACACGGTCAGCCTCCACTCCACCGGCACAGGACACACGCACATCTCGGACACTCACTCCAACACCTACTACATGAGGACCTTCGGACACAACACCATCGACGCGGTGCCAAACATCGACTTCTACCGACAGACCGCAGCGCCGTTTGGGGAGAAACTGTCCCGGCCGTCCCTGTCCGAGCTCCACGACGAGCTCGACAAAGTAAACGCACAGTTACACCCTCTACTTATCACCAGATTCAACAACTCAACTCAAATTTATCCATAAAACCATCCTGTTTACGTTTTGTATGACAGTTTCGTGGATGTTAGGTAGACTAGACCACTGGTTCTCAATGTGGGGGTTGTGATCCCCAGTGGGTCATGAGACTCTGAGAGGGGGGTCCGAGGCATATTTAGTCATTTGGGGTCCCAATGCAAACCCACTCAGGGGCCCCCAGTATCTCTGTACTGCACTGACAAATGTTTATTATTATTTTAATCTTGTACCTGGTAACAAAGAAACTAAATGCACACTGTAAACAGGTTGTTGTATATTTTACAGTAACTTCCTGGCAACAAGATGCCAGTGAGTTTCTGTAAATGTCTTTACAGTAGCATTACTCTATTTTAAGTAACAGTATAATAACTGGATTTTCAAAAACAGCATCCCTACTGTATTTTTATTTACAGTATCATCGCAGTTTGTTATTCTATGATGTCTTTAATGCATTTGAAATTATAACTAACTTTTATTATGTATTAGAATTTATGTAACTGTACATTTAACTATTTAAATATTAATTTATAGCAATATATAGTTTTGTAAAGAAAAAACTCACATACATTCATTTTCAGTGAATCGAATACTTTTCTCAAGCATTGTTTCAAAAAGATGAATCATTTACTAAAAGAAATCTTGCCTTTTTTTAAACTAATCTTTATTTGTGTGGCACCAATTCATAACAAATGTGTTCTAAAGCCACTATACAACGGAGTAAACTGAAGCCATGTTGGTCTATTGTCCTTGTCAGTTATGTACTGTATATACTTTTTACAGCAGGTGACTGTAAATTTTACAGTAAAGGTAACAGAAATCAGTTTGCTTTTTTCACAATATGTTGCCATACGCAGTAACTTACTGTGTAGACCTTGTACAGTAGGTATTACAGTAAAATACTGTTACATTTACAAAAATCAGTGACAGTGCATGTCTTCAAATTCTGTACTTAAGTTTAATTTTGACAAAAGGGGAGTATGATATTTAGGACACTTGTCCTGCTTTTGAAATCTGTTGCAGTTTTCTGACAGCTCAAGTTACATAACCATGTTTATATGCCCCCCCACCAGTGGATAATATTTATCAACAAAAAAAGATTTTGAATATTAATGTTTATCATCAACTAAAAGTGTTAATTTGAGGAAATTCTTCTGTTTCCTGAGTTAGAGAGGGTCCTTAAAGTCCTTCTTGAGGATTATTATATAACTGAACTGTCACAACACCTTTACTGTAATTAATAAGAACATAAATCAACATTTAATATAGTTTCCTATTTCAACTGCTTCACTCCTCACATCTTTGAGATGAAAAGTGTCACTCGTGTTACTCGTGTCACTCGTGTCTCCACTTCATGTCCAGTCCTCCATCCTCCTCTGCTGACGCTGACAGAGCATCTGGCTCTCGCTGTTGTTGAGTAACAACATTCGGTGTCACAATGAAAAAGGTTTACACCTTTGGTAGTTTTGGTAAAATCTGTTGATCTTCCTCTCGCCTTCTTTTCTTCTCCACTCCACTGGGGTAACTCTGCTTCATTTTCTTCAAAACCCTCAAAACCACAACAAGTTTGTTTTGCATCCGACTTCCTGAACCAAGTCTGCACATGTGCAGGAACTTGGAATAGTCCATAACATGAGAAGGGAGGGGGGAGCAGTTGAAACAATCAATAGATTAAGCATTTTGATGTATCTTTGAAGGGACAATGTGTAGCATTTTAAGTAATTTATGAGCTAAAAACAATGTCTACATTTATAAATTTGTCCTCATTTGTGTCAAATTCCCTTTGCCAATGATCTGACCTCTCCTCCTGAGTGAAGAATTTCTTATCTGTATTTACAAGTAAGTCCTATAGAGGCTGCCATGTCCTTCTCGTCTAAAAAGCTATGAACAGCTCAGACAGACCTAAAGCACTATGTAGTACTACTGGCTAAGGATAAACGCGTTTTCGCCCCATGACTGAAACCAAGAACGAGCACAGCAAGACGCACATGCCTCTGCCCCAGCAAATTTTGAAGCCTGCACTGCACTTTCATTCATAATGCAAGATCACACTTATGCCACGCCACAGGAGCAGGAATCCTCATCTGCAAAAACAAACAAAAAAGAGGAGACATAGCTTCTGGGCACATACTGGCATAGCGGTTGCAACACACATTTGAAAAAGTGAGGCGCTAGAGAGAGCGCTGTTTGTTTGAATGTAAAATACGATTTCACCACAAGATGGAGAACAAACTACACAGTGCAGCTTTAAGCATGTCTAATCTAATCTTTAGGTTTTCAGTTTAAAAAGAGGCCTCCTCCATCTGTCCTGTGTTTAGTTTAGTCCGACCAGCTAAATCTTGCCTAAGCTGTTTGACTGATGTTTTGATACCGTACCTCTGCATGTCTGAGGGGAGTTTGCTGGTTGAGGTTTCAGAAAATATTCCAGTGACTCCCATCTCAGGGACCCTGAGTGGGCTCAGTGACATCACTGAAGGCATGACCGGACACACACGTCTACAATGCAGCCTCTCATGACCCTGCAGGATCCCACTCCTCTAACAGGACAAGGGGTCACATAGGAGACATTGTACTGTAACAGAGAATTTCGGGGACGCTTGGTGACGTCACACTGACCTAAGTGATCAAAGTTTGGACGTTCATTTTCAGTCCTTCACAGACATCAGGAATCAACAATAATGTTAGAAATATCACTACACACATGTTTGTATTAACAAGAACACGCTGAGACCTCCACCTTCATTCCTCTGTATAAATTAAACATGAGTGTGTGGTCGGAATAATGAACACTAATGTACTGAGCCTCAAAGGAGACAACTGCTTATTAATGCACAAGCTAATCAGCCAATCACATTGCTCATAGCCATGCAGCCATCATCAGAATGAAGAAGAAAGATGATAAAAGTGACTTTGAATGTGACATGGTTGTTGGTGTCAGACTGCTGGTCAAGTGGGAATTTTATATGCAACCATCTCAAAGGTTTACAAAAAAATGTTCTGATAAAGAGAAAATATCCAACAGTTGTCTGGATGAGAATGCCTTGTTGATGCCAGGAGTCAGAGTTGGAGATGATAGAGAGGCAACGGTAATCAAAGTGTGTGGAAGACCATTTCTGAACACACAGCTCATCAGATCTTGAGGCAGATGACCACACCTTGTGCCATTCCTGTCAGCTAAGAACAGAAACAAACAGCACTGTCATATTCATATTCATAATGTAAATATTGTTAATGTTAACGGTGTGAATTCCTTGGCCTTATTTATAGTCTCACTTCTACTTAATTTACTTATTTTTCCTTCATAAGAAAGTTGACATTGCTTAACAATTCTGCATGTTGTAACCTGCTTAGTTAATTTTCATTTCATTTTATTTATTTTCATTTTATTTATTTAAATTCTATCTATTTTAATGTCTTTATTTGATATTTCATACTGCTATACTGTATATAAGAGCAACTGAACAACCCAATTTCCCATTGGGGATTAATGAAGTATTTCTGATTCTAATTCTGAAAACTGAGGCTAAAATTCAAACAGGCTCAACAAAATCAGACAACAGAAGGTTGTAAAAACATCTCCTGGTCTGAGTCTGGATTTCTGCTCCACATTCAGATGTAGGCTCAGAGTTTGGTGTGAACATCATAAAGCATGGATCCATCCTGCCTCGTATCAGTGGTTCAGGCTGCTGCTGGTGCTGTGATGGTGTGGGGGGATTTTCTTGGCACACTTGGGGCCCCTTAGTCCCACCTGAGCATGGTTTAGACCCCACAGCCTACCTGAGTACTACTGCTGACCATGTCCATCCCTTTATGACCACAGTAGACCATCTTCTGATGGAGACTTCCACAAAGCTCTGATCATCTCTGGTTTCTTCAACACGACGATGAGTTCACTGAACTCCAGTGGCTTCCACAGTCACCAGATCTCAAGACAATAGAGCACCTTTGTGATGTGGTGGGGCAGAAGATTTGGCTTACAAATCTGCAGCAGCTGTGTGATGCAGTCATGGAGATATGGATATGGATATCTCTGAGGGATATTTCAGCACACCAAGAATTAAGGGAATTTATCCTGGTACTAGCAAGGTGTACCTAATAAATTGACCAACAAGTGTACAATTTTTTCAAAACCTTTAGAAGATTTTGCATGAGCCCAAGACTCCACAAACACTTAACCTCGCAGTGTAGCTGGATCTGTCTGATTTAAAGATCTAATAGTCTGCTTCTTTAAATTTTATTCTCCCAACATGTCTCTTAGAAGTGATAGAGCACTATAAACAAGACAAAAAGTCAGCAACATTAAAACTCCCCTCCTGTCATAGAATTAGTCCTGAAATAATGAATTTATAGAATTACAGTCTCAAGCTTAAAATGAACAGGAAGCTTCCTTTCAGTCATTTCTCTCTCTTTGCTGTGATTGGTCCTCAGGAGCCGTTTGAGGACGGTTTGGCCAATGGAGAGGAGCCATCAGCAGCCGAGGAGGCGGTGGCGTTGGCAGCAAAGGAGGGCAAAGGAGGCATGGTGAAGTTTGGTTGGGTCAAAGGAGTCCTGGTGAGTTCTGATTCATCATGGAGAGGAAACCTGTGTCCATTAATTAATTTTATTAATCATTATAAAGCTGTGATGCCTTCGTTGGTGTTTCAGATCCGCTGTATGCTGAATATCTGGGGTGTGATGCTCTTCATCAGAATGTCCTGGATTGTTGGGCAGGCTGGAATCGGTGGGTACAAACCCCTGAATGAAACCTTCCCCCACAGTACTAACCCACCCTCTGTTTTTAGGGTTTAGACTGAACTTCACACCAGAATTTAGGAGCCCATGTAATGCTTTTTTAAAATGTATATAGGGATGGAAATTGAAAATCAATTCTGATTAATAATTGATAAAAACTAGCTAAAGGAATCAATATCATTTTTGCTTTCCCTTAACAATTTCCTTATCAATTCTTTCCACTAAGTTCTGGATGCCTTGCAAATCAGACGGTCCCACTCATGTCAAAAGCAGGCAGCATGGATGACAATAAAGAGGTCAAAGAAGTAGTCACTGCAGGAGGCAAAGGCAGTTAATGTTGTGGCTTAATTTTGCACAATATGATGCTGAATATACAGTGTCTATCTGTGTAACTTCAAGAGAGTGTGGAAACTTGAGCAGGTTGCTGAAGCATTTGCTTTTTTCCACTCAGACAGATCATGGCATCGATAACAGCACCAGTTTCATTTAAATCATATCAATCCCCATCCCTACTCTTATGTGCTTTCTAGTGTGTTTAACATGTCTCCTCTGCCTGAGCACTTATATCAATGAGACAGTCTTTAGCATCTCCCTCTCTTTATGGTGCCAGTAGCTGCCTCAAACAGCTGAATAGGCCTACCAGTTTGATGTCATACCTTTGTTTCATCATCAGTTTAAGCCCATTGGCTGTTAGCACTGAACTGACCAGTTACCACAGAATAAACCAATCAGAGCAGATTTGGCCCTCTGGGGAAAGGAGTTTTGAAGAGGCAGGAGCTCCAACAGAGTGTCACAGACCAACTGAGAATACAGGTGGATCAGGCCCACTCAGTACATGAAAACTAGAGGCTTGAATATATGAACCTGAGTCAAGGCAAACATGAGCTCTTTAAGAAAGAACTTACAATCAGCTGGCAACTGGAGTCGATCTGAGTAATCAGCTGTTCAACTGATACTTCCCTTAACTTGGTGTGTTGCTTTTTAATCATTTTTGTGTTACAGGACTGACCATTGCGATCATTCTGATGGCCACGCTGGTCACCACCATCACTGGTCTGTCAACATCTGCAATAGCAACAAACGGCTTTGTACGAGGAGGTGAGACATTAACCAAGGACCATGTTTTATTCTGAAAATGACATCTGATCTGAATTGAATGCTTGTTCACTGAGTTTTTCTCCAAAATTAGAACCAGAAATACTTTATTAATCCCCAAGGGGAAATTCAGTTGTTTTAGTTGCTCTTACAGATAGAATAAAATAAAGACATTAAAATAGATGAGAGACCATGAAATAGATAAGAACATAAAAGTAAAAATTTAAGAAAGCAGGTTGCAACGTACAGAATCTTTAAGCTTTACTTTAACTTCCTAATGAGGTTTTCCTATTTTCCTCACAAGCAGTGAGGAAAGAGGAAGAGGAAGATTAGCGAGGTGCTGGAGGGACTGTCTTTGTTTCTTTTACTTTTCTCACTCAGAGAAGCTTGTTTATCTCTTTAAAAAAGCAGAGAGAGCAATCTGTTTCAGTGAGAGAAATAATTTGCTTTCACTTTCAACATTCACAGAGGATCTTGGAGTCAAAAACGTGTTAATTCAAAGCACTGCACCGCAGTTCTCCACCTGTACTGGAAAACGACATGGGGCGAAGAATCATACTTTTAATGGGTGCAGGTTCGACAGCAGGCGTGTGATGCTGGCGTTCAGTGAGGACTTGGTGTTAGCAGCCTGTTCTGAGCAGGACTGAAACAGCATGACAAGAACTTTGTGTTGCAGGAAGGTTGTGAAGATACTTGCATGAATGTCTGAAGTTTGGTCAGAAATGTCACCCGCACACATGAATTTAAAGAGCATGTAATCTCCCTTATGTTAGGTCAGTTTAAGTTTCCCAGAAAGAGAATGATTAGAACAAAATCCAATAATCTTCCTGTTTTTTGATATTGTGTCCAGGTGGAGCGTATTACCTGATCTCCAGGAGCCTGGGGCCGGAGTTTGGAGGCTCCATCGGTCTCATCTTTGCCTTCGCCAACGCTGTGGCTGTGGCGATGTACGTGGTTGGCTTTGCAGAGACGGTCGTAGAGATGCTCAATGTGAGAAATATTTTATAATTTCAAGAACCTCTCTGTCCACTGGGCTCTAGTTCTTATAGTGATGATGTTCGTGTGTGTGTTTCAGGACGTCGACGCTCTGATGACTGATGAGCTGAATGATATTCGAATCGTTGGGACACTGACCGTCATCCTGCTGCTGGGGATCTCTGTAGCGGGGATGGAGTGGGAGGCAAAGGTAGGACTGCTGGTGTAAGATCCTGCAGAATATCATGGAGGTGCCAGTTGTTGTTGAATATTGAATATGAATATGGATACTGGTCCAATTAAAATCTTAAAAGGTAGGGGAAATGACTTGCAACAGCTATGCTATCAAAAATAGTTCATGTTTGTTTAAATCATTAAAAAAACATTATTACTAGCCTGGACGGGCTCTTACTCTGTTGCTCTCCACTGAACAGGTACAGGCTCTATTTCGAGTCTTGCCTGTTGGCGCTGACTCTAAGGTTAAAACATGGACCGTGCCCATGAATTGTTTTGCCTAAAAGCCCCGAGGATACCAAGATCATAAATATTATGGACCAAGTTCATCAGAGAAGAATGCACAGAAAAGACATAAAGAAATACATGGTTAAAAATCTGACATCCCTAGGGATAGGTCGGTAATAAATCATGAGCATCTATTAATTAAATAGTTTGTTGAACTCTTTGGTTGTCTTTTTTTTTTTGTGGGGAGAATCTCATAGGAGTTTCTGATAAACTTCTAAAACACTACTTAAAAAGCACACATGGTCATCTGTTCATTTCAATGCATGATATTTTTGATTTGAAACCTTCAGGACTTTTGAGCAAAACAAGCTGTTTTTTCCATGTTGTACAACATTGTCTGGGTTTACATCCAAACTGTGACTCCTTGATACCCGTCCCCTTGTCTGTAAATAATTGTCTCTCTCACTGTCATCCATCAGGCTCAGATTGTCCTCCTGGTGATCCTGCTGGGAGCCATCGCTAACTACTTCATAGGAACCTTCATGCCAACAGAGAGCAAAGAGCCAAAGGGGTTCTTCGGCTATAACAGTCAGTCTCTGTGCCCTCTTTATTTTATCAAGGGTCTAACATTTCTTCCCTAGGAATCAAAACAACTTCTTGTACTCAGTAAAATTTTATTCTGGTCTTACCGTTTCCAGCTGCCATCTTCTTGGAGAACCTGGGTCCAGACTTCAGAGACGATGAGACGTTTTTCTCTGTGTTCGCCATTTTCTTTCCTGCAGCCACTGGGATCCTGGCCGGAGCGAACATCTCGGGCGACCTCACTGTGAGTTTGGCATTTTCAGCCTCACTGCACATGTATGATGGTTGGGGCTGAACAAACCAAAAGTGGAATCTGACAAGATGGATTTAGAAACGAAGATCGTATCCATATCTTTCTGCTCATATCCAGAAGTTTTTATTTCTTCAGGAGCTGTCAGTAACCAACCAGAACAACAGACTATCCAAAAGTATAGCAGATTTTATACAAGCAAAAAAATAGAAATTTTGCCTTTTCTCTCAGTTCTAGCCCAATAAATGTTATTTTACATATTTATTTTATTTGAGGGTGCTCTGGATTTAGAAGAAGCATCTCATGGTGTTCCCCAAGGTTCAATCCTCATCAACATGTAAACTCACTGATATATTGGAACTATATTCAAGTCACTGCTAAAGACTCCTTCTTTCACAGTGGCCTTTAATTAAACTTACTATAAGCCTCCTGTTTTATTGGATTTTGACATATTTTAGATAGTCTAAATTGTTCTATTGTCATGTTGGTTTTTATGTTTTTAGTTTTTGTCTTGTTTGCCCTCAGCTTTTTTGCTCTCTTGTCCCACTTGGACATTTTAGTTTGTCTGTTATGAGCCAGGGCAGCACGGTGGCGTAGCAGGTAGTGCACGTGCCTCACAGCAAACGGGTTGCTGATTAAATCCTTGGGTCAGTCAGGGCCTTCCTGTGTAGAGTCTGCTTGTTCTCTTCGGGCACTCCGATTTCTCTCACAGACCAAATACATGCTTATTGGTGACTCCAAATTGCCCTTTGTGTGAATGGTTGTCTGTCTCTCTATGTGGCCCTGCGAGTGGCTGGGGACCGGTTCAGGGTGTACTCGCCTCTCACCCAAAGTCTGCTGGGATAGGCTCCAGACCCCCTGTCCCCAAAAGGGATAAGCAGTATAGATAATGGATGGATGGCTGTTTTCCTATCTTGTTTGTCTCTTTGTGGTTGTGCAGCACTTTGGTCAACCTTGGAGGGTTTTTTTCTGTCCTTGTCCTAAAGAGAGTTTGATTCTCATCGCTGTAACCTCTAACCCAAAGTCTGTCCAAAGCCTCTGATGGTACTGGTGAAGCTTGAACTGTCAACACAGAAGGAGTTGTGTTTTTATGTGTGAGCCTTAGATGTCAGGTTTGATATCAGCTAAAGTTTATCCAGGTCTGCCAGAGCTTAGCTCTTATGCAGACAGAATTGATGATGTGGCACAGTGTCGTCACACTGACGAGAAACCGCTGCACACTTCGACATTTGAAGTCAAAGTGATCACGGCCCCTTCACATGAACACTGTTAACTGAGAATCTGAAAGGAATTTCCAAAAAGTTAATTTTCATTGACCTAAAACAGGGTTTGTGTTTGAACTGAAGGTTAAGAAGCACAGAGATAAGCTATGTTCTTAGAAATATCAGAATCAGAATTACTTTTTTTATCCCTAAGGGGAGATTCTGTTGTTTCAGTTTCTCTTATGCACTGTAAAGCAGTAGGAGTATCAAATAAGACATTTAAATAGACAAGAGCATATAAATGAAGTCAATGTTATTAACTTTACCAGTATTTACAATATGAATATAATATGACAGTCCTGTTTGACAGGAGAGCACATTTGACTGAAAGGCAAAGTTCATCAGTAAGGGTTTGTACTGGGTATTACATTTGCTTATTAACTTACCACTTAACTGTACAAATATCAGAGGTAAAACTGTGTAAAAAAACAAGAAAAACCTTTATTCTCCAGGTCCTGATGGAGCAGTGATATTATAAGGAGGTCTGATGGCCACAGGCAGGCAAATATCCACCTCATGTTAAATGTCTCAGTATTCAAAATGCCTGAAGCTGAAGATACATTTCCTGATGATGTTTTTATTTTTAGGACCCTCAGTCAGCCATCCCTAAAGGCACTCTGCTCGCCATCCTCATCACTGGGATCACGTACGTCGGTGTCGCCATCTCTACAGGTAAATTATAACTTTAAAACTCTTTAAGTCACTTTTTGGTCTTTCAGAATTTGTAGAGCTACTAGTCAAGTTTAAATCAGTGTTTCCTTTTTTTTCTTTTTTTTTTTACATCTTCTGTCCCAGTGTTTCCTTTTTTCCTTTAAATAATACTCCGGCATAAGTATAATGCAGAGGCCATAATGAAACTGTAATTTCAACATTTCAGTCAGTAAAACCTTTAACCTGGCTCAGTTTCTTGACTGACTGTGTTGAAACACACAATTTGTTTTGTTATGTGTTTCCGTTAAGGTGCTTGTATCGTCAGGGACGCCACTGGTGACCACAACGACACGGTGAGCGACACCGTGAACTGTACGGACGCTGCCTGCACTCTGGGCTACGACTTCTCCATCTGTAAGGAGGGAGGCTGTCAGTACGGCCTGATGAACGATTTCCAGGTAACACTGCTGACACAGCCTCAAATCAGGGTTTGATGATAGGAATCATACTTTGTACATCGACTGGATTAACGCTCCGCTGTCTAGTTCAGAGGGTTCTGCAGGTCAGACACGCTGGACCTAAAAATCTCAATTCTAGTGAAGTTGGGACATTGTGTGAAACGTTGATGAAAACAGAATACAATGATTTGCAAATCCTTATCAACCTTTTTTTCAATTTAGTACACAACAGAAACAAAATATTTAATGTTCAAACTGAAAAACTTCACTGTTTTTTTGCAAACATTCACACAATTTGAATTTTAGATCTGCATCACGTTCAAGAAAAGCTGGGACAAAGCCATGGGGCATGCTTACTATAGTGTTACATCACTTTTCCTTTTAACAACACTCAGTAAGCATTTGTGAACTGAGGACACTAACTGTTGAAGCTTTGTAGGAGGGATTCTTCCCATTCTTGCTGCTTTCAGTTGCTCAACAGTCCGGCTCTCTGTTGTTGTTTTTTGTGCTTCATAATGATCCACAAATGTTCAGTGAGACAGGTGTGGACTGCAGCAGGTCAGTCAACCTGCACTCTTTCACTCTGAAGCCATGTGGTTGTAACACAAGCAGATGTGCAGGTTACCCATGCCATGGGCACCAACACCCCCTATACCATCACAGATGCTGTCTTTTGACCTTTGCTCTGATAACAGTCTGGATGGTCCTTTTCCTCTTAAGCCCAGAGGACATCATGTCCATGATGTCCAAAACCAGTCTGAAATGTGGACTCAGACCACAGCAGACTTTTCCACTTTGCCTCAGTCCATCTCAGATGAGCTCGGCCCAGAGAAGCCGGCAGTGTTTCTGGGTGTTGTTGATATTTGGCTTTGTCTTTGCATGGTAGAGTTTGACCTTGACCTTGTAGATGTAGAGATGAACTGTGTTAACTGACAGTGGTTTTCTGAAGTGTTCCTGAGCCCACGTGCTGATATCCTTTACAGGATGATGCTGCTTTATAATGCAGTGCTGTGTGAGAGATCAAAGGTCACAGGCATTCAGTGTTGGTTTTAGATTTACTGCTTACATGTAGCGATTTTTCTGGATTCTCTAAAATGTTTGATTTTGATAAAATGGGCTGTATATGATGAAATCCATAAACTTCTTGCAATTGTACATTGTGAAATGTTGTTTTTAAACTGTTGGACTATTTGCTCACACATTTGTTCACAAAGTGGTGAACCTCGGCCATCCTTGCTTGTGAATGATTGAGCCTCTCAGGGATGCTTCTTTTATACCCAATCATGACACTTACCTGTTTTCAGTTAACCTGCTCACAGGTGGAATGATCCAAACAGGCGCTTTTTGAGTGTTGTTCAACTTTCTCTCTTTTTTACCCCGTCCCATGTAGAATGTGTTTCAGGCATCCATTTCAATTTTAGTGAATATTTGCAATAAATCAAAAAAGTTGGTAAGTATGAATGTGAAATATCTTGTCTTTTTTGTGTTTTCAGTTGAATATAAATTAAAAAGAATTTGTAAATCTATGTACTTTGTTCAGTATCCAAACTGTGATTAATTTGAGTTGACTATTAAAATTCAGAGATGATTTAGAATCAAACATTTAGTCACTGATCAGCCCTTGTTTCTTCTTTTGTAGATCAGAATTTCACATATTTACTTCTCTGTTTACATCGTACCATTGGTCAGGCTGCTGTTTAAGTTTATTCACTCAGGTTTTCTTTTGAGGTTGTTTAACAGGACTGTAAATCCACAGCTCTGATCCGTGTGTGTGCCTCTGTGTGTGTAGGTGGATGTTGTCAATGCTCTCATTCAGCTCCGTCTCCAGCCAGCGAGAACCTTGTGACTCTAAACAACAGCTACTATTATCACTGCTGCACTTTGTTTGGGAACAGCTCCGTCACACAGCACACACAGCTCAGTGACACTGATATCGCTCACATGGTGCACACTCTCGCTGACAGACAGTTACATTTGTGATATTTCATAGCTCTGCTGGGTAACGCCGTGTGCTTACAGATCATCTGTCTGATGTTAGAGCAGGTGTGAATGTATCTAACAGCTGTGTGTGTCCTCTTTACCTCACATGCTAACAGACGCCACATGGGGTCGGTAGGTACTGATGCTTTGGAAAAGTTGTCTTCTGTCCTGTTTAATGTTTTAATCCTGGTACAAGCAAGGTCTACAATGGCTGTAAATTCTATTCCTACCATAATTTCTTGTTTATAACACTTTTTTGCTCTTAAAAAAGGTCTAATTTTCAGGTGCGTATTATACACAAGCACAAGCAAAATATGTAAAATATTTCGTCTCGCCAACATCGCGATTACAACACATCTGATACGAAATGCCAAAATATTTTCTCTCTCTGCGAACTTTACTGCCAAACACTGGGCGCTGCCATCTTGTGAGCAACGGGACCACAATAGCTGCGCTCTGATTGGTCGAAGACATTGGCATGTTGATAGCTGCTCTCTGATTGGTCGGTACACTACGACTGAGCATGCTCGGGCAGAAATCAAGTAACTGCACGTGCGTGAAGCAAAAGGTGTTGAGAGAGAAATTTGAGTTGTCTGGTTTGGGCAAAATGTGGGTGCGTGTCATATTTGAGTACAGCGTTGAAGAGCATGAAAAAATGGGGTGTGTGTTATAAACAAGGGCGTGTTGTAATCAAGAAGTTACTGTATTTTGTCATCAACTGGCTGTGGCTTAGTCACCAAAACAACTAAAATATCTCCATCAAAGAGGTCACACTGTATCATACTTTTTCAATCTTTGCATGCCTTTACTGCATAGGATGGAGCCCTTCCACGACAACAAGGTCCTACTACTTTTTTCCAGTAGTTCAAGCTCATTGGCTGAGGGTGGCAAGTCAAGATCAGAGCATAGACTGAAGAATAAATGCAGAGCTGTTGAAAACATGGCGCTCAACCTCACTGCAGTGACTAACTACCACAGAGTAAACCGGGAGGTTCCTATTATTTTAAGACTAAAGGGGGGATCTTAAAGTGACAAGATCTCAAACAGAGCTTCTCAGAGAGATCAGAAATATACGCTGGGGCTGGCATTAGCTCTTTGCATTGTGTGACAGTACAGGAGGTAGACTGGTCTCGTGCATACTGATAGTATTACTGAAGTAGTACGACATCCAGGTATTTATTTTAGCCTGACACATTAGATGGACTGTTCAGTATGTTTCACTAGTACATGTGGGCAACAGCCCATTGAAAGTGTTTGGGGAGGGCAGAACCTTTCAAAAGCATGTCCCACAGGTAACTGGATGATTGTTCTGTCAGTCACATTCATTATGAGCCAATCCGATAATGTAGTAGGGAGGCGCTGCTGCCACAGTTAAAGTATATACCGTAAACAATAGGAAAAACTCCATAGGACAAACTCTCGTTCTTGATTGTCATGTTGAAAATGCCGTCTAAAACATTTTTTTGACCTAGTAGCAGAAAGAGAGGTGGAGTTTGAGGCAGATGTAAAGGCCAAAGGGTCTTTATCACAGTTTTTTCAGATGTTTTTGTCTTTTTTATCCAATAGATTAAAGAATGTCATGGACACAAGCACTGCTCACTAAGTCTGATTCATATGTATATGATAATTTTCAGTAAAGACAAAATATCCCAGAGTCGATATTAGCAACAATGATCATGTGGTTTAGAGACACTTAGATGATCCGGGCTTGAAGAAGTCTCCTTAGTCTTCTGCTTCTTATCAGGCTGTGAGCTCAAACTTAGTCACACTCCAAGAACATTTCTCTCTGTTTAGATTATAATTGCCCAGTCATTGATGATGGGTGGTGCGTGTTTGTTTTTCAGGTGATGAGTCTTGTGTCAGCCTTTGGTCCTCTGATCTCTGCCGGGATATTTTCAGCCACGTTGTCCTCGGCTCTAGCTTCACTGGTCAGCGCACCAAAAGTCTTCCAGGTCAGAAACCATTGAGTTTTATTCCCTTTAAGATCATTTTATCAACTTCATGTTGTGCAAACAGACAGAAAAGTGCAGTTTGATTGGTCGCTATCTTATATGGATGCAGCAAAATGAAGAAAAAAATCGTACTTTGCATCTTAAATTCATCACATGTGAAGACGTGGAATTGAATTTAACATTTTAAACTACAATAGATAAAAATTTGGATTAAAATCTAAAGAAGCTTGTTTTATATCCCAATCTGACCCAACACATCAGTATTTTAAGTCTAAATCTTTACTTCTAGAGTCAACTTTCTCTAAAACTACTGTATTAACCAAACAGTGACTTCAGTTATAAGTATATAACATTCATCTGTTGTTGTTGCTCCAGGCTCTGTGTAAGGACAACATCTATCCAGGCCTGGGCGTGTTTGCAAAGGGTTATGGGAAGAATAACGAGCCTCTCCGTGGCTACGTCTTGACCTTCTGCATTGGACTGGCCTTCATTCTTATTGGTCTGCTGCTAAATGATTCAGCTCCACCTAAACACACAACATCAGTGAGCCAATCATTCATAAGAAGATGAATTATACTTGTAATTAATGACCGCGTTTGTTGTCTTCTGTCAGCTGAGTTGAACATCATCGCTCCAATCATCTCCAACTTCTTCCTGGCCTCGTACGCTCTCATCAACTTCTCCGTCTTCCATGCCTCTTTGGCCAACTCTCCAGGTGAGTATGTGTTACACACTCTGACCACAGTTTAATGATAATTTCATGGTAACACGTTAAAATAAAGCTGAAGTACAAATGAATGCTACAGCCACAGGGTTACAATTGAGCAATTAGCTGTTCATCATTCATTAATTTACCTGGAGGTAATGAGCAGCTACCTGGTAGCTGCTTAGTATAATGCTACACCTAACAGAGTAGACATAGTAGCTGAGTAGCTGCCTAGTCTAATCTTACAAAACTGAAACGGGACTCCCCAAAGAACTGTCCTTGGCCCCATGCTGTTTGGTTTGAAAATGAATGACCTGACAGACAAAACGTGAGCCACTTCATGGAACAAGGTTCCTATGTAGAAATGCTTTCAGTGTTAATGTTTGTTTCTCATTTAATAAAGAAATTCAGTCCTGATCTGATCAAACTGCTACTGAAAATGTTAGCATCTATGCTAATCTCTATGTGCAGTCACTTTCTGCTGTCGTCTCACTCGCTGCTCTCGCCTCTTCTTGCTTTAACCCCTTAAAGCCTGTTGTATCGTATTTGATACATACTTATATGATACCTCTATCTAATCAAATGATCAACAAATTACTACAAAACATCTGAACACAATCAGATAAATGATAAAAAATGTCCTCAAGTGGAAAATCAGTTGCCAAAAACATCTAGTATGTCAAATGAGTTATAAAAAATATATGTTATATTTTATGGAATTTTTGATTTTTTTGGATTTCAGTAGAAAGTGAAATAAACATTTCAGTTCAATAAATTAGATTTTCTGGCTATAATTTGTGTTTTCAGGCTTTAAAGGGTTAAAGCTCTCTGATTGGGTCGTGCTGCTTCTGCCCGTTCACAGTCGTTGTAGTCTGGATCTTGGTAAGATGGATCTGCCTGATTACAGACGTTGAATCAGGCGATCCAGCTGCACTGTGAGGTTACTTTCTTCCAATTATCTTCCTTTAAAGAGCCTCATTTGCTGTTTTAAGTTTTAAAAAGTTCATCTCCTCTCTGTTTAGCCTGAGCCTTGTGTTGTAAAATAATCAGCAGGAGATTTTCTGTGTTGAGGAGGACAAGGAATCAAAAAAATCTGATGTGCTGTAACACGTTGAAAAAAAGGGAGTTTTTCCCACTTCCAATAAAAAGTACTCAAACTTGTTTGTTTTTCATGTTTTAACAAAATGTTATTTCTGATTAAATGAGTAAAAGCAATCATTTTTATTGTTTTTAATTGTCTGTAAATCTACGCTACAGTATTAAATCGCCCTAATATCATGTCCTACTCATTCCCTCCACAGGGTGGCGTCCCAGCTTCAAGTACTACAACATGTGGGTGTCTCTTGCCGGGGCGATCCTGTGCTGTGTGGTGATGTTTGTCATTAACTGGTGGGCGGCTCTGGTCACTCTGCTCATCGTCCTCGCTCTCTACATCTACGTCAGCTACAAGAAACCCGGTGAGAACATCATGACCACATGATCTAGATTTAATAACAGTTCAATCAGAAACCGTGAACTTTTCAGCTCGGACCAGGAACCTGATATCAAGCCAGAAGCACCAACGAAAGTGCATTTAAGCTCCAACATTCATTTAAAGAATTTTTTGGGTTGGGAATGTTTTGGGCTTCGTTTTGTTAATAACTTGGAGCACCTTTCCCGTGAATGCATTTATTTTTTATTCTTGCAGCTCGATCTGTATTTGTGTTTGACCTTTGGTTGTGTTTCTGTGCTTAAATCTTTTCTGCTCTTGAAGCTGCTTTCCTCTTATCCAGCTGTTGTAGGCCCTCATCAGCCATCGTAGTGGAGAGACGACTGGTCCAGACCAAATAGAAAGAATCACAGTAATCAGAACAAGGCAAAGGCATCATCACCCTCTCTATCAGAAGGAGGGAGACAGGCTTTTGCCTTTACTATTTGCCTCAACTGAAAGATTAGATAAGATTAGATTAGATTAGATTAGATAGTGCTTTACGAATCCCTTTGGAAAACTCCTCAGGGAAATTAGAATTCCAATAGCAGTTACAAAAAGTAGATAAAAAGATAAATAAAAATGACAGATTTAAACAAAAACATAAATAAAACAAAATAAAATACATAAATAATAAATATTGATAATAAAAAAAATAAAACAAAATAAAATAAATATGGCTACTGGCTCGATAGATAGAGGCTCGATCTGTTCGTCAAATTTAAACACATTATCAAAAGTATACGCTTAGATCAGTCTCAAAAATGCGTATGTACATGTATATATTCTTGAACTAATCTTTATTGAGTATGCACAGCTTTTTACAAGGAACATCCCCCCCACAAGGTAAGACTTTCTGACATAAACCAGCTGAACTCATGGGTTAAATTTCTTTATTTTTCCTGTAGATGTGAACTGGGGCTCGTCCACTCAGGCTCTGATCTACAACCAGGCTCTGACCCACTGTCTGAACCTCACTGGAGTCGAGGACCACGTCAAAAACTTCAGGTCAGCTCTGAAACAGTCCTGCGGGAGCTTTGACTGTGAATCCACTTCAGTCCAACAGAGATCTCTCCAGATCAGATTGCTTTTGTCTAAATCTTCTCCTGTTGAGTTGTTTTGCAGACTAGAAGTAAAACTTGGAGTAACAGCTGATTTTAAGCCTAAATAAATCAGTAAATGTAATAATTCACAATGGTCTTTATTTTTATGAGTTGATATTATGTAGTTACCTTCGGTGTCATAATCTGTTGATCTCATGTTTCCAGGCCTCAGTGCTTGGTGCTGGTGGGTTATCCAAACTCTCGCCCTGCTCTGGTGCAGCTCGTCCATTCTTTCACCAAAAATGTCGGCCTCATGGTCTGCGCTCACGTCAAGACCGTACGTACACAGATCCCTGAAGGTGTCCCGTCTGAGCTCTGCGTGAATCTCCTCTAACGGTGTTTCTGTTCTGTTTCAGCTGACCCGTCGGCCGAACTTTAAGGAGCTGTCTCAGGATCACGCTCGCTGTCAGCGCTGGCTCAATAAAAAACGGATTAAGGCTTTTTACACTCCGGTTTACACGGACAGTCTGAGGCATGGAGCACAGTTCCTCATGCAGGTGAGTCTTCTGTCTTGAGTCCGCTCCACTCAAATCACTCACCGCTCACTCTGCGAAAATACAGAAGTGCATTCAGTGGATTAAAAAATATTAGACGATTGCAGGTGACCTGCACTGAGGTCTGAGAGCTTTTGTGCTGTCCGCGGTGCTGATCCGAGTTGTCAACATCCAATTTCCAGAAAACAGTGTGAGTGGCTGAACAATTAATAACAGCCCCTCCAGCTTCTTTTTAAATAAAAAACAAAACAAACAATCAAACAAACAAAAAATGCTCCGTGCTCTGGCCAAATTCCCTCCGCTCCCGCTCCGCTCACATTCTCTGGTGCACATGGACACAAACAAAAACTAAAACAGATTAAAGGATAAGTTCGGTTTCTACAGCTTTCACATAGTTTATAGAATGAAGTAGAACAATATACTCACCCAGAAGGCTTTCCTGATCCAAACAGTGCTTCGGGAGATATTTAGATCCAAAATCGAGCGGCGGACATCCGTATAATGGTAGCAGACGGGGCATGTATAGCGCCGCTCCTTAAACTGCATTAATGGTCCAAAAACTCATTAGTTTCACCAACATTTCATCATGGTCCGCTCGCGCTACTCCTCCACGACAGTCCGGTGTCACTCCACCCATGTTTTTGTGACTGTGCTGACCTCTGAACTGAAAAGTTTCTTTCGGTTGCGCGCGCATGCGCAGTACGGCTCATTGTTTCAGCGGCAAGCAGTGGCTACACAATAACTTTCTTCTTCCAGTTTTGCGCAAAATGGACGAATATCTATCGGATGAAGATGTTGTGGACGAGAACTTTGAATATGATGGGTGTCCTTACAGTTTTGAGCCAGAGTATACAGATGACGAGCTCATCGAAAGGAGGACGCGGAGGCAAGAAACTTTTCAGTTCAGAGGTCAGCACAGTCACAAAAACATGGGTGGAGTGACACCGACCTGTCGTGGAGGAGTAGCGCAAGCGGACCATGATGAAATGTTGGTGAAACTAATGAGTTTTTGGACCATTAATGCAGTTTAAGGAGCGGCGCTATACATGCCCCGTCTGCTACCATTATACGGATGTCCGCCGCTCGATTTTGGATCTAAATATCTCCCGAAGCACTGTTTGGATCAGGAAAGCCTTCTGGGTGTGTATATTGTTCTACTTCATTCTATAAACTATGTGAAAGCTGTAGAAACCGAACTTATCCTTTAACAGACTTTTAATTCCAGTCTTTGGCCAGTTTGCAGAGTTTTCTCCCCATACGCTCTCCCACTATCTTCCACAATCCACTGTCTCTCTCTCTCCTGTCAATAAAGGCCAAAATGCCCAAAAAATTATCTTAAAAAAAAAAAAAAAAAAAGAAAAACAGTGAGTCAGGTGAGGTTTGGGAACACATGCTGGGTTGGCACTCGGCCACTTTTCATTCCTGATGAGTTGCACCACCAACAAGGCTTCATTTGTAGGTGTTTACATGCAATGAAGTTTAAGGAGGTAGGGGTGCAAACCCTTTGCCCCAAGGCTGCGGAGGCAAGGGATGCCAACCCCTTCAGCTGCGTTACCAACTGCCATAACCAGCGGCAGCACCCGAGATAGTCTACTTGTGTCTCCACAGCTAACAAACAAAATTCCAAGTTGGTTTTAATTGCGACTTGAAGCAGCCACCCTGCAGTCCCCAGCCCAAGCCCCTACGAACTGAGTTGCACAAAGTAGAGTTATAAGATATTAAAAATACCGAAAATTAACTTTCGTGTATCTGTTCCTCAGTCTCTCCCTTCCTCTTTCACCTGCTATCAATCACATTGTTTTTTTCGCTTGCACTTAAAATTAAATGATTAATTTTTTTCAAGCACATTTTGACAGATACCCAACCTGGTACAGTACTCTTGTAAAAACCAATGCCTTTTTTCTATTAAATAAGTCAAATTTATTTGCTTTTAAGAACGTCGGACTCATGGTATTTATAGTATTTATTTACCATTAAGAGACCAACTATTAATTGATATAATACAACCAAGAATGGGCTGGTATATCCCAGTCTGTTGAGCCAACTGCACAAGCCAGGTCCTCGAGGCCCCCCCATAAAGCTGAACCTGCCCTCAAGGCAGGCACACTCATGGCTTCTGTTCTGTATGTCATTCCCCACTCTCTCTCTCCCTGATTTACTCCAGTCTCAAATAAATATCCCTTTTTTTGAGATGCTTTACGTCTCCCATGAAGATCAAGTTCCTGTCTGATTTCCGTTCTTTGATCCTCAGGCGGTCGGTTTGGGTCGTCTGAGGCCGAACACGTTGGTGATGGGCTACAAGAACAACTGGAGTGAAGGAGACATGAGAGATCTGGAGATCTACATCAGCACCATACAGTAGGGGTTACATCAATTCTGTAAAATCATTTTAGCTATATAATACCTACATTAATTTTGATTGCTTATGTAAAGATGTTAAACATATTTTATCACACTGGATTTTGAGTCTTGAACGTCTTCCACAGCGATGCCTTCGACCTGCAGTACGGTGTGGTGATCCTTCGGCTTCAGGATGGACTCGATATCTCTCACATACAGGGACAAGGTGCTTCTCCATCTTTTCACATGTATTTGTCCCTTTGCTTCCTCACCAACTACATGAATGTCCCCGTTTTTGTCTCTGCAGATGAGCTGATGTCCTCAAATGAGAAACCCCCGGTGGGCAGTAAGGACGTGGTGGTGTCTGTGAACTTTTCTAAGGACACGGACTCGGATTCGGGTCTTTCAAAAACCACCAGCAACCAGAGCAGCCCGCTCATCATCAGAGGTAAAAGACTGGGGGAAGAGGAAGATTATCTGAGACAGATTGTTCTAGAGAGTAAGAACTTGATGTGTTGAGGATGTCTTTTCTGCTGATTTTAAAGAGTTTCTACAAACTAAAATCTGTTTTTATGTCAGTCAAAGCCCTGTATGAATGTAAGTTTAGTGGTATTAATGATGAGTTATGGTCCAAATCTCAACATTTTAGTCCAAATAATTAAAATGTATAACTACTGCCTTCTGAAACCAAGTTAGTGAAACTGAATATTACCGTTCACTGATATCTGGAGCGTGATATCATGTGATGCTGGTCATCTTCACGACTGTTGTGCAGAATACGATGGTCAAAATTCACAGGCAGCAGTGGATTTAGTCAATCAGAGGCATTAATGCTCTAGACCTCAAGAATTGTGGGTATTGTAGTTTGTTTTCCAGAAATACAAAAATCAACCATGTTTTTCTCAAAACAATGTGAATAACTCACTCATTTTGGTATTCTGTAGTTTCTTGGATCATTATTTCCTTATTTAAATCCTCTGTTCCACGTTAATGATTGTAAAATACAGTAGAGAGAGCCAAGACCAATCAGAAACATTGGTGTGACCCCCTTGGACTTTGAACAGTTTGTTAACCAAAAACATCAGAGAAACTGCAGCATCTGCCTGTCTGTGTTTTAGTGAGATAACTCAGAAAGTTATGATTTGGAGAAAATAATCAGGGAATGTTGGCCATGGCACAAGGGAGAATGCCTGGATTTTAGTGTGGATCCAAGTCCAAATGCAGATCTGGGAATTTTTTAAGGATTTGTTAATATTTAGAGACAGGGCAGTTTCCCACATTTATACTAATAACTAAGTAAGTTTTCAACAGATTTTGGTGACATTTTTTGAAGATGATGATTAGGTTTTGGTGGTGATCTGAATCTGGATGTGGATTAGATTTTTTTTGTAAGAACTGGATATCATTGATAGAAACTCGCCAATGTTGGAAATGCCTCGTTGGAGGTTTGTGCTCCCAATGTCTTTTACTGGAGTGTTTATCATTGTTTAACATCCAGGCATCTCATTGTTAGTCTATACGAATGTCTTTGGCATTTTGACCAATAATTTATAAAAAGACAGCAGTTAAAAACTTTTCAAGACAAGCAGTTATTTCTGTCAAATGTAATCTCAAATATTTTCCCTTCTGCAGAATAACTGATCTTCAGCAGAAGAAAAAAAAACTTCTTAGCTAAATTTTCACCATCTGAAAAAAAATATTTCTCCTGAAAAAAAGCACTTTACCATCAGCTATAATTGTCTAAAATACATTTGGTCTTGTGTAAAAAAAAAAACATTAAACTACCAAATAAGTCACCTCTAAAATAAACACACTTCTGCTGAAGATATTTTAAGTTTTATGCTGTCAGACTCACCTGTGAAGACAGAGCATTAGATGAGAAGCGTCTCTTTGACCTGTTTATGTGTCTTCTTTTATTATTTGATTTTCTTTTGTCCTTTCTGCAGAAACAAAGATTCCTCTGAGTCTCACCGACCAGCGTCTGCTGGAGACGAGTCAGCAGTTCAAGAAGAAACAGGGCAAAGGAACAATCGACGTCTGGTGGCTGTTTGACGATGGAGGTCAGTTTTTTCTTCGATAGGACAGAAAAAGGCTTCTGGATTTTTCTGTATGATGAAACGATTGAAAACTTTGAACTTATACAGGAGTTTGCTGTATCGTACTCACTGGACTTAATCTGTGTGTCCAAAAGGGTCCATCTTTAAGTTGATTATTATTATAGTAGTAAAAGAAATAAAAGTGAGACATCATACATGGTTTAAAAATTATTTAGAAAAAACTCTAGCGTCATCTATATTTTTAAATTCTATTAATTTCTCCACATGCTAACAGATGGTAAAGTATATATATATTTTTATTTATAATCTGTGGGGGTTACAAATGAATCAGACTTTGTGTTAGCAGGAGATAAAGTAAGTTTTCCCATTTTTTACTATAATTATCATTATTGTCACCTAAATTTTATCTCAAAATGGTCTTTAAAAGTGCTCTCAATTATTGTAAATGGTTTCATAATTCCACACATGCATATAAAAAAGATTAAAACATACAGGAACAGAGAGATGGTTCATTTTTAATCCTTTTATGAGAGTCAGTTTTTTTTTTACTGTGAATGTTAATGGCAGGTTCAACATTAAAGTAAGATGTACATAAAGAGTAAAGGTGGTAAACTCTTTTTTCTTCAGTAAAGACTTGTTTGTGTTGCAGGTCTGACTCTGCTGATCCCCTTCCTGCTGACCAACAGGAGCAAATGGGGCGACTGCAGGATCAGAGTCTTCATCGGAGGAAAGATCAACCGCATCGACCACGACAGACGAGCGTGAGCCACTCTTCGACTCTTTGTTTTTCATTTTTAAAAAGAACATATATGTAGAAATATCCCTGTGACTGTATGAGGGACGTCCCTTTGTGTTTCTCATCAGGATGGCCACGCTGCTGAGCAGGTTCAGGATCGACTTCTCTGACATCAACGTCCTCGGAGACATCAACACCAAACCCAAGAAACACAAGTACGACCTCTGGAGTCTGTTTTAGCTCCTGTTCTTCAGGATTCAAGTTTGAGCAAACTGAAATTCAACCCTCGCAGCTCCGTGAGATCACTGGCATCCCTGAGTGGTACACTAATAACTCTAAAATCTCTATAGGGCCAACTCGAAGCTCACTCTATTGACATTTCACAAAGGGCTTCATGTCAAATACATCCCTGCCAAAAAGTTTTAATTTAGCCTTGAAGTGCAGTGTTTTTACATCAATTTTATATTTGGGGACTCACAACGATTGATGCAGAATTAGTGATTTTTGTCACGTTTCTTGATAACAAATTGAAGCAATAATGTTGTTAGACCTGCACCTTTTGAGAAAGTGACAACTTCCTGTCAGTCTTATAGACCAAAAGGATGTGCCCAATTTCTACTTCTCTTGTTTCCTTGTTTTCTTGTCGCATCTAATCAAGAGCAGCAAAGGGTCAACAAGAGAATAGGTATTTAAAAAATGAAGTGTTAGTACTTTTATAAGGTTCTTTGAAACAGCTCAGACAGAAATGGGGGCAGAGGGTGGTACAAATATCTCTACAGAGCAAAAAAAACATCTGGAGGAGTAAGTGACAGTGTGTAAACAGTTTTTTTCTGTGAGCTTCTTTGCATCATTTTATTTTTTTGTCATTATAGCCAAAGCGTAAGGAAATCATATAAATGTGAAAATGAAATGTGAAAAGGCTTTTCCATAATTGATCTGTCTTAGTTTAGAATTTTTGTTCTACAGTATCTCTGGTCATTCAACTGTTTATACATAATTTTGACATCAGTATAGCACAAATATTCCAGTAGCCCTGGTTGCCCTTGATTGTGCATGTCTGGGTAGTTGTTTACATGCAGGTGGACCAAAAGAGGCAGAAAATGGATGGAGCTGCAAGGGTTAATGACCTCGAAAATTTGCACAAAACTGCCTTCAAACTTCTTTAAACATTTACCTATTAAAAAAAAGGCCTGGCTGTTTAATGCCTCTGAAATCTACAATCCCCGGATGGAGCAGTGCTGTAGGGTGGGTTAAGAAGAGGGCCTGGAGTTGATTTTGTGGTGATGTGATTTGTTTAATCTTCTAAAAGGGAACATGGGGACCAAAGAGGGTTTCTTTAAAAGACTGAATCAGTAATTTGTTTGTGGAAAGTTTGACAAAAATCCCTCAAAGCATTCTGGAGAATGGTAGTCACAAGCAACAGAACATGAGGCTCCATCACCTTGACCTCTAACTTATGACCTGAGAATGGGGTCAGTGCAGCCTTCAGTCAGAGTGGGTGTTTGTGTAATGTTTGAAGATATTCCTCTAAAGTGCTCTTGAGATGTCGTCCCACAGTGAAGGACCTGAAACCTTCATGCCTCAAATACTGTGGTCATGGAGGCCCTCAGATGTTTCTCAGCTTTAATAAAGCGATGTGTCTGCGTTTCTCTCTGCAGTAAGCTGACATTTAAGGAGCTGATCGAGCCGTACAGACTGAAAGAAGACGACATGGAGCAGGAGGCTGCAGAGAGGCTGAAGGCTCAGGAGCCGTGGAGGATCACTGACAACGAGCTGGAGCTCTACAAGGCCAAGGTGACAATTTACATTCACCATGAAGAGATAAAAACCTGATCCTGCTGCTCCAGAGCTGATGACCTGAACACTTAACCATACTGTTTGACTTTCAGACGAACCGTCAGATCAGACTGAACGAGCTGCTGAAGGAGCACTCCAGCATGGCCAAACTCATCGTCATGTAAGAGCTCAAACACTCCCTCATGTCACAGTACAGACGTTTGCTGAATGGACTTAAGTCACACATGAGTGCTTTACGCCGCAGGTCATCATATCTGCACATTCACACACTGAAAGCTCTGAGTATTTATCCAAGTTCTCCATCAGTATCAGCTAACACACCCTCACTCTTTCATACCCATTTACATGTCACAGTGGGAGCAACTTGGGGTTAAGTGTCTTGCCCAAGGATGCATCGACATGTGACAGCCAGAGTTGGGCTCAAATGATTACTGGTGTTTCCATGAAGTCCGTCTGTGAATTGTTCTGCATATTTCACAGCAAATCAACCCCTGCCTGCACCTTCATCCATCTGTGGTGGGTGCCAGCCCCGCAGCTCCGCGCTGGTTTGCTGGAAATACGTGTCGTGTCTCTTTTCAGCAGGAGTCACTTCAACTCATGCAGTTCGACCCAACACATGAAAACAAGTTTCCAGGTCGTTTCAAAATACAGCAATAAAAGTGGAAACAATATGAATACCCACACAAGGTCACATTAGGCAGGAAATATAACCTGTTGTTTACTAGGGGTGGGACAAAAAATCGATATGGCGAATATCGTTGTCCTACCTCCCACTATATGATTATCGATCTGCTGGTGCCAAATATTGATATTTTAATTAATGAAATATGTCGCTCTGAACATGTATTGACCTGTTGGTTTATCTCCCGGCGACTCTACTTGATGGCTCCCCAAGATGGCGCTCCACACTTGAATGAGTGAATCTTGAATGGAAATTACCAGCCGAAGAAGAGAAAGTTTACAGAACAGAAATGTCAGACATCAGTGTGAAGAAAAGTACACTGAGGGATGCCCCTGCTGCTTATAAATCCAAAGTATGGATACACTTTGGCTTCTGCAACACTGAGGGATATATTGGGATATATTCTTGTGACATATTTTTACATTATTTTTTTGCAATACATTGATTATTGCTGCATCGTGATTGTGTTGATATCATGGACCATTTATCGGACATCGTATTGTATCGTATCATGAGGTACCCCATTATTCCTATCCCTATTGTTTGCGTATTGCTCTTCCTGTTCTCCCGTTACCTTACAGTTATCACGTGAAGCTGTGGTTCTCTCAGGATCTTTATGATCTAGTGTTTTAAAATTCCAGGGTTGTGCTCTGCTGTGCAACGCTGTAAATATCCTGTAGGTGGGAGTACTCAGTCAGACAGAAGTCCTCAATAAATCCTTAATTAGAGAAAAACTTAACTAGAGGTGTGATGTAATGAATTCCCCCCCTCACAGTGAGAGCACATAGATGTGTTATAGTTTTAGACTGAGGCTGTTTCTTAAACCAGGCTGTAAAGATGTGTATTAAGGCCTTGAAAATAAAAACCCAAAACCCAAAATGAATCCAAGATCTAATCCGAGTTTCTTCAGGCATTTTTTAGCCTCACATTTTCAGTCTTTAGCAGCTTAGTTAAACAGTTTTTGTCTTAATGCTGTAGTTTTATGATATAGTGTATAAAAATCTGAGTGCTGTTGGTGGGTTTTCATGTTTCTGAAGCACCATAACTAAAGTAAAGCATGTTATTGTGTCTAGTGTACCTCCATTTTTAATCCCAATAATCCCACCAGCCTTATGTGGTTGACTGGTTGATTTACCTTCAAATAATCTTAAATGGTTTTTTTTTAGGAGCATGCCTCTGGCCAGGAAAGGCACGGTGTCCAGCGCCCTCTACATGTGCTGGTTAGAGACTCTGTCCAAAGATCTGCCCCCGATCCTGCTGGTTCGAGGAAACCACCAGAGCGTCCTCACCTTCTACTCATAACACACACACACACACACACACACACATCTTTATTCCACAAAAACATGAATATCATCAGATTTTGTGTCAAAGATCTGAAACTGTCCTGCTGTTTAAGTAATGAATTCTAGTTTTTGAGTAAATTTCTGCAGATTCACATTAACAAAATAATAAATTGTTATTTTTTTATTTATCTGTTCCACTAACCTGCTGTTCATTCTCTGACTTTGTGAGTTTAATGTGAATACGAGCAACTTAATGTCAACCTTATTAATTTAACATTTATAATGATGATAAAATCATAAATTCAGTCGGTGTTCAGGTTGTTATTTGATCATGATGTGTGTTTCAAGTGGTAGGTATTGAAGTATTTTATTTATTTAACATTTTGTACGTTATTTATTAAAATATTAACTGAACCACGAGTCTCTCTGGAGTCTGGTTTTGTTGTCTTCTAAAATAAACCATCATTTGATTTCCCTGAAAGAAAAGCTGAAACAGAGTTTGAACACTCCCATGTTTTTAATGTGAAATGTTTAAGTTTTGACCTTAAATGGAATAAAACAGGTAAAATTAATGAACACATCAGTACAGCAGCTGTGAGAGGACATGAATACAGAACTTTACATGACTCTGTTTCCCATGATAAAGAACATTCTGGTTGTTTTCTAGACTTCTTTAAAGTGAGAACTTAAGGAAAGAACCATCATTCACTCTATAACTCTGTTAAAATGGAGTTACATATAATAAATTAATGTCTGTACATGTGGAGTCTCCACTCATCTTAAAGTTACAGTCAGTATTTTTTTTTAATTGGCACATATGCAGGACCTCCTTAAAGCGGCTCTGTCACCCACGTTAGGGCCCCAAAAGTATTACATAGACATATTTAATCGTGTTTTGTGTCTTCTTACAAGTTTTCCTACTAATAAAGATGGTAATGACATTTTCATGATAGAGAGCTTTTATTACAACATAAGCTTCATGTAAATGGAAATATAGGATCAGTTTAGCCATAATGAAAAAGGCAAGTGAAGTATACACAATGCATAATATAGAAAAATGAAAATAATAACAATAAACTAAAGGCACAATGGATATTATTATTGTTATTATCATTATTATTATTATTATTATTATTATTATAATACTGACAATGATAAGAAAAGCAACAATAGCAGTGATAATAATGTGAATGATAATTATGGTGTTAATAATTATGATAATAACATGAAAATAGTAAACCAATGATGATAAAAACAAAGAACATAATAGTGATAATTAAATTAAATTTATAATAACTGTTATTAGTATTTAAAAAGAATTACTCATGAATGAAAATTATTAAATTAATAATTATTATAACAAAATAACAATTACAAGAATTATAATAAGGGTAACAATAATAGTAATTAAACAATGCCTTTAATCAAGATAATAAGAAAAATAATTGTATTTATCAACGACAGTAATGATAACAGTAATTTTATTAATAAAGAATAATGATAATAACAATACTACTACCACTGCTACTACTACTAATAATGATTATATTATAATTATAATACTTAATATAATAATCATACAAACGATTAAAATAGTAAACATTTACTAATTTTAATAATAATAACAATAATAATAATAATAATAATAATAATAATGATTAAATGTATTTTAAAATTGATGATAATAATATTAAAAACGATGTTAATTTTAATGATTTACTATTATAAGTATTTTTTATTATTAATCGTCATAATTAATACCATTATAATAACTATCATCGTTACTATCAGTATTGTTAGTAGTTGTTGTAAAAGTAGCTGCATTTGGTATCATAAAACAGACATTTAATAGGCTGAGCAATAATCATAAAGTAATGAACTCATTAATATCTTACATTTACGTATGAGATTTTTTTTTTTTTTAACACTAAATGACTCATCAGAAATTAAATTAACCATAGTTTAGTATCATAGTGTAAATCATAGTCTGTTTTTTCACCTAATGCTCAACGTGCAGAAGGTAAAGTTAGAACCATACATTAGTAAAGTAGGAACACGCAGAAGAACCTGACCTCCTCCTGAAGGACTCATTTTTCCAGGCTTCGTGGTAAAAGCCGGAAATCCGTCGTTGTGTTTTGCTCTTGAACGCAGCACAGCTGATGCTCTTGAACGCAGCTCGTCCCCGTGTGTTCACCAGCGCAGAGCTTCCTTCACGGAGAGGAAACGACCGCTGAGGCTGAAGGTAGGCTGAGACATGATTCGTATGAGATATTAAAACACTGGATGATCTGTCTGATTTACGACCACAGATTAACATTAACGTTCAGAAGGTCTTTCCTCAGGGGTTCAAACCCCTGAAACATGTCAGACATCACCACTTCACAGTCAGAAGATTCATTTATGTTTCAGGTGAACGTCCAGCTGAGGCTGCTGGGAAATATTTGAACTTTCACATCATTTATTTAACGATTAATCGACTATAGGTTATCTTATAACCGCAGTTTTCTCGATCAGTCTGTGATATCCTCTGAATATCAGTGATCATCGATCAGGTTTTTGGAGCCGAGTCAATATTCCCGTTTGAGGGTTTTATTTACTCTTTTGTAACAGCGTGTGACCTCACAGGCGTGACCTCAGATTGATTGACAGCTGGTCTCACTAACAGGAGTAAAAGACTAACCCTGATTTTATCATTTTAAGAAGTTCAGAGTTCACCAGCCTATAACATCCTTTAACTCAACAGGAGCTTCTCTACTGACCGCAGTACACTGACAAACACAGACCCCAATTCCAGTGAAGCTGGGACAGTTTGTATAATGGAAATTAAAACAGAATACAATGACTTTCTATTCGTTTCCACTTACATTCACTTAACAAAGATAAGACATATGATGTTCAAACTGACGAACTTTGTTTTATTCTAGATATTCACTCATTTTGATTTTGATGCCTGAAAAAAGTTTTTAAAAAACTGGGACAGGGACATGTTTACCTCTGTGTTAGATCACCTTTCCTTAACAACACTCAATAAGTGTTTGTGAACTGAGGACACTGATTGTTGAAGCTTTGTAGGTGGAATTCTTTCTCATTCTTGCTTGATGTTTGACTTCAGTTACTCAACAGTCCAAGGTCTCTTCAGTGGAGACAGGTGTGGACTGAACAGGTCACAGGTGTGGACTGAACAGGTCAGTCTAGTACCTGCACCCTTTCACTCTGAAGCAGAATGTGTCTTTACTGTCTCTGAAATAAGCAGGGACATCCCTGAAAAACATGGATGGCAGCATGTTGCTCCTAAACCTTTCAGCATTAATGGAGCCTTCACAGATGTGCAGGTTACCCATGCCATGGGCACTAACACCCCCCCATACCATCACAGATGCTGTCTTTTGACCTTTGCTCTGATAACAGTCTGGATGGTCCTTTTCCTCTTCAGCCTGGAAGACACCACGTCCATGATGTCCAAAAACAGTCTGAAATGTGGACTCAGACCACAGCAGACTTTCCACTTTGCCTCAGTCCATCTCAGATGAACTCGGGCCCCAGTTTGACCTTGACCTTGTAGATGTAGAGATGAACTGTGTGAACTAACAATGGTTTTCTGAAGTGTTCCTGAACCCACGTGCTGATATCCTTATAATGTAGTGCTGCCTGATGGATCAGAGGTCACAGGCATTCAATGTTAGTTTTTGGCATTGCTGTTTATGTGCAGGAATTTCTCTGGATTCTCTAAATCTTTTGATGATACTCTGGACTGTAGATGATGAAATCCATAAACTTCTTGCAATAAACAGAATAGTTTGCCCTTTATTGTCATGATACAAAATGTGCAATGAGATTGGAGAGCATCTCCTTTCCAGTACAAACAGGTAGTTAAGTAAAAAACAGAAGTAAAGTATAAAATAGTTATAAGAAAGTTTAAGTGTAAAATATATACAAGATAAAATCCTGTAGGATAGTGCAATTGAAAATCTCTATATACAAATATAAGAAATAATGTTTTTAATCTCGTGGACGATCTGCTCATGCAGTTGTTGGTGAACCTCACCCCATCTTTGCTTGTGAATGACTGAGCCTTCCAGAGATGCTCATTTTATACCCAATCACGAAACTCATGTTTTCAATTAACCTCTTCACCTGTATGATGATCCAAACAGGTGTTTTTTGAGCATTCCTCAACTTTCCCAGTCTTTTTTTTGCCCCTGTCCCAGCTCTTTTTGAACATGTCACAGACATCAAATTCAAAATGAGTGAATATTTGCAAAAAACAACAAATTACAAAGATCGTTAAATATCTTGTCTTTGTATTGTATTTAATTGAATAGAGGTGCGAAAGATTTGATAAGATAGGAAAAATAGCCCTTTCTTTTTTTCTTTTTTTTTTTTGCTTAAATGTGATTATAACTTAAGTCAAATAACAACAAAAAAAGCACTCACAGAGCGCAGACCTCTGCCAAGCAGCTCAGTTCTGGCAGTGGCTTTTCCACAACCCCTGTAAAAGATGCAAATCTGGATCACCAGATCCAGAATAGAGCCAGGATCCAGACCAAACTCAGCACATACATGGAGGTTGTTATCCTGTATGAACACAACAAGTTTTGGGAACATCGCTGAATATTTTGCTTTTATATAAATTATTGAATGTCATCAATCAACCTGGATCAGATCTGGATGAAATTTACCCTGATGATAGAGACATGGACCCTATTTTATTCCTGTAAAATTGGAAGCAAATTTGTTAAAAAAATGGCAGAGATATGATTTTCAAAAATTCCGCCCAATGTTAACTTATGGAATTTTTTGAAATGTTGGGAATTTTTGCATCAAGATAAATATACACATCACCACCAAAATTTAATGGCTTGTCCTTGGACCAAACCACACCCCTGGTAAAATTTTCATGTAAATCCATCGAGTAGTTTTTCCGTAATTTTGCCAACAAACAAACATATGCAGAAACAAACAACCTTATTGGTGGAGGTAACGAGACCCACTCAATGCTAAGGCAACAGAAATAAAAGACCACATCACTCCGTATTGGACAATCTGATGTGTCCAGTCATCAAAATTAACTCGATATCCCTCTCGAACCCACTCTAGAGTAAATTTTTGTCATCCAGGTCAAGCAGTCAGAATGGCGAGCTTCCAGCTGAGTGCGATGGAGGAGATGTTGGAGAAGTTCCTGGATGCTGCAGCCAGAGGTGACCTGACCCAGGTGACCTCTCTGCTGTCCCACGTCCCCTCGCTCCTTAACCAGAAAGGACACAGCGGCTGGACGGCGCTGATGATGGCAGCTCGGAACGGACACTACGGCGTGGTGGAGGCGCTGCTGTCACAGGGGTACAGAGATTAGATGATTATTATTTAAAAGGTAAATCAATGTTCTTGAGAAGAGGATTTTAGCAGTGTTTTAAAAGTCTTTCCTCTTTTGTTTTTCCTCTTTTCAACCCTGAAGGTGCGATAAGTTTTCCGTGAACAGCTCGTCACAGACCGCCTACGACATCTCAAAGTTCTGGGGCCACAGGAACATCTCGAACCTGCTCGCGCGCACAGATGAAGGCTGTGAGCGAGTCCTGCCGGGCTCTGACCTCCACCAGCATGAGAATTACTTCAGCAGAGAGATGCTGGACCGCCTGAGCGCCAAGAGGACCGACAAAGTCTGGTTAGAGACCAAACAGGGTCACCCAGACACGGTCTACCTCATTTTCTCCCACCTCAACCCCATGGTGACCAGCTCCAAGAAGGAGGACAGCGATGAGGTACGTGAAGTCACCGTAGAAGACAAGTTCTGATGCTCTGATTGAGCTCTGAAATGTCTGAGAACGGTCTTCACAAACTGGGCTCAAAGTCCAGAAGAAGAGAAAGAGGCTCTAGTTAGTTCAAAGGGATATGCCAAAAAAATTTTTTCTCTTCATGTCTTGCCTCACATGAGATGAAATGTATTATTTCTGTTTCTCTACGACTCGGTACCAAACTATCTACGATGTACAGGTCCACGACTCGCTGGATGAGGATCTATGTGCTTCTTTAAGGCTTTCTTAGCCTCATATTTTCAACCTTTAGCTGCTTAGTTAGACAGTTTTTGTGTTATTGCTTTAGTTAAATGACCTGAGCCAGCTGGCAATATAGGCAAATGCTAAGGGCGCTGTGGCCTCCAGGGGGCGCCACAAAATCAGGGAAAGATTCACCTTCAATAAAACTATTAACTCTTAAAGGGATATGCCAACATTTTTTTTCTTTTCATGTCTTACCTCACTCCTGAGTCCATGACAAGCAGATAGACACCATTCTTTAGACTGTGGTTGCAAAAACAAGGAAGAGACTGGCAGAGCTCACCCACTGTTAGTTGAGCTCAAACACTGGGAGTCAGTGGGTAGTGTTAGCCTGCTTCTCCCTACAGTCATCAGATAAACTCTTCAGCAACTCTAAACGGGCCTGTGTCTGGCTCAAGTAGGTAAGGTTGTAGATCTTCATCAGTCCAGAAGATATAATCCTCAACCTTTCTTAGAAAGTCAGCCATAATCCTGAGTACCAACAGAGGCTTTGTTTTGTTGACCTACTTACAAGCAGGGACTCGGGAGTGAGGCAAGACACGAAAACAGAAAAAATGTTAGCGTATCCCTTTAAACTAGGGATGGGCAGCTGGTGGCTGGTGGACCACATGCGGCCTTTTACTTCCTTAATTCGGTCCACCAGTTAGTATGAAATATCAAAGATGTAAGTGGATAATAAAATGTGAAAAACTGCCATGAAAATAGAGAGTAAAGATATATAATCTGCTGTAATTGTCTCTGTAAAACTCTGATTTATGCATCTTTTATTAGATAGATAAATAAATAAATAAATGAGTGTCACTGAAAAAGTAGCTGAAACAATCTTTCATCTCTCCAGCAGGGGGAGTCCAGGGTGTGCCGGTTTAAATATGAAGCCATCAAAGACCTCCTCCTCAAACCTGAGACCTCAATCATCTTTCTTGGAGTGGAGAAGAGGAAAAACCCTTCCTCCTCCTCCTCTCCTCAGACGGAGGAGGTCCCCTGGGAGCCTCCTGCCTGGTTTGCCGTGGAGAGCAGTGAAGACGCCGCAGATCTTCTGAAACACTGCAGAGAAAAGAACTGCTCCTTCACAAAGATACCCTTCAGAGACCTGCTCAAACTCAACGAGGAAGAGGCAGGTGAGGAAGACTCAGCGTCTATTTGGAGACATTTCAATCTGGTCTTGTGTGATAGTTGTGAAGTACAGAGCACAGCTCGTGAATTGCTCTGCCCGCCTCCTGTGGTTGCTTGTTGTCTTTAACTCTCTGATGCTCCTTCAGAAATGTGACGTTAATGTCCCTTCACACAAAAAAGTGCTCATATAAGATCAAGGTATAAAAAGTGAAATATTTGTGTACTTATATAATTTTAATTTAATTATATATGATCATTTTTGCTTGTTTGTTTAACTTTTTAAACCAGCATTAGTCCAAAACAAACACATCAAAATTTTATTGATATATTTTCACACATTTTAACCCTGAAATTGCTACATATTTGTCATAATGCAGCTCCATTTTATGGTCTAAAAAACATAAATTATTAATTTGCAATATACATTATGCAAACTGGATTATTTGTGGTTTGATTATTGCAGCCAGGTGTATGTGAAATATTAGCAGCAACATTCAATTAATCCTACAGATCACCCTTACAATTAACACTCTTACATTGCCAGGTGATTGTCATGATGGAGCTCCATTTGTGGTCTAAAATACACAATAAATTACTTATTTTTTATAATACTTCCTGCAAACTAGATTATTTGTGGTTTGATTTTTGCAGCCTGGTGTAAGTGAAAGATTAGCAGCAACATTCATTTATATGCAAATTTTTTAAGTGTCATATTTCATCAGATATTACATTAAGTTACTTTTGCACAAAAGGGTGCTCATCAAAAATTTGAGGTAAAAACTTTTTAATTTTTTTGTTAAGTTTTTTAAAGTCTTTTAACCAATTTCAGTCCTTATAGTTCACATCAAATATTATTATTATTATACATATTTTTATTGCCATTTTTACACTTTTACACTGTTACGTAATTGTCATGATGCAGATGAATTTTATGGTCTAAATTACATAATAAATAATTTATTTTCAGTCTGCTCCCTTCAGTGTTATATTTCACCAAATACTCACATAAATGTCCTTTCACACAAAAATCAATAGGCTGGAAATCCAAAAGCCTAAAAATACAAATATGTGCATCAAAGGGTTAAAAGAGGAGTAACTGAGGTTCATGTACTTCACGGTGTCTCTAAATTCTGACCTCATGAGGGGAGAGACGGTGAAACGTGCCACCAGCCCCTCGGCCTCTCTCTGCAGAGATGATTGTCTGTCAGGCTGTGGGCCACAAAGCTGCTGCTCATGATGCACAATGAATGGGGGGTTTTCCATGGGGGTCTGGTGCAGTGTAGTTTTTCTAGAGGACAATACTGTCACAGCTTTTCATACTGGTATGTTTATCTCTGGTCGACTGTAAGCTACACACGGACTCTTTATTGGAAAACAAGGACTCGCAGAAGTCCTCGTGCAGAGCTGAACAGGAATGTCCAAAAACGTCCTTAATGAGTTTCATCTACTAGAAAGTAATGATTCAAAAACCTGGGGAAATACATATAAAACAAATTTAGACCCCAAGATCAAACTACAACAAAGAGCGATTAAAATAATTAATAAAGCTTAATATCTGAAACCCACTGATCAGTTTTTATTGGATCTTCTTTGTTAAAAATTTAAAGACATTGTTTATTTAAAAACAGTGAAGATATATATTTTTCTGTGCAGTAAATATTAATCTTCCTGCTTTAATTCAAACATTTTTAAACCAAAAGAAAATAAATATAATTTACAAGGTGTGCTTAGGTTTGAAACAATAAAAGTTAGAATAAATATATAAATAAATATTAATTACAGATGTGTTTTTGGAATAATGATTTTAGAGTATTATGATATAAAGAAGGATGTCTCGTATGTTTTTTTCTTTACATGTCAAACTTACAGGAGAGGCAAAAATAAGCCACAAGCTTCAGCCTATACCTTATTTGGTTATTGATAAGTTTGTGTTAAATGATTGTGTTCTTTGTTCTTAACGTAAGTATACGAAATAAAAATATTCATGTATTCAACAAAAATAAATTAAAATGAAGTAAAAAATAAGCAAATAATAAAAAGAGAATGAGAATAAAAGGTAACGGGGATATGTTCAAACAGGGGAGTAAAACACTTAAGAAGAATTTGGGGAATAACAATGAGACAAGAGGATAAACTACTAAAAGATATTCTGAAGCTAAAACAGAATAAAGTAAAATTTAAACTACTAAAACAGATTAAGATGAATACATTAAATTCAGGTGAAAGATGTAGGTCTTGAGTTTGCCTTTGAAAACATGAACATTAGGTGCAGCCCTCAGGTCTCCAGGTAGCACATATCCTGAATATCTTCCGTCTCTCTCTTCGTCCTGCAGGAGTCGTAGCTCAGGCTCGGTCGGTGTTGGCGTGGCACAGCCGTTACAGCTTCTGCCCGACGTGTGGGAGCAGCACCGCCATGGAGGACGGAGGATACAAGAGACGCTGCCTGAACAACGACTGCAGGAGTCTGCAGGGGGTCCACAACACATGCTACCCTCGAGTTGGTATGGAGATATCTGTTGATAATTCAGATTCAGACAACTTTACTTAACTCAAATGGGCAGTTCAGTTTACAGCCGCTGAGTCTAATAAGACAACAAATGAAACAATCACAGCATTCACGCTGGGAAGTTCAGCAGAAAACATGGTTGACCTTGAGCAAAAGCTTACGAGCGATAACAAGCACAGAATGACTTTTGTTCACAGATTTACAACAAGCATCAAAAACCAGTGTTTTTCAGATCAGTAGCTGGAGGAGTAAAGGAGATAGGGTATTGATTTGTGCTCCTTCGTGGGGCCGCCTAGAGGTCATTAATGAAAAGTCAGCGTGGTCTGGCTGGTCCAGGATCCTTTTCACTAATAACTGAGAGCAGAAACCTTCAATGTTTAAGGTCTTATGTCCTGCAAGATCAATAATCTTTGCTTTTAAAGGGATTCGCCAACTATTTTTTTTCTGTTTTCATATCTTGCCTCACTCCAGAGTCCATGATCAGAATCAGAATCAGAATCAGAAATACTTTATTAATCCCCAAGGGGAAATTCGGTTGTTTCAGTTGCTCTTATGCAGTTCTAATATACACCTGGGTGCAACTTAGACACATCATCAGTGATGTATCCTGGGTTCATTGGGTGTTTCAGGTCTCACAACATCAGACACCCTCGCCCAGGTGACCCAGCCGGGGTTGATCAGACCCCGGCTTGTGTCTAAGTGGCTGTTACGGTCCACGGATCTCCCCTCTTGATCCACAGCCATCTGGACGCCTTCTCTGCTGCGTCTGTGATGTTTTTGATGGCTCTTCTGTTTTGCAGTCCCTTCACTCCCAGCATCTTGAGTGCCCTGACGAGAGACTGGCCCACAAATCCTCTGCACCCGACCTCGATGGGGTTGCATCGGGTCCTCCATCCCCTGCTCCGGCACTCGCCTGCCAGCTCCTCGTACTTAGCCCTCTTCCTCTCAAAGGTCTCCTCCATCCGGTCTTCCCAGGGAACAGTCAACTCCAACAGGACCACTTGCCTTGTTGTTTCTGACACCAGGACTATGTCTGGCCTGAGTGTGGTCACTGCAATGTTCTCTTGGAATCTGAGCTGTTTCCCTAGGTCGACTTTCAGCTGCCAGTCCCGAGCTGAAGCCAGCAGCCCTCCTGCTTGGCTCAGGCTCTTCTGTGGCTTCTCTCCGGCTCTAACAAAGGCGATGGACTGCCTTGATGGTTGCTGGTGCTTGCTGGTGGAGATCCATGTGCTGATGACCTCTGCGATAACCCGCAGCACTTGGTCATGGCGCCAGCGGTAGCGCCCTTCTCCTAGTGCCCTTGGGCAGCAGCTCAAGATGTGCTCCAGCGATCAAATTCTCTGGCAGAGAGGGCACAGTAGATTCTTGGCCAAGCCCCAGCTGAAGAGGTTGGATGGGCTTGGGAGGACATCGTACACCGACTCGATCAGAAACTTGATCCGGTGTGGCTCAGATCGCCATAGCTCTGTCCACGTTATCTTCTGGTCAGCTGCCTCCTCCCATCGGGTCCACGCCCCCTGTTGCCGCATCCCTACTGTCCTACTACAGCGGGCTTCCTCCACCCGGCTCGGATCTCCTGCTGGATCAGCTGACGCCTCTCCTTTCCCTGGGCCTTGATGTAGTGAGGTCTTGGGTTGCTCCCGAAGCCTGCACGGCTGGAAGCCACTGATCCCACCAGCTTCCTGTGTCGCAGGCGGGACTCAGCCTGGTCCACTGCCTCATGAGCCTTCCACTTCCTGCCAGTTCTTACTTCTATGCCGGCCAAGGAGACTTTGATTCCACTGGAGTCCCTATACAGCAGCACCTCTCTTGCTCGGGTAACCATAAACTCCTCCGTCACACTACTGAAGGGCAGTTTCAGTTTGTTGTTTCTCCCGTACAAAGCGATGCTGCTGAGACTTCGCGGGAAGCCCAACCACTTCCGCAGGAAACAACCTCTCGAAGCCCTCAACGGTGGTCATTGGCACATTGTAGACCAGCAGAGGCCAGAGGAGTCGTGGCAAGATGTCATGTTGGTAAATCCAGGCTTTGAACTTACCTGGTAGCCCTGACTTATCCACAGCTGTCAGCCAGGTTCCAAACTCCTCTGATGTTGCTTGGAGTGCTGCAGTGTCCTTCAAGGTGCAGTCAAAGATCTTGCCCAGGCTCTTGACTGGCTTCTCTCCCACCGATGGAATCTGGGTGCCTCCAAGTGAGAAGCGAAACAAGTCTGTAACCTTCCCCCTCTTCACCACCAGGGACCTGGACTTTGCTGGCTTGAAGGTCATCCGGGCCCAGTTAATGAGATGCTCGAGGCCTTGAAGGGTCCATCGACATCCCGGGACTGATGTTGTAGTCACTGTCAGATCATCCATAAATGCTCTGATGGGGGGCTGCCGCGTACCTGAGTTGGTGAGCGGGCCTCTGCACTCCACCTCTGCTGACTTCACCAGCATATTCATGGCCAAGGCAAACAATATCACGGAAATGGTGCATCCAGTGACAATGCCTTTCTCAAGCCGATGAAATGCAGATGTTCCCGTTCCGGAAGTGACTCTCACGCTGAAACAGCTGTAGTAGTCCAGTATGAGGTCCTTGATCTTACCTGGAACGTGGTGTCGGTCAAGCGAAGTTTCCACCAGCTTGTGTGGAATGGACCCGTAGGCATTGGCGAGGTCTAGCCAAAGGACTGCCAGGTCTCCTTTACCTTCCCGTGCCTCCCGGATCAGCTGGGTGATGCACAGTATAGCAGTCATAAATATCAGATGATGACATTAGAGTAGATACTAGCATTAATTTCACTAAAATAAAGTAAAAAATAAAAATGAGATAAATTAAATACAACTAAAATAAAACAAATGAAAGAGCATGAAAAATTAAGTAAGCAGGTTGCAACATGCAGAGCCTTTAAGCAATGTCAACTTCTTTATGAAGGAAAATAAGTAAAATTAACTGGAAATGCAGCTCCAAGTGTGGTGGAGGTATACACAGTATTAACAATTAACAATATTTACACTGAAAATGTGAATATATCCATCCATGATAAGCAGGTAGACACCATTCTTTCAACTGTGCTGCAGTAACAAGGAAAAGACAGGCAGAGCTCGCTCACTGCTAAATAGCTTAGCTAAAACACTGTGAGTCAATGGGTAGCGTTAGCCTGCCTCTGCCTACAGTCATCAGATAAACTCTTCAGCAACTCTAAACAGTCCTGTGTGCTTGTTGTGATTTGTTTTTTTACTGCGTTATGTTACATTATGTTCTACTACCATCATATTATCTTCTACTTGTAAACAGAGGCTTTGTTTTGTTGACCTGCTTCCCAGGTGGTTTTTAGAGATGTGACATTCAAGTGTGTTTTTTATGAATTTTTTCTTATATTTTTTTTCTGTGATTTTCTAAAACACTTTTCTTAAATTTCTGCCCCAAACCTGAATAAAATCTGAGTTAGTAAATGTTAATGGTATGGTTTAAGATTATTTTGAATCACTTTCTTGCTGCATAAATATTATTTATTTAATCAAATTCAGGTCATTCTCTGCCTCTGTTTCAGATCCTGTGGTCATCATGTTGGTGATTCATCCTGATGGAAATCATTGTTTACTGGGAAGAAAGAAAACTTTTCCGTCTGGATTCTTCTCCTGTCTGGCTGGATTTGTTGAGCCTGGTAATAAAAATAAAAACATTAACACTGAAGCATATTGTAACCCTTAAAAAAGTCCATAATCTGCCTTAACCAGGTTCATATTTGACTTAATGACTTTTGGAGTATGTTGACGATCACTAATGTTCAAAAAACATTCTCGAGTACCCTGATCCACCTCTTTTCTCACTCTGAAATGCTCTGTTAAAGCTCCTGTCACTTTAAGGCCCACTGATTGGTTAATGGGTTACTGGTTCAGTGCTGCTCAGTGTGCCGTGTTGCTCTGGAGAGGTCCAGATGCTGCAGGCTTTGTCTCATGCATAGAAGGGGACATGTTAAACAGTAAAAAACTCAAAAATAAGAATATGACGTTGTTAACATGTCCCAACAATAATGGAAACACAAACATAATCCAAAACATACTGGTGATACACTTTTTTCTCCTAGATGTGACTTTTTTGCACATTGATTTGCAAAAATTTAAATGCTGAAAGATAATTCTGTGTCATTCCCGTCCGTCCTGCAGGAGAGTCGATAGAGGAGGCGGTGAGGAGGGAGGTGGAGGAAGAGAGCGGCGTGAAGGTCGGGCCGGTCTCCTACGTGTCCTGTCAGCCGTGGCCCATGCCGTCCACTCTCATGATTGGCTGCCATGCTGTCGCCATATCGACAGACATCAAGGTGGACGAGGACGAGATCGATGAGGCCAAGTGGTTCACACGGCAGCAGGTACAAACATCACACATGATTCTTTTTTTTTTTTAAATATATCAACATGTACCAATAACACGAGGAAAAAGAGAAAAGCGTTCAGAGAGCACAGACCTCCGCCAAGCAGCTCAAATACGTCAGTGGCTTTTCCACAACTCCTGTAAAAGATATAACTCTGGATCACCACGCGCTCCGATTGGACGGCCGATGTCTCTGCATGTGGAGAGCTCCTCTGCCGGCATTGCACGGGAAGCTGGGAAATGGAGTCACATAGGCTTGAAAAATGTTGACGTCAGATTGCAAATAAACTACAATTCCCATAATGATGTAAAGGGGGCGAAACCCTCACAGCAGCCGAAGAGAAATGAATGGAATTGCCCATTAAAAACTTAAATGTTTTTTGTGACGTCAGTCTGGATCGGAAACACATGAAATTTTCCTTGATGATAGAGACTTATTATAGATTTATTCTGTAAATTTTTAAGTGAATCCATTTAGTGATAGCAGAGATATGATTTTTTAAAATTCAGCCCAATGTTAACTTATGGGATATTTCGAAGATTTGGGGAATTTTTGGCATCCAGACAAATGTGCGGATCACCACCAAATACTAATGGTTTCTTCCTTGGACCAAACCACACCTCTGTTAAAATTTTCATGTAAATCCCTCCAGTAGTTTCTGTGTAATCTTGCTAACGGTCAAACAGACAAACGGACAAACATAACGCTGGCAAAAAACATAACCTCCTTGGCTGAGGCAATAATCGAACAAATAATAAAAACTTGGGTTAAAGTTTGAAAAGTCTCTTCTCTTGCTAATATTTACAGTTTTTTTGAGTGAATTAAAGTAGATGGCGCAACTGGTGGCACGTGGGCCACATGCAGCCCTCCTGTTCATGAAGACGGTCAGTCAGTTTGAGATGTATATTAAAAAATTAATGTTGATGATGAAAAATCTGCCACAAAATATTAAAAAAGCAAAATCCCATAAAAACAAGCTCAAACTCCCTTTAATGCTCAACCAAGAGCGTTGGTGGCACAGTCTGATAGGAAAGTTTGAGCCCAGCTCTAGATGTCACATGGCGATGTGTCCTTAAACAAGACCCTTACTACTAACTATAGAAGACCAAGTTCATTAATCATTTTACCATATAACCTTGCAGTGCAGCTGGATCTGCCCGATATAATGTAATCAGGCAGATCTATCTTGCCGAGCTCCAATCTTCAACGATTGTGCTCGGCCCAAATCAGCGTCCTTTAGAGCAAGAAGCAGTGGAGCTACCTGCGAGATGACAGCAGGAAGTGATTAGCATAGATGCTAACAGCTTCAGTCGCAGTTTTATCAGATCTGGACCACATTTCTTTATTAAATGAAAAACAAACATCAACACTGAAAGTATTTTTCTAAATTAAAGGATGTTTTTGCTCCACTTCTGACATGTTTTGGCGAGAATTGTTCTAGAAGGGGTTCACATTTTCAGTTTTAAACAGTGGCAGTAGCGCCATCTTTTACATCTGATTGGCCCATTCTGAATGTGACTGACAGAACGATCATCCAATCACCTGCCAGATTTGCTTCTGAAAGGTTCTGCCCATTCCCAAACACTTCCTGTGGGCTGTTGCCCAGATGGACTACTGATATATATGGAATAGTTCATCTGGTGTGTCAGGTTATTACATGCGTTCGTCAAAAACTAATGAAACTGTTAGAAATACATACGGATAATAACCAGTACATGCCCTGATACTTTATCAGAAAGTAATGAAATTAGCTTGAGCTCTGTGTTAAGCTCATGAGAGCTGCCGTACTAACAGCATTAAATACCTAAATTATATTAATGTTTCTGTGATGTTTAATACACCAGTATGTAGAAGCTCTTTGACTGAAATGGTATTTTTAATGATCAAATATAATTATGATTGTTATCCATGAATGTCCAGATTTACTGTTTAACAAAAAAAACAGTTAATCTTTTTATTATTCCTTGATTAAAATGTTAGATTATAATTATTTATTTTCATTCCTGAACAGTAACATTAGTTTTAGTGGTTGAATGTACTGCTTACTTAATTTTTGAGTGTCTTGAAAGGTGAATTCAGATTAAAATCCTCATTCCTGTTCAAAATATTTGTCCAATAACAAAATCACTTTCAGTTTTAATCACGTTTTGAAATATCCTTTTTAATTTTACTGCCAAAAGACACCCAGACAAAGTGAGCAGGGTCAGATGATCTTTGTGATGTTGATTGTGTAATTTTCAGCTCATTTCCAGCATGAATTGAATCCTCACTTTTATTTCTTTAGGTGGTCGAATCTTTGCTCAGAAGCTCTGGTGCCGCCCTCATCCTCCCGCCCAGACAGACCATCGCACACCAGCTGGTCAAACACTGGATCGGCATGAGCTCCAACCTCTAACCAGCTCTCACACAGATACTGGACCGTTATCAGACTGGTCCAAACCACTACAGCTCTGGACTGATACTGGCTTACTGCTGTAAACCTGCTACCTGACAAGGATGACCAGATTCTGCACTACAGATTGTTTGATTTTTTTTTATCAGTTTCATGACTCCAAATGTTCCGTATCTTCAGATCTGACGTTGATTATCAAGTTTTTCAGAGAGATGCAGGAAAATCTTATACTTTTCCTTGAAATAACCAGTTTTATTTTAACCTTCAGGTTAAAATGTGGGATCAGAAAACTGTGATCATGAAATGGTGTTTAATGTCTAATCAGCAGACTGAATAGGAAACAAACACTGAAGATGGACTGAAAATCACTGTTTTAAGACAGATTTAGATTTTTGTCATTGCCTAATCAAATCTTGATTTATAAAATGAATGTATTCATATCAGTCTTCTCAAGCAGAGAGGGTTAAATAGGCTTTTATGACCCATAAAGGAGGAGGTTGAGAAGGGTTTTATTTTAAAGACAAGCGAAATTTTAAGAACTGGAAGAAATCAATCATGAATCAGGTTTTTTTTTTTTACAGGGGAGCAGCAGCAGCACTTATCTTTGGAAGTACAACTAAAGCCTGGTTGAGAGCCTTGTATTAACACTTGAACAATCAAATAAAACTAACTTTCCCTCATCGCCTCAGAATTCACAATTCTTTGCAGCCGGGGATTGGACCGCCAAGGTCCCCGCCTTCGGCTGCCACCTAGCCTTTTCGGGCTGTGCCCGGCCGGGCCCCACGGACGCAGGCCCGACAACCAGACGCTCGCCATCGAGCCCCATCCCCAGGTCTGGCTCTAGGGTGGGGCCCCACTTACCCACGTCCAGGCAAGGGAAACTGGGATCTATTGTCCTTATTCTCCATTGTGGTCTTTGAGCCACACTTTGTCTGGCCCCTCCCCCAGGACCTGTTTGCCTTGGGTGACCCTACCAGGGGCATAAAGCCCCCGACAACTCCTAGCTCCTGGGGTCACTGGGGCACACAAACCCCTCCACCGCGATAGGGTGGTAGCTCCAGGAGGGAATTATATATTCAGATATATTTTTTACAGTCAACTCGAAAACAGAGGACTGTTTTTGACCCTAGACATTTTAAACTAGAAGTGCTCCGAGGGCACAAACCTCCACCAAAGTATTTCCATTATTGTCAACTCTGTTGGCAAATCCATGAAAAATTCCCAGATTCACATCTGGATTCAGATCGCCCCCAAAATACTATTACTTCTCCCTTGTAACATGACCAGCATTCTCTGAAAATTATATATCAAAATCCAGTCTTAACTTTCTTGTGAACAGGAGGAACAGAAACCACTTGGCAGAGATAATTCAAGAATGGAAGATGAGTGGTTTTGAAGCCTCAGTTATTTTAGAGTTTTTCCTCTCATTAAGCTTGGATCTGTGAAAAGAAGAGTGGGAATTTCCAGCCAGGATCTACAGTCTTATTATTTTGTATTTTTATTTAGGACAAGCAAATTTTTAAGAACTGGAAAAAATCAATGTTGAACCAGATTTTTCATTGAGAGGGGAGCAGCAGCAGCACTTAGCATCAGTACTACAAAGTCAAAGTTGGTTGAGAGCCTCATATTAACACTTTAACATTCAATTAAAACTAACTAAAACTATTCCCTAATTGCCTCAGAAGAATTTACATTTCTTTATGAATATATATGTAGATATGTTTTTACAGTTGCCACAAAAATGGGATTTCCCTTTTCATTTCCTGCTGTCTTACTCTTTTGGCAAATCCTTGAAAAATTCCTGGGTTCACATCCAGATTAAGATTGTCCCCAAAATACTATCACTTCTACCTTGTGCCATGACCATCGTTCCCTGAGAATATAGTGCAAATCCAGTCTCAACTTTCTGAGTTATTACCTCCACCAAGGAGGTTGTGTTTTTTCTGGCATATGTTTGTTTGTTTTTTGTGTTGGTTAGCACGATTACACAAAAACTATTTGAGGGGTTTTGCTGAAATTCTCAGGAGATGTTGGTAATGATTAGATTTTGGTGGTGATCCAGATAACCACCATTAGCGAGCAATCGTTTTTGCTCAATAACTGTCTATCCACTAATGATATCAACATGGTTCTGAGTGCTCGGTGTGGGTTTTTAAGTTTTCATATTATGATGGTAACTTTATCATGGAACTATTGCTTATAGATGTAACAGCAACATGTGAGCTACCTTTGTGGAGGTCCGCGCTCTCCAAATGCTTTCTAGTCCTGCAAATGCAAACAAAGAAGTCAAAGGACAGGATTGGACCTAAAAAGGTAGAAAGGCTTTGATGCCCCAGCTTTACCCGAACAGGGTACAAACATGTACCTCCTAGTATTGGTACATTTTAGTACCTCCCACTCTGTTCTTCTAAAAGAACAATTATGGACCTCAGGAGACAAATATGTACCCCAAAAGAAGATAAATAATTGGTATCTAATGAGGTACTGTGTATTTTGTACCGTAATGGGGCAAAATTATATCTTTAAAAAGAAAAGAGAAAACAAGTACAGATATTTAAAAAAGTTTCTTAAACCATTTAACATCATAGAAAAATCCACATTTCACATGCTAACTGATCTGCTGACAGTCCATTTTAATCAGTACATTCTTGGTAGACCAATTTGTAAATTTAAGTTCAAGCATTAAAAAAGCAGTTCTTTTCAATAAGTGGCAGTAATCTACCTCAGGTAAACTAAATTCTGGTTCATGTGCATAAACAAGTCCAACATACTGAATTAACTTGACCAGAGTAAAAGTCCTTTGGTTCCACTTTGGGAACTGCTGCAGCTGAGGCATAATGACCGAGCACAGAGTTATCGCTCGAAGTAAAGTCATGGCAGTGTGTTTTTGAGGTGCAGAGGGGAAGCAATGTTAGCAAAATACATACTGAAGACTGATACGAAGGTCTGATCAGGGCATGTGCACTGACACACACCTACTCCTGCACCTTTCATCACACTGAGCCCTCCTCCAGTGATGGCCACTTTCCAGTCTTCATCCATCAGCTGTACGGTTGGATGGGGTGCAGTAGGTTCACCCTTCAGGAAAGAAAACAACTTAAGACAAGTGGAAATTTTTGAAGTGTAGGAGCTAGAAAGTAACAGTGTTTTGAGTAGAAGGAGAAGGTTTCTTGAGAAATAAATCAATAAATGGAGTACTCTGAGATAAAGTTTTAACTGCGTGGTTCAGAAAAATGACCCTGTGGATTTTCCTGTTTCAAATGTGTTAAAATGTGGGATAGTTTAAGAACACAATCCAATAAAGTATATCAAAAACCTCCTTGAAAAAAAATACTTACACAAAGTAAAATATTCATACTGCAACAAGTCTATTGAGGATGTAATCAAAATTTGTTTACCAATTTATATGTCAATTACTTCATGATCTTTCCAAAGGTCAGCCAATTTTAAGCTTCAGATTCAGGTCAGATTTAAGAAAATAAATCAATAAACGGACTGCTAGCATCTGACTTTTTTGAAGATGTCCATTTCTGACCCTTAAAAAATATGTTAAAAAGTGACTTTTTGGGCTCTTTTCAGTCAGGAAAACATGCTGGTGCAGAAGGTTTTTTTAATATAATATTTAAACTAAGAAATTACTTTGAAGCATTTTTTGCTCGGGTCAGATGTTTTTAAAAAAAACGACATGCTAACATATGACTTGTTTTTTGCCATAAAAAGTGACTTTTCGTACCTTTCTCTGGCAGGAGAATATGCTGGTGCAGAGGGTTTGGTCATATTTGACTTGAAAATGGACAATTTTCCCTTGGGTCAGATTTTTTGAAAAAACAACATGCTATCGTATGACTCTTTCGCCATTTCAGACCCTGAAGTTTTTTTTACTGCGGTCAGGCCATCAAGATTTCAAATTCTGTTGCGCACGTAGGCCAAATGTTACGGGACGGTGTTAAGTGCCGTGTCGGTGATGTGTTCAGTGGCACCGTAGAAATTCAGGATCTCTTGGCAAATGACTAATGCTCCAAATTCGTAAATGAAATTGAATGTTTCTGTCTTGATTAATCCCTGTTAATTTTTTAAATGCGTTAAAATGCATCAGAAAGTGTTCTATTGAATTAAGCACAATTTGACTGGAGCATGATTGCTTCAGAGCACACCAAAATCTGGCATTTGAGGCCCATGTTGACTAACTTCAGATCTCAAAAAAATCATAAAAAATTAAAATAAAACTTTGATCTACAACGTCCAAAAGAGTATTGTAGGGTACATCCCAAAGTACCTCTGTGCTGATTTTCAGACAATTTGAGTGCAGCATGATTGATTCAGAGCACTCCAAAATCAGGCATTTGAGGCCCATGTTGACTAACTTCAGGTTTTGAAAAATTCATAAAAAATCAAACTAAAGCTGTGCTCAATAACGTCCAACAGAATATCGTAGGGTACATCCCAAAGTACCTCTGTGCTGATTTTCAGACAATTTGAGTGCAGCATGATTGATTCAGAGCACTCCAAAATCAGGCATTTGAGGCCCATTTTGACTAACTTCAGATTTTTAAAAATTCATAAAAAATTCAAATAAAGCTGTGATCTATAACGTCCAACAGAGTATCGTAGGGTACATCCCCAGGTACCTCTGTGCTGATTTTCAGACAATTTGAGTGCAGCATGATTGATTCAGAGCACTCCAAATTCAGCCATTTGAGGCCCATTTTTGGCTAAATTCAGATTTTGAAAAATTCATAAAAAATCAAAATAAAGCTGTGATTGATAACGTCTAACAGAGTATTGTAGGGTACATCCCCAGGTACCTCTGTGCTGATTTTCAGACAATTTGAGTGCAGCATGATTGATTCAGAGCACTCCAAAATCAGGCATTTGAGGCCCATTTTGACTAACTTCAGGTTTTGAAAAATTAAAAAAAAATCAAACTAAAGCTGTGATCGATAACGTCCAACAGAGTATCGTAGGGTACATCCCCAGGTACGTCTGTGCTGATTTTCAGACAATTTGAGTGCAGCATGATTGATTCAGAGCACTCCAAATTCAGCCATTTGAGGCCCATGTTGACTAACTTCAGATTTTCAAAAATTCATACGAAATCAAAATAAAGCTGTGATTGATAACGTCCAACAGAGTATCGTAGGGTACATCCCAAAGTACCTCTGTGCTGAATTTCAGACAATTTGAGAGTAGCATTATTGATACAGAGCACTCCAAAATCAGGCATTTGAGGCCCATTTTGACTAACTTCAGATTTTGAAAAATTCATGAAAAATTCAAATAAAGCTGTGATTGATAACGTCCAACAGAGTATTGTAGGGTACATCCCAAAGTACCTCTGTGCTGATTTTCAGACAATTTGAGTTTAGCATGATTGATTCAGAGCACTCCAAATTCAGCCATTTGAGGCCCATTTTGACTAACTTCAGATTTTGAAAAGTTCATAAAAAATCAAACTAAAGCTGTGATCGATAACGTCCAACAGAGTATTGTAGGGTACATCCCCAGGTACCTCTGTGCTGAATTTCAGACAATTTGAGTCCAGCATGATTGATTCAGAGCACTCCAAAATCAGCCATTTGAGGCCCATTTTGACTAACTTCAGATTTTGAAAAGTTCATAAAAAATCAAAATAAAGCTGTGATCGATAACATCCAACAGAGTATCGTAGGGTACATCCCAAGGTACGTCTGTGCTGAATTTCAGACAATTTGAGTGCAGCATGATTGATTCAGAGCACTCCAAAATCAAGCATTTGACGCCCATTATGACTAACTTCAGATTTTGAAAAATTCATACGAAATCAAAATAAAGCTGTGATCGATAACGTCCAACAGAGTATCGTAGGGTACATCCCAAAGTACCTCTGTGCTGATTTTCAGACAATTTGAGTGCAGCATGATTGATTCAGAGCACTCCAAAATCAGGCATTTGAGGTCCATTTTGACTAACTTCAGATTTTGAAAAATTCATAAAAAATTCAAATAAAGCTGTGATTGATAACGTCCAACAGAGTATCGTAGGGTACATCCCCAGGTACCTCTGTGCTGATTTTCAGACAATTTGAGTGCAGCATGATTGATTCAGAGCACTCCAAATTCAGGCATTTGAGGCCCATTTTGACTAACTTCAGATTTTGAAAAATTCATAAAAAATTCAAATAAAGCTGTGATTGATAACGTCCAACAGAGTATCGTAGGGTACATCCCAAAGTACCTCTGTGTTGAATTTCAGACAATTTGAGAGCAGCATTATTGATTCAGAGTACTCCAAAATCAGGCATTTGAGGCCCATTTTGACTAACTTCAGATTTTGAAAAATTCATAAAACATTCAAATAAAGCTGTGATTGATAACGTCCAACAGAGTATCGTAGGGTACATCCCCAGGTACCTCTGTGCTGATTTTCAGACAATTTGAGTGCAGCATGATTGATTCAGAGCACTCCAAATTCAGGCATTTGAGGCCCATTTTGACTAACTTCAGATTTTGAAAAGTTCATAAAAAATCAAAATAAAGCTGTGATCAATAACGTCCAACAGAGTATCGTAGGGTACATCCCAAAGTACCTCTGTGCTGATTTTCAGACAATTTGAGTGCAGCATGATTGATTCAGAGCACTCCAAAATCAGGCATTTGAGGCCCATTTTGACTAACTTCAGATTTTTAAAAATTCATAAAAAATTCAAATAAAGCTGTGATCTATAACGTCCAACAGAGTATCGTAGGGTACATCCCCAGGTACCTCTGTGCTGATTTTCAGACAATTTGAGTGCAGCATGATTGATTCAGAGCACTCCAAATTCAGCCATTTGAGGCCCATTTTTGGCTAAATTCAGATTTTGAAAAATTCATAAAAAATCAAAATAAAGCTGTGATTGATAACGTCCAACAGAGTATTGTAGGGTACATCCCCAGGTACCTCTGTGCTGATTTTCAGACAATTTGAGTGCAGCATGATTGATTCAGAGCACTCCAAAATCAGGCATTTGAGGCCCATTTTGACTAACTTCAGGTTTTGAAAAATTAAAAAAAATCAAACTAAAGCTGTGATCGATAACGTCCAACAGAGTATCGTAGGGTACATCCCCAGGTACCTCTGTGCTGATTTTCAGACAATTTGAGTGCAGCATGATTGATTCAGAGCACTCCAAATTCAGGCATTTGAGGCCCATTTTGACTAACTTCAGATTTTCAAAAATTCATAAAAAATCAAAATAAAGCTGTGATCGATAACGTCCAACAGAGTATCGTAGGGTACATCCCAAAGTACCTCTGTGCTGATTTTCAGACAATTTGAGAGTAGCATTATTGATACAGAGCACTCCAAAATCAGGCATTTGAGGCCCATTTTGACTAACTTCAGATTTTGAAAAATTCATGAAAAATTCAAATAAAGCTGTGATTGATAACGTCCAACAGAGTATTGTAGGGTACATCCCAAAGTACCTCTGTGCTGATTTTCAGACAATTTGAGTTTAGCATGATTGATTCAGAGCACTCCAAAATCAAGCATTTGACGCCCATTATGACTAACTTCAGATTTTCAAAAATTCATACGAAATCAAAATAAAGCTGTGATCGATAACGTCCAACAGAGTATTGTGGGGTACATCCCCAGGTACCTCTGTGCTGATTTTCAGACAATTTGAGTGCAGCATTATTGATTCAGAGCACTCCAAAATCAAGGCATTTGACGGCCCATTATGACTAACTTCAGGTTTTGAAAAATTCATAAAAAATCAAACTAAAGCTGTGATCGATAACATCTAACAGAGTATCGTAGGGTACATCCCAAAGTACCTCTGTGCTGATTTTCAGACAATTTGAGTGCAGCATGATTGATTCAGAGCACTCCAAATTCAGCCATTTGAGGCCCATTTTGACTAACTTCAGATTTTGAAAAGTTCATAAAAAATTCAAATAAAGCTGTGATTGATAACGTCCAACAGAGTATTGTAGGGTACATCCCAAAGTACCTCTGTGCTGATTTTCAGACAATTTGAGTGCAGCATGATTGATTCAGAGCACTCCAAATTCAGCCATTTGAGGCCCATTTTGACTAACTTCAGATTTTGAAAAGTTCATAAAAAGTCAAACTAAAGCTGTGATCGATAACGTCCAACAGAGTATCGTAGGGTACATCCCAGGTACCTCTGTGCTGAATTTCAGACAATTTGAGTGCAGCATGATTGATTCAGAGCACTCCAAAATCAGGCATTTGAGGCCCATTTTGACTAACTTCAGATTTTGAAAAATTCATAAAAGATCAAAAATGAAGCTGTGATTGATAACGTCCAACAGAGTATCGTAGGGTACATCCCCAGGTACGTCTGTGCTGATTTTCAGACAATTTGAGTGCAGCATGATTGATTCAGAGCACTCCAAAATCAAGCATTTGACGCCCATTATGACTAACTTCAGATTTTCAAAAATTCATACGAAATCAAAATAAAGCTGTGATCGATAACGTCCAACAGAGTATCGTAGGGTACATCCCAAAGTACCTCTGTGCTGATTTTCAGACAATTTGAGTGCAGCATGATTGATTCAGAGCACTCCAAAATCAGGCATTTGAGGTCCATTTTGACTAACTTCAGATTTTGAAAAATTCATAAAAAATTCAAATAAAGCTGTGATTGATAACGTCCAACAGAGTATCGTAGGGTACATCCCAAAGTACCTCTGTGTTGAATTTCAGACAATTTGAGAGCAGCATTATTGATTCAGAGTACTCCAAAATCAGGCATTTGAGGCCCATTTTGACTAACTTCAGATTTTGAAAAATTCATAAAACATTCAAATAAAGCTGTGATTGATAACGTCCAACAGAGTATCGTAGGGTACATCCCCAGGTACCTCTGTGCTGATTTTCAGACAATTTGAGTGCAGCATGATTGATTCAGAGCACTCCAAATTCAGGCATTTGAGGCCCATTTTGACTAACTTCAGATTTTGAAAAGTTCATAAAAAATCAAAATAAAGCTGTGATCGATAACGTCCAACAGAGTATCGTAGGGTACATCCCCAGGTACGTCTGTGCTGATTTTTAGCCAATTTGAGTGCAGCATGATTGATTCAGAGCACTCCAAAATCAGGCATTTGAGGCCCATTTTGACTAACTTCAGATTTTGAAAAATTCATAAAAAATCAAAAATAAAGCTGTGATTGATAACGTCCAACAGAGTTTCGTAGGGTACATCCCAAAGTACCTCTGTGCTGAATTTCAGACAATTTGAGAGTAGCATTATTGATACAGAGCACTCCAAAATCAGGCATTTGAGGCCCATTTTGACTAACTTCAGATTTTGAAAAGTTCATAAAAAATCAAAATAAAGCTGTGATCGATAATGTCCAACAGAGTATTGTGGGGTACATCCCCAGGTACCTCTGTGCTGATTTTCAGACAATTTGAGTGCAGCATGATTGATTCAGAGCACTCCAAATTCAGGCATTTGAGGCCCATTTTGACGAACTTCAGATTTTTAAAAATTCATAAAAAATCCAACTAAAGCTGTGATCGATAACATCCAACAGAGTATCGTAGGGTACATCCCCAGGTACGTTTGTGCTAATTATCAGACAATTTGAGTGCAGCATGATTGATTCAGAGCACTCCAAATTCAGGCATTTGAGGTCCATTTTGACTAACTTCAGATTTTCAAAAATTCATTCGAAATCAAAATAAAGCTGTGATCGATAACGTCCAACAGAGTATTGTAGGGTACATCCCAAAGTACCTCTGTGCTGATTTTCAGACAATTTGAGTGCAGCATGACTGATTCAGAGCACTCCAAAATCAGGCATTTGAGGCCAATTTTGACTAACTTCAGATTTTGAAAAATTCATAAAAAATCAAACTAAAGCTGTGATTGATAACATCCAACAGAGTATCGTAGGGTACATCCCCAGGTCCGTCTGTGCTGATTTTCAGACAATTTGAGTGCAGCATGACTGATTCAGAGCACTCCAAATTCAGGCATTTGAGGTCCATGTTGACTAACTTCAGATTTTGAAAAGTTCATAAAAAATCAAAATAAAGCTGTGATCGATAACGTCCAACAGAGTATTGTAGGGTACATCCCCAGGTACCTCTGTGCTGATTTTCAGACATTTTGCGTGCAGCATGATTGATTCAGAGCACTCCAAATTCAGGCATTTTGAGGCCCATTTTGACTAACTTCAGATTTTGAAAAGTTCATAAAATATCAAAATAAAGCTGTGATCGATAACGTCCAACAGAGTATCGTAGGGTACATCCCCAGGTACGTCTGTGCTGATTTTCAGACAATTTGACTGTAGCATGATTGAGTCAGAGCACTCCCAAATCAGGCATATGAGGCCCATTTTGATGAACTTCAGATTTTGAAAAATTCATAAAAAATCAAAATAAAGCTGTGATCGATAACGTCCAACAGAGTATCGTAGGGTACATCCCCAGGTACCTCTGTGCTGATTTTCAGACAATTTGAGTGCAGCATGAATGATTCAGAGCACTCCAAATTCAGCCATTTGAGGCCCATTTTGACGAACTTCAGATTTTGAAAAATTCATAAAAAATCAAAAATAAAGCTGTGATTGATAACGTCCACAGAGTTTCGTAGGGTACATCCCAAAGTACCTCTGTGCTGAATTTCAGACAATTTGAGAGTAGCATTCTTGATACAGAGCACTCCAAAATCAGGCATTTGAGGCCCATTTTGACTAACTTCAGATTTTTAAAAATTCATAAAAAATTCAAATAAAGCTGTGCTCAATAACGTCCACAGAATATCGTAGGGTACATCCCAAAGTACCTCTGTGCTGATTTTTAGCCAATTTGAGTGCAGCATGATTGATTCAGAGCACTCCAAAATCAGGCATTTGAGGCCCATGTTGACGAACTTCAGGTTTTGAAAAATTCATAAAAAATCAAACTAAAGCTGTGATCGATAACGTCCAACAGAGTATAGTAGGGTACATCCCCAGGTACGTCTGTGCTGATTTTCAGACAATTTGAGTGCAGCATGATTGATTCAGAGCACTCCAAAATCAGGCATTTGACGCCCATTTTGACTAACTTCAGATTTTGAAAAATTCATAAAAAATCAAAAATAAAGCTGTGATTGATAACATCTAACAGAGTATCGTAGGGTACATCCCCAAGTAGCTCTGTGCTGAATTTCAGACAATTTGAGAGTAGCATTATTGATTCAGAGCACTCCAAAATCAGGCATTTGAGGCACATGTTGACGAACTTCAGGTTTTGAAAAATTCATAAAAAATCAAACTAAAGCTGTGATCGATAACGTCCAACAGAGTATCGTAGGGTACATCCCCAGGTACGTCTGTGCTGAATTTCAGACAATTTGAGAGTAGCATTATTGATACAGAGCACTCCAAAATCAGGCATTTGAGGCCCATTTTGACTAACTTCAGATTTTTAAAAATTCATAAAAAATTCAAATAAAGCTGTGATCGATAACGTCCAACAGAGTATCGTAGGGTACATCCCAAAGTACCTCTGTGCTGAATTTCAGACAATTTGAGTGCAGCATGATTGATTCAGAGCACTCCAAAATCAGGCATTTGAGGCCCATTTTGACTAACTTCAGATTTTGAAAAATTCATAAAAAATCAAACTAAAGCTGTGCTCAATAACGTCCAACAGAATATCGTAGGGTACATCCCAAAGTACCTCTGTGCTGATTTTCAGACAATTTGAGTGCAGCATGATTGATTCAGAGCACTCCAAAATCAGGCATTTGAGGCCCATTTTGACTAACTTCAGATTTTTAAAAATTCATAAAAAATCCAACTAAAGCTGTGATCGATAACATCCAACAGAGTATCGTAGGGTACATCCCCAAGTTCCTCTGTGCTGATTTTCAGACAATTTGAGAGCAGCATGATTGATTCAGAGCACTCCAAAATCAGGCATTTGAGGTCCATTTTGACTAACTTCAGATTTTCAAAAATTCATTCGAAATCAAAATAAAGCTGTGATCGATAACGTCCAACAGAGTATTGTAGGGTACATCCCAAAGTACCTCTGTGTTGAATTTCAGACAATTTGAGAGCAGCATTATTGATTCAGAGCACTCCAAAATCAGGCATTTG